>JADRCH010000098.1:9726661-9777005 GCA_019843965.1 Rhynchomys soricoides | reverse complement strand
AGCTTCAAATTAGGGGCATCCTTTCCTTACTGGCAACCATTAGGTGACCAAGTTCTTCAACCGAATACTTCTAGAAAATGTGCTGTGTCATTTCAGGAATAGACTTATTGGTCAGCTGACCATAGACTGAGAACACTGAAACCACAAGCCAAGCCACATTTCCTCATAAGTAGTTGTTCATCTCAGACAGTTTCAGTGTGGGAAATCCCATAAACATAACCTGAGCTCAAGGCTACTCAAATAATTTCCCTTTCACCAGAATCCAGAAAAACAACTGGGAGACTCTGTGTGTTGCTATTGTGATTTTACAGTTGGTGTGGGGAGAAGAACAATTGAAGGGATGATGTACGAAAACTTTCTGGGGAAAAGATTTTTCAGTATGAAGAGATTGCAGATATGAAGGTTTCACTTGTACTATACGATCAACTTCCTGTGAAAGCCAAGGGAATATACTAGCATTACTTTCACTGCAGTCATGGGAAACAACAGATAAATCACTTGGGTGTAATGTGAGAAGAGTCATATTCTAAACTTTCATGATCTGATTCAATGACTGAGAATAATTAGAATAAAATGAATAGACAACTGAGATTTTGAGCTATAATTCAAATGTTTTTAATTGTTTTGTGAACAGGAAGACTGGGCAGATGTCCTGTATTCTGCCAACAGTCCTATTAAAGTGAATAGCGAAAGGTTAACAATGGTGATTCAAAAACACTGGGAAAGGTAAAGAGAACAGAAGGAGTTCCAGCCAGGCTCTGAAGAGGGCAGGCAAGTGTTCCCCAGTGTGGCTTCTATGCAGCATTTAGTCACCCTCTGGAGGCAGTATTAGAAAACACAGGCTTCAGAGTGAGAAAATCAGTGTGGACATTGAGCCCATGCAGCACATTTGGCTAGGTCCACATCCTTATCTATCTGTTCTCCTTGCTCCCAGATTGAAGGGTTGCACTGGGACACATGCCCCAAGGGGGCAACTCTGCCTCCTAGACTATCTCACTATTTTCATGTGTGTGTTTGACATGTAATATGTGCTCAGTACATATTTATGGGACTAAGGAACTTCAAAATTATTTGAAAATATGTGTGCAATACTTAGATGCAAATAACTGTAATACATAGGAACATTTTGTTACTAGTTCAACAACTGTAAAACTACAAGTGTTTGTTCATAAGTGGCTGGCTAGAACAAGCAAGTGGGTCAACATTAAATCCCCTTAACTGACTATCAAGCTGCAGAGCACAAATTGTCTAACTGTATTTTTAAAGGCATGCTTAAATTAATAAAAAACAAATTACTTACTTGGTCAATGAGTTCTTGTGCAGAATAGAACTCAATTTAGTTATGTAAATGACAGTTACACCTATTGCTTGGTATTCCTATATTAGTGACTTGGTAGCCAATCTCCTGGGCATAATTGCAGGACCATTCCACCAAATCAATGAGTTACCTTAGAGTGCAAATCATGTAAAAATAATTTGGACATTTAAAGACTTTGAAAAGATGGTATATATTCAGATTTGATTATGGTAAGGAGGCAGAGAGATTGGGTCCTTATTTCTAATGTTGTAAAGAAGGGAAGACAAATTTTCCATTGGAGGCCAGGGGGGCTTGAGAGGTAAGAGTGGTATGAATCAGGTCTAGAAAAAAACTGATTTCTAACAAGCACCTTGGAGCTGCAATGAGTGAAACTATATGGGAATGGTCAAATTAGAGCAGAGGACTCTAGGCAGAAGAGAAGGGAAGGGATGAGGTAGGATTCTGACTTGTTTCCTTCTCATTATCACTCACCTATTGAGAATGGTAGAAAAGATTCTCTCTTAAACTGTCCATTCTTCAAAAAATGCTCTGGATTGAAGGTGTCTGAAATGGCCCACTCTTTGGGGTCCTTGTGCAAAACAGTCAAATTGGTCAGGACCATGGTGCCCTAAAGGAGAATGCAAAGAGACAAGGCTTGAACTATAGAAGAGACCTCCCAAAAATGGATAGGGGTTCCCAATACCTCATTCCTGTCCATACCCTAAGCTCCCCACCAAATCCCATTATTAGTTCAGATCAATGAAAGATTGTATGTCCTTAGGATTTTCCAGGACCACTAGGCTTTTTTTTTTTTATTACAAAATACTGGTCTGTGGAATAGGTTAGCATGTGATAGTGAAAAGACATGAATATCCATGGAAGAATAAAGGGACAAGAGGTGAATAATTATCAATTCAGCTACATACTTCTATGAGGACTATGGAAGACATGAAAAATAAAATGGTATGTCTACCATTTCTGCTTCTCTCTTCTTAAACCTAAGTATAGAGCTTCTTAACCCATTCCCTCTACAGGTTTAAGAAAATATCAAACATGGAGAGTAAGTTAGCACAGCCCACCAGGCTCCCTGCCATTGAACATAGACTCCTGAGAGTGTACTTTTACCTCACACTGTGTCATCCACCCCATTCTATACCAGAACCATTCTCTCAAACTCTCTTGATTCTGTCATGTCAATTACTGGTTCTCACTGCCACCTTAGTGCAGGCTGCCCCCTGCTCTCTGACACACATCTGCAGCACAGCTGACAATGAATAAGCCATGAACACAACACCTCCATACTCCCACCTCCCATCATTTTCATGATCCATTGTGTAGAATGTTTCCATTAGTCTTAGTATGAAGAGTCATTATTCGATACTGCAGGGCCTGTTTTACCCATTGCCTGGAATGTCATAGGCTATTTAAAAAAAAATCCTATGTAAATAGTAGTTTTCCCTTAATTCCTAACTATTTTATACATTGTTTCCTTTGTTGTGAACACTCTTCCTCCCCTATGTTTTCTGACTAAAGTCTCCTACTCCATTTGTTCTGATAGCTAGAAGCTTTTTCTTTAGAACCTCTCTTTTTCCCACAGGGTTTGCTCCTCACTCTGGTCTATCCAACTCTAGACAGAACAAGGGTGCTTTTTTTGGGGCATTCTTATGATTTATAATCTGGCAAGTACATGCGTG
Organism: Rhynchomys soricoides; assembly: GCA_019843965.1. Lineage (NCBI taxonomy): Eukaryota > Metazoa > Chordata > Mammalia > Rodentia > Muridae > Rhynchomys > Rhynchomys soricoides. The sequence continues at coordinate 9,774,014 of JADRCH010000098.1, read as the reverse complement.
TTTTGCACATGATCTTTTACAAACAGAAAATTGCCATGTGTGTAAGTAATAAAAATTACAACTGTTATATAGAGTGGAAATCTATACATGTATGAGCCATCTTTCTGTGATCACTGCACATTATTCTGTGTCATGGCTTCCACTGCATTGTAGAGATACAGTAATCAATGCTAAGAGAAATTTTCTTAGAGTCCCACAGTGGTCAGAGACCCAGCCATTTCTGAAACTAGGTCCATGTAAGGTCAAAGCCATGGCTCTTTGCTTCTTTTGCATATTATCCAGTTAGATTGTTTAGAGCTGGTGTTAGAGTTGAAATTTACTAACCATGTCTAAAAAAATATGAGTCGAGAGTGACTGTTTCTCTGGGGTTAAATGAATCCTTTCATCTATGTTTCCAGAGTAGACTCTTCTGACTCGAACTATGAATATTTTTCTGAGAACAACACATTCTGAGTAATTGATAATTTTCTAGGAGATTATAACAAAATACCAGTGAGAGTAGTTGTAAAGCTTCCTCCAGAGACCAAGAACTATCTAATGGCAGTAGACTTTCCCTCCCATGTGGCACCATCCCCCACACCGAAGACCTGAGTGTAATGAATGGGATAGGGAGAGACTGTCCTGCAGGCTTTCCTTCTGCTTCTTGGCCACCATCATGAAGACTGATCTGGTGTGCATCCAGTTGCTGCTGTGCTGAACTGAAACCTCAGACATTTATTTTGTGAGTGCAAAGAAATGTCTGATTTTGACAGAAGGAATGCAAAGGATAATAACTGTGTTTTGAAAAGAAAGATTGTGATATGATTAGGAGAGCTCTCTGTAGAGACACTAAGCTGGGGTCTGGGAGGAGAGGGAATGCAAGATCGATCCATTGATAAAAATATAAGAGAGGTCTTTCAATGTCTAATATAGTAAGTGCTGGGCAGGACAAATAATCAAATCAAGTTAAATTCTGAGTTCTTAAATCTTATGACATCTTATATTTTGGTAGCGATAGCTTAGGTAAACTTATTTCACCCAGTCCCAACTTTCTAATGTATAAAGAGGGGATCAATACATATGAAAAGAGGATTAAGGATTTTGAAATAAGTAAGTATCCTCAATACAATGTTTGCGCTGTAACCATCTGCTTTTTTCTATCTCTTTTCTGTAATTAGCATTTCACTTGTGACTAGATTTCTTTGTGAGAATGAAAGTTGTCAACTATGGGAGAGTAAGCAAATGCTGGAAAAAACTCCTGTGAGCTCACATATGGCAAAGAAATACTGACTCTTCTGAGCACACGTTAGTCCAGGAAGAGAATAGGGTGTTCAATAGCAAATAAATCGGACTTTGGATTCAACCAAGGAATCTCCCTTTCTGTACTCCCCCATGATAGACATAAATATCACTTAGATGTATTGAAGGAATGCTCACATTTTCTTAGAAACAATATCTCTCTTTCATTTTAAATCATTACTTTGGGGAGAAATAGAAGGTAATTTTACCTTTGTGTTCCTCAGAAGTTACTTTCCTGGAAACACTTAAAGAGATAGTATTGCTCATCCTCAGCACCTCATGGATGACAGCATTGGTGTAGGGCATGGAGTCTCGGTCATCTGTGCTTGGCTGCCTTCCATAGCTAATCACTCCATCAACCTCAGAGTGTATTTTTTCTCCAAGAACACGGGGGGGCTCTGCTAACTTCAAAATTTAGTGCTTCCTTCTGAAGACAGGGAAGTTCTCTCTAAGATGTTGTCATTTTACATTTATCCTGGTATTCTGTTTACAAAGAAATACCATGTTCCTCATCTTCCTCCAGAAGTGCTTTGAAATACTCTCAATTTTGTCATTTTCCTTTCCAACCTACCTAGCACTTTCAACCTACTCAGAATTGAATAGCTGTGATCAGCATGGCCAAAGTCGTAGCAGTACTCATTTAGGTTTCTGCAAATAAGTTCCCTTCACCTCAGGGTTTAGAAAAAATAAGAGGTCAACATTTAGAGTTTGAGAACCTGTGATATCCAAAATCGAGGCATTAGATTTCTTACTGGTAAGGATTAATGTACTGTCTCCAGATGGTAACTATTTGTTGTATCATAGTGTCCAAAGGAGAAGGTAATCTCTTTGGGTTTTGTTTTACAAAAGGACATCTAAAATATATTCTGTTTTCCTATTTGTGTGCACTCACAAGTGTTCCAAAGTTAAAAAGTGAAGTTCATAAGACAACTTGCAGAAATCAATTCTCTTCTTGTGTCACCTGGTTTCCTGGGATTGATCTCTGGAGGTCAGGCTTTCAGCCAGAACCTTTACCAGCTGAACCATCTTATTGCATTTTTGATAACTCTTTAAAAACCACCACTGCAGTTCACAAAGCTTACTGGTAATTGAACAACAGGAATTGAGTTCACAGGGAGGAACTGAACTTTCAAACAACTGAATATCTCTTGATCGTAATTTCTTAAGGGATTTATCAGAGTGGATGGTACATTGCAAATTGTTAGTGAACATTGTTGCTGCTAAAGCTACTTACATTCTTCCATGCTCAGTTTCCTCATCTGACTACTAAGAATGAGTAGGACTTATTTTAAGAATGTTTTTATAAGTACATGATCTGATATAAACATAACAAGTATTTGAAGCTGCTAGATGCCCCTATAGTTCCCTATTTTCTATCATAATGGGTATTCACTTCTGTCCAGCTAAAAAGTTACTTTCCTAGATTTCATTTGAAGTCAATATGAGCATTTGAAAGTGTTCTGCCCAGTACAATGCAAATACATATGATGTTTTATCGTGTTACTAGATCTTAAAAGATGGCTCCCTGTTTTCTTATCCCATCTATTTCCTTTGGATAAAGGCAGTCCACTTGGGAGCCATTTATGAATGTTGATCCTCAATGACAGTTCAGCTCAAATTCAAAATTTAAAGGAATTTGTCATAGGAGACCAATTATAGCTCTAGTTTAGCCTTACCTTTTTGAGTAAAATGAAAGTCTACCAGTGCACAATAGTCTATAAATACTCACGTGGAGATATGCATATAATAACAATTATCACAATAACCGTGCTTTGTCTTTGAAGTCATGACTTACTTTGTGGCCAAATGACCCCAAACCTACTACTCTTGTTTTAGAATCTCAAGAATTATGATTAATTGTGTTTTCCACAAACTAAAGATAATCCTAGCAATGTTTAAGTGTACAAACCAATAATTGTTATGTTCACATTATTATTGATGTAATTACCAAGGTATATATTAAATAAGTTCACATTTTCAATTTTTATGTCTAGGGACTTTAGTATTCTAAATAAATTGTTTGAGAGGGATAGGACAGTTTGTGCAGTTTTGCAATTGGTTACTTAATTTAGCACCAAGTCCTGAAAGTTCATATGTACTAGAGTAGTTACCAAAACTTTTTTACCTCATGACTGAATTGCTACCCTAGCTCATGATGATATGATTTAAATATTCATGGTCCATAAATGCTCCGGTTTGTCCTATGTCTCAATTACTGTGCATGTGTCAAAATGAACATGGGTGCAATATGTATTTTGTAAATCTTGTGATTATTCTGGAGCCTCTGCTACAGAAGTCACATCTGATTCTTGGTAGCTTTCAAGTTTTCTAAAAGATCAATATTAAGGCAGATATGTATTTGAAATTGAAACCCTAGATGCACAATGAAGAAGTTTGAATAAAAATGTTTCCCATAGAATCAGGCATTTGAACACTTTGTCCAAGCTTCTGCATTGTTTGTGAATGTTGTGGAACCTTTAGGGTGTGTATCCTTGCTAAAGAAAACATGTCACTTGGGTCAGACTTGAATGTTAATACTCTTGTTCCATTTGCTTGGTTTCTTGTGTGTAGTTGATGTGGGATTTACTAGGTTTCTGCTCTGGCCATCTGCTGACATGTCTTCTTCAATTTTATAGTGTTAGAACCATAAACCAAGTCTTCTGCTTCTAAAAAACAAAATCTTCTACAAATGAAATTCTAAGGGCCAAGGAGTCATCTCATTGGAGCAGCTCACCTTGTCAGTGTCATCTTCATCCTTTGGAAGTACGGAAGATGCAAAAGTGGCAGGATTGATGATTCTTCCTTTGGAGTTTCAGATAGCTAGAGAGGTAAGGTGATGTTTAAAAGGAAAATACCAATGAGAAGCCTATGAAAGATCGTTGTTTGAAGTTTTGAAAGTGAAGCCTGTGATGCAGTAGAATCCACAAGGCATTGGAGATGCCATACCCATGAGGCACCTCCAAAAAAGCTACACCCATGGATTGTAACTAGCTCTAGAGAGACTTTATGTTGCAAGCAGCAAAACTAAATGGGGAGAACCATCTAAGTCCAAGGATGTTAAATATCCAGACATCCTCTACTGATTTATAGGATTAGGTGTTTGACCTCTTGGATATCAGTCTCGCTTTGTTTCAGCATTTCCTCATTATACCTCCATTCTTCTTTTTGGAATTGAAATGTATATTGTCTTCCCATGTATGCTAGAAGCATATAAATCTGTGTTTTAGTTTTACAGTGGGGTACAATGAAGAGATTGCCTTCATTTTCAGAATAAACTTGGAACTTTTGAACAATATAGAGACTTTTAAAGACTATGGGGACTTTTATAGTTCTACTAAATGCATTTTACATCATAACATACCATGATCCTATAGGGAACAATGGTCCAAATGTAAAGTATTAAATGAGAAATGTAGTATAGGCTTTCATTTTCATACCTTTAGACGTAGGAGGTGATGCTATTTTGGAATCCATGGATCTATTGGATGCAGAGACTTAATGGAGCAAATATGTCAGTGGGGATGGATTTAAGGGGTTCTATCCTTGCCTTACTTTCAGTTTCTCTTTGGTTTTTGCTTGCAGTTGAGATATGATGGCTTAGATGCCTGACTCTCTTTTCCAATGCTATGCATCCTGCATAGTTTTAGATTCTATCAGTGAAATAAACTCTTCAATATATAAATTAGTTTTGGTTATAGTATTATATCACAGAAACAGAAATATAGGTAACAAAAATATAAGTACCTATATGTTTTTTTATCTGTATCTGTACTTGTACCTGAACCTATATGTGTAATCTATATGTATACCTATATATAGATAGATGTAGCAATAATATGTACATTTTGATCAATAAAGATAAAAGTTGGGCATGAACAAAAAAATGATTAAATAAAGCGTTGGCTATGAAAACATGAAGATTTGAGTTTGATCCCTAGAAATCATGAAAAAAATCCAGTTATGATGTCATGCACTTCTAATATCATTATACTAAAGGGGTAGAGAGGGGTACATTCCTCTGACTCAGTGGCCAGATAATCTTTTCTACTTGGTGATTTCCAGGCTAATGAAAGACTCTGTCAAAAAGTGGATGCATCTCAAGAAATGACCAGTTCATCATTATTATATTAGAGATATTGTGATCACTACTCTTTTTTTGATACTTTATTTACATTTCAAATGTTTCTTATTTTCATCTTAGGGTAAAATACTTGGCCTGAATTTGCTACAGTGACTTTTTGCTTCTCACATACTTTTACCACAATTTGACAAAAAAGGTTCATTACATGAAATATATTTTTATATTCCACCTGAAAAACTTTTCTATAATCCAGGGGAAGAAATTTGATGGGATGGGCCATTATTTCTGAAGGTGGGAAAGTTCATACGCAGACATAAACAGTGTGCACAGCTCTGTAATGTGGCACATCAGTACATCTCTTGATAGAGAATGGCAGTTATTTGCCAAGCAGTAAATACTTAAGAGAATTTACAACAACTTAAGGGGTAGTATCAGGGAAGATTCTTCTGAAAGCTCAAAAGAACAAAACAGTACATTTTTGGTATGGAAGGCCCAAACCCTACTTAGAGATAAGATTAAGGGCAGTGCCAAAGGAGAAAATGTAATTCAAGGAGGCATCATGAAAAATGCCTTTGTGTGGGTCTGAAGGGACTCACACATATCATATGAATTCAGGTATCTGACTGAAACATCTTGGTAATATCCAGGACAAAATAGGATGGCAGTGCTGAAAAGGAAGGAGGGAACAAGTGGATTTTCATGGGACACTAACACTCTTTGCTAGAACCTATCACACACACAGCAGACTTCTCTATTTAACCCTAGAGTTGAAGATCCTTCCAGGCATAGACTGTAAAGTCTTCCCCCATGGCTCATTCCCATCCAGGTGTGATATATGTAGGCCATGCCCTTTCTCCAAATCACCTTATCTCACGTACGTTGCATGTCTTCCGGTCTACTATTGTGTATTCTGGGTCTATATAAACAACAACATTCAGAAGTACCAATCTGCCTTGTCTAGGTGCACTCATCACATGCTCACCCTAACTTTCTGTGTTTACACTCATGTAAATCAGAACCCAATGCAGTCTTTTAGATACTGTATCTTTTCAAGCATAGCAGAGATCCAGGGCACCACAGATGAGGTTTTCTTCATTAAAACCTGTAGTATCATGTCTTGGTACAAGAAAGACATTGTGTATTTTTGTAGAAGAGGTTTACATCATTTATTTATTTAATTAACTAACTTCTTAACTTATAATTACTTATTATTCTTTTATTCATTACATTCGGACTACAGTTTACCCTCACTACTATTGTCACAGTCTCTTCCTCATCTCTGTTCCTCATATCCACCTCTTCTCAGTTTGCCTTCTGAAAATAGCTGGCCTCCAGAGCTATCAACCATTGGCTATACTGGCTGGCTTTGTGTCAACTTGACACAAGCTGGAGTTATCACAGAGAAAGGAGTTTCTGTTGAGAAAATGCCTCCATGAGATCCAGCAGTAAGGCATTTTCTCAATCAGTGAACAAGGGGGAGGACCTCTTGTGGTTGGTACCATCTATGGGCTGGTAGTCTTGGGTTCTATAAGAAAGCAGGTTGAGCAAGCTAGAGCAAGCAAGCCAGTAAGCTACATCCCTCCATGGCCTCTCCATCAGCTCCTGCTTCCTGACCTGCTTGAGTTCCAGTCCTGATTTCCTTTCATGAGGAACAGCAATTAGAGGTGGAAGCTGAATAAACCCTTTCCTTCCCAACTTGCTTCTTGGTCATGATGTTTGTGCAGGAATAGAAACCTTGACTAAGAAAATGGCATAAGAAGTTACAATAAGACTAAGCACAAGTCCTCCAATTAATGCTGGATAAAGTAATGCTTGTAGGAGGCAAAAGTTTCCAAAATCAGATAAAAAAGTCAGAGACACCCCTGACTCATACGGTTAGGCATCCCAAAAAACCCTGCTAAGCTACACAATCATATCATACAAAGATAGATGATTTGTGATTGTCTCAGAACAGAATCTTGAAACTGGAGAAAAGGTTAAAAGGAATCTTTTTAAATGGTATTCACTTTGACCACATTGACTAAACTCCTTCAAGTGATATGACTACCTAGCCCTAGGTTCTATGTCAAACTACAATATGTAAAAGGGATCTAATTTTGGTACTTATCACACATGGGAAAGCTGGCCCTGGGGTTCATAGATATGGAAGAAAAGGCCCTGCCCCTCTCTTTCTGTAACACTCAGAAGAGCAGCCCTGAACCTCCACTAGGAAGCACAGAAGAGCTGTACCTGATGGTGTGGGCATATATGAACCAACCCCCCAAAGGCATGAGAACAAGAGAGCTGGCTTTGCCCTTTGCTGGCTGTGACATTGGACAGGGCAGCTAGGGCAGAATAGGAGGTCTTGTACAGAAGGTGTGGGTACTGGAGAGCTGGTGGGATGACCAGCTCAGATACCTCTCCGGCCCAGATCCAGGACTTTGAATTGGCCCATCTCACATCTATCTCATCCATGTAGTACCTAAAGGGTCAGTCCTACTCATCGAAAACTACAGAATCTCCAAGACACAGGATAACAAAAGAATATCCTTGAGGAGTCCCAATAAGGTGTCAGTATTGACAATATAGCATTTCCAAAGAGTAAACTGTTGGAGAAACTGTGACACACTCCATCCACTGGAGGTGGGTGGGGAGATAAATTGGATTGGGTACATGATATGAAATCATCAAAAAACAATACAAATTTAAAATAAAAAAAAGAGGCAATTGACTTTTATACCACTTGTTTTGCCTGCCTGTGAGTAGGTAAAACATCCCTGCTCTACTGGTTTTTAGGCCTATTTGGACGTAGATCTACAGATGTTAGTGACAGATCTGGGAGAGTCTCAATAGCCTGTTTCTGTGGATGCATTCCGAAGCTCAGTTCTGATTTTTATTCTCTCTTTTCCCCACTTTAGGCTAACATATCAATGTTCCAGACAAAAGTACAAATGCATGAAAGGCACACTAATCAAGATATGATTCATGATGAATTTAGAAAGTTTACTTTTTAAATAATAATTCAAGTTTTAATTTTGATGTTTAATTTATATTAATTTAATTTTAATGCACCTTGTTTATAGGAAAAATTACCATTCTCCTCAAAACTTATAGATGAAAAAGCATGCTACTGAGCTCATAAATGATGTGTCCATCACCAAATCAAGGGGCAGCATTCTAGGAGTTTGCTTCAATTTTCTAAGCCAAATTTCTTCAATATTTCTTGAATCATCATCATTCTGTGACATCTTTCTCCTCTCATATGAGCAAGCCCAGCTTTGCAGCATACACCATATCTTCCTGTTCTCCATTCTCTTTCATTCTCCAGCATCACTGTCTAGGGACAGCACAGATGCGGTGGCTGACTGGAGAAAGTGTGAGGCCATTTCTGAACTTCAGGCTCAGTTTCTCATTGACTGGGGGTTTGAAGGTAAAATTTTGCATAAGAGCAGTGAAGAAAATGAACAGCTCAGACCTGGCCAGTTGTTCTCCCAGGCAAGCTCTTTTTCCTGTGGGTGGAGGAAAAAAACCAAACAGATGAATCACTCTCTCAGCTGACTTTGCTACTTAAAGAGCCTGGTGTCCCCACAATCAAACCTCAAATCCTGAACTCATCCTGGTTATTTTGATGGTGATTACGTCTCACATTTTCAAGATTTGCTCATTAGAACCTGATTCAAATTGGAATTTCTTGACCTTTGGTATAAGAATGTATCCCAGACTCATGTTTTCACTTTGCCACCCTGGAAAATGTCATTTTCCCAGTGTCCTGGTTCTTTGCATTGAATAATGATATGTATAAGGTAAGACCTAGGCAGTAGGCATTCTTTCAACTCTGGGAGCTGTTGATCTAGGTCACCTCACACCATACACACATGAACATAGTGTATTTATTTCAGTGTGCGTATAGACCCAAGTGTTTGTGTCCAAGTCCATTTCTTCACTGATCTACTTGCTAGGCTCCATATTGAATATCTGGGTTCAGATGTGTGATCTCTGGTGATCAGGGACAACCTTAGCACTCCACTATGCTCTTCTCCACTGAATATCCTCACCATGCATCCCAGCAACACTGCAGGATGCCTCACATCTCTAACATATCTCATCATTAAGCCCTTTTTTGTGTGGATTTCTTTGTGCACATGTGTGCTCATGGTGTGTATGCATGTGCTCACATATATGTAGAAGTAGGAGCACAGATATGGGTCTTGATCTCCTAATGTCACCCACTTTATTTATGTATGTATGTATTTATTTTTGAGATTGGGTCTTTGCAAAGCAGCATAGGCTTGGGCAGCCACTGGTTCTTCTCTTTCTGGCCATCTAACAGGAGGAGTTAGAGCATATGCTGGCATGTTCAGCTTTTAGTGGGGATTCTTGGGATCAAATCAAGACGTTATCCACACAGTACTAGTAAGTGACCAGTTGAACTAACTATGTCAGCTACCTTATGTGACTTGTTATTAGCTTCTTTTTTTCTAAACAATACATTTAGAGAGAAAAAAATTAATAATATAAACTCCAAAGCAAAGCCTAAGGCTTCAGATTGTCTGTTCTAACTAAATAGAAATTTACTGAAATGTATAGACTGGTTTTGGGGGAGAGATTTTATGAGAAGCCATTGTTTTCCAGTTATTTCATCTCTGCTCTGACTGAGTAAATTGTGCTAATAATAATAACTCATACACTGCACCAAGTCTGTCCCTTGACAATACAAACCAATGTGGAGGCCATTCTCTCTCTCTCTCTCTTTCCTCCAAGTAGTGCTGAGAGTAGCATTTTGCATATTCTAGAAAGTACACCTTAACTAAACTACCCCTGTCTCTCTTTTAACCTTTTATTTTGAGACAGGATTTCTCTTATTTTTCCCAGGATGCATTTAATGACTACACTTTGCAGGGTTAACAAAGGTGGAGATGACTTACTTGGTAGGACACATGACATGTGCCTCAGAGGTGTTCTACTTTCAGTGAGCTTAAGAGGCCTAACATCTCTTGATTTACTGTGAAGAAGGGACTCAAAGACTGAGGAAGATTGGAAAAGTGGGATGACTGACAAAGGAAAACCTATTCCTTTATGATGGGGGAGTATACAAGATCTCACAGGATCAGTAAAGGGTACATCACTTCAAGGATGCACTATCAGTGCAGTGTGTGTATGTGTGTGTGTGTGTGTGTGTGTGTGTGTGTGTGTAACCCTGAAGACTGTACTCACTCAACTGGGAAACTGGAATGGTATCCCAGTGTTCACCTAAGCCATATAATTTGAATGTACATTGTTTAGTTTTTGTTTCTTCATTTATCAGCAGGTGAACTGAACTACAGGTTACCAGTTGACACACCACTAAGAAATGGTAGAAAATTAAACATATATGCCTAAGGTAGGTCATGTGATCCATGATCTTGATGGGATTTTTTAATTTGGTTGCTTCTTTTCTTGCTTCCTGGTCCCCATAAGATAGTCATGTTCTTCAGCCATATATCTTTAAAGAATGTCTCATCTTTGGCACAGGTCACATGTCCATAGAGTGAGAACTCTAAAACCATGAACCAAACAAAGCTTCCTCCAATAACGTTGCTCCTCTCAGATATTGTTTCAATGAGGTGAAAGCTGACAATCAACCTGGGCTAAAGGCTACTTGATCCTATAGCTTTCAGAAAACAAAAGCAGCAATAGCAGCAACAAAACAACCAGAAAAATGACTTGTCGTGTAAAATAAGAGGACTGATCAGGCCCTGGCCAATCACCTTTATGAACCCCATTCTTACGCTCTATGACACCATTTGTTAGTAGAGAACCTGTCAAGGTTTTCTTTGATGAAACTGTTAAGTTTGTTGTCTCACTCAGAGAAAGGCACAAATAAGAACTCTTTCATGTAAATACAGCTTTTCATCTTCAGTGATGAGGCACTGAAAATCTTTTTACTTCTAGTTAACTTTTCCTAGAGATGAGCATCTTTGATATACACCCCACTTTCCCCTGGTGGCTTCCTTTAAATCTTCTAGAAATGGCAAGAACATGAAGAAGCATGAGAAAAAGATTAGAGTGATTAAAAAATTCTCTTTGCATTGTTAATGGAGCAGGTTTTTCATGTTTCTCCATCATGCTCAGTTTAACTGGTTTTTATTGTGCATCCCTAGCCAAATGTATTTGATTTTCCTCCATCAGAAATTGAGATGATGACAATAAAACAGGGACAATCATCCTCTATCCTTGCTTCCACATTGTGTCTACTATGACTTCTATGCTATTCAAAACAAAGGTTGAAGTAACTTCCCTACCCTGGAATTTTGGTTGGCTTTGTGATTTGTTACCAAAAATCTTTTAAAACTTGCCCTCACCAGGCCTGAGTGTTCCTTTCCTTCCAGTTGGGAGGTGACCATTTCCATGTGAATGGAAAACTGGTTTACTAGAGGATGAGAGACGATATGAGAACTCTGCCCTTCCACTGAGGTCATAACAGACCAACAGTCAGCCAGAAAGCAAACAAAGAAGAGCCAAGCCACCAAACTATCTGGAAACCTGTGAACAACAACAGGTTCATAGTAAGTGGTATAGTTGGAGAGGTTGGTTGTGCACAAGATTCTAACTGATACACAGGATAAGAGGTCAGTGAATCTTAAACTAGAAAGGTCCAGAACTATGGAGACCACTTAAAATTTGCTTATAATTCATGTACGTTGGCATGTACATGGGCATCGATGGGTCTGGAGGAACATCTTCTTGTGGAAGCCATGGATGTGGCTCTCCTCACATTCCTCTCACCCATCTCAGGAAATATCATACAAAATATTTATTTGAAATGTAAAAGTGGATAAAACTCTACACTTTTCACATTTCATTAATCTGACTCATAAAATAAAAGAGATGTAGGATAAAACCAAACAAAACTGACAAAAAAGGAATGAAAAGAAATCAATGAAAGGATTGCTAATGATATTTAGCTATACCTCATAGATCAGTGCCTCTTCTAGGTGTCATTGGGAGGCTTCCTCTGGCACCATATGAGATTGGGTGCAGGTACCCACATCCTAACATTATGCAGAGAGATTTAGTCTAAATTAGAGGTCTCAGTCAGATCCCTCCCCTCACAAATCCCAGAATCCCAAGGAAGAGGAGGAGCAAAGAGTGTAGAAGTCAGAAGAGATGGAAAACATGTCCTACTAATTCAACTAGTTAAGACTTCACATAAGCTCACAGAGACTAAACTGGCAAGCACAAGGCCTGCCTGGTGTCTTTACCAGATTCTCTGCATATATATTATAGGTATTGCCTTGTTGTTTTTGTGGGACTTGTAACAGTGGGTATGTCCTTATCTCTGATATGTTTGCCAGCTCTCAGGACTCTTATTAGGTTGCTTTGTTGCATTATATCTTGTTTGCTTCCTTTTGGCTGTCTTCTCTTGGTGGCCTACTTTGAATAAGGAAAGGATGTGGAGTGTGGGATGAGCGGAGAGTTGGAGAGGTCCTGGGAGGTGTGAAGTGAGGGGGATCTGTGGTCAGAATATATTGTATAAAAATCTAATTTCAATAAAAAAGAAAAGAAAAGAATAAAATAACAGAGTAAGTAAAATATGTAGCTAAGATTTCGTACTACAATTCAAAACTTCTGGACAGAGTCCCAGATCAGAATCAGTCCAGCCAGACACACCCAGGGCAACCAGGCACTGAGAAACACTGGCTCTGGACCCAGACTGGGCAAGAGGACAAATTCAGGCTTCTCTGTTGCAGATCCTTGGGATCATGAGAAGTGACACTGTCCAGCAACCTCGTTGACCTTGTGAAACATTGTAGTGTGGCTTCTGTGCAGCATTAATCACCTTCTGGAGTCAATGTTAGGAAAGACAAGCTTCAGTGTGAGAACATCTGGTAGATATTGAGTTGCAGGTGCAGCACATTTGGCTAGGTCAGTGTCTTCATCTCTGCAGGGCTCACTTATTCCATCTTGAAAGCTGCAGTGGGTCATATGCTCTAAGAGGTTTCTCTGCTCATTATCTATTCTACTGCTTTCATGCTCTCAGGTGTATGTCTGTCAGGTAACATATACTCAGTACACATTTATGGAACTAAGGAACTGTAAAATTATTTGAAAATATATGTTCAAAGCATAGAAGCCAATAACTATAATACAATAGAGCATTTTGTTACTGCTTCAACAATGGCATGACTACAAGATTTTGTTCGTAACTGGCTGGCTAGAAAGCACAAGAAAGTGAGAGAGTCATCACTATATTTCCTTTCCTGATTACTAACTTGCACAACACAAAAATATCTAACTAGAACTTTTAAACCATGCTTAAAATTATAAAAAACAAAAGATTTACCTGTTCAAGGAGTTCATGGGTAGGTCGGAACCCAATACAGTTAAGCCAATGCTTTTTACAATTATTGCTTCATGTTTCCATTGTGGTGACTAGGTAACTACTCCCCCATTTCTCCTCACCATCTCATTACAAATCTACTCCATTTCCCTGTCTAGGTGCATCCCTTAATAATAACTTGGGACACTGAAAAACTTTATTAAGGTGACACATATCCACTTTATTGAAGTGGAGTCAGAGTATGGGTTTCTATTCTTAGCGTTTAGAAAATAGGATGAGGAAAGCTGGAATCCCCATCAGAGGCAAGGGAGAATGAGGATTAGGCTGGATCTGAAGAAGTAGCAAGTCCAGGGAAAGCAGGATTGCAAACAAAATAAAAATAAAGCCACCTGAAGATGAGAGGAGGGAGGGGCTGAGGAGCACTGAATTCACTCTTGTTCATCACAACTCACCCATTGAGAATGGCAGAAAAGATTCTCTCTTCCTAAACTTTCCATTCTCCAAAAAGTGCTCTGGGTTGAATGTGTTTGGCGTGGCCCATTCTCTTGGGTCCCTGTGCAGTGCTGTTAGGTTGGTTAGAACCATGGTACCCTAGAAATGACAGCAAAGAGTCAAGGCTTATTATAAGGAACAGACCTGTAAGGAGGTAGGTGATTCTCTAGCTCTCATGTATCTAGATTGAATTCCCTATCTTTAATTCAATCTAAATGGAAATTGAGACATGCATTCAACATTTAGATTGCTCCATCTGTCTCAGTACTCTCCTCTTTGTCTAGAAATCTTTACAATGAGGATAAATGCCTGCTGGGGATTTACCAGCCCATTAGATTGCTCTTTAATGCTGAACAAATATCTATAGGAGGAAATGTATATGGGTTTAGGTAAACACATTTTAGCATCCAAAAGAGTATTGTGTAGCAGGCGGGAATAAAAACCAACTCAGCTACTTCCTATAGTGAGGGTAATGACAGGTCCATGAAGGGAAATGGTGTGTCTTTCACCTCTGCTTCTCCATTCTTAGACTTCAACATGGAGGTTTCTGAATCCAGTTTCTCAAAAGGCTTAGGAAAATATCTACATATCCAGCAAAACAAGACCAGTCCATCAAACTTCCTAGTATTGTGCCAGGACTTCCCAGAGTGTGCCTTTCCCTCACACTAACTCATGCTCCCTTCAGTGACTTTATTAATTCCTTCCAACTCTTTCATATAAATGATTGGTTCCCAATGCCACCATAGTGCAGGCTGCCCTTGCTTTCTTAGACCCAAGAACATAACTTAGCCATACCACATTGTCCACTTCCCGTTATTTTCTTTACCAACTCTAATATGTCTTAATTAACCTATGCTAGTATCTATGAAGATAATCCATTGATAATCAACTAATGGTAGTAGACCTTCCAAGACTGTTGATGGCACCAACCCACAAGCTGATGGCCTGGATGAAATTAAAAGGGTGGAAGTGAGGGGAAAAAACTCAACCTCCTATTGACTTTTTCCTCTGCTTCCTGTCTACCATTTATGTGGTCTGATTGGCTCTTTTGCCAATCCCCTTCCATGCTGAACTGAAACCTTGGGAATTTTGTCACATCCAAGAAAAGTTTGACTTGATAACCCACGGTGAACTAAAAAGAACAGAAGGAATTTTAACCTTGGGGAGTATAGAGGGTATAAGCTTCAGGAAACCATGTGCAGAGTATTAAGAGATCTGGGAGATGTGATAGGGATTCAGTCTATAAAGATGAGCAAGTTAACAGGGACTCATGGAGAAACATCAAAGGAAATTTTTCATGTCAAAATAATGCAAGTCCCATGGAGGAAGTATGGGATGACCAGGATGACCAGAATAGGTTTGGTTCTGGATTCCCACTCTTATTATTTTACTGTAGAGAGATTTTATTCAAACCAAATTTCCTTAAGCCTCAATTTTCCAATCTCAAAATGAGATGTATGGTTATTCTGAAAAGACGATAAGTCATTTTGAAGGAGAGAAGATTCTAGAGCACACAAATATCCTGCACTATCTAATGCATTTTAGAATGTCTTCTCTTGTGAGATATAAATCAGTGGTGTGTAAATTAACACTGGAACAAAGTCTGTGGGTCACTGTTTTAGAAATAACAGTCTCACCATGATGGTAGTACAAGTTCCTCAAATTTTATTCACATTTCAAATTCTGTATTTCAAGTATTGTGTAGAAGTATTTTCTAACCCCAGCCTGGCAGCTCTTTAGTCTAGAGAGCTCCACTCTAGGGTAAAGTCAGTAGCAGAGAACTGCTGACTGCTGTGTGCCCACATTAACATAAGAAAATGCTGAGATGCCTTTAGCAAATAAATCTAAGCTTTGCATATACATATTTGACCAAGGATTCATCTTCCCCACTATATATGTAAATGTCTGTTTATCTACATGGAGGTAATAAGTACTTTAGTAGATATAATATGCTTCTGTGGATCTAAGTGATCCTGAGGCAGGAATACATGTCACATTTACTTTAGGTTCATAGGAGGACTAAAAAATAAACTGAGGTATCTAAAGCTCAGAGTGCAGTTACCTTTGGTAGATGGAATCCATTTAAATTGGTATCCATTGCTACTTCCCTGGGAACATTCAAAGGGATGATGTT
Source organism: Rhynchomys soricoides (assembly GCA_019843965.1). Classification (NCBI taxonomy): domain Eukaryota; kingdom Metazoa; phylum Chordata; class Mammalia; order Rodentia; family Muridae; genus Rhynchomys; species Rhynchomys soricoides. The sequence continues at coordinate 9,757,730 of JADRCH010000098.1, read as the reverse complement.
GCCCATCCTCTGCACCTCATGGATGACAGCATTGGTGTAGGGCATGGATTCTCGATTGGCCAGGCTTGCTGTCCTCTTCTGGCCAACCACTCTGTCAATCTCTGCTTGTACTTTTTCTAAAAGTAAACAGGAATGTCTATTAATTTTTTTTTAATTCAATGATTTCTTCTAACAATATACAAGTTGTCTCTGAGACCTTATCAGCCTTTATTTAATTTTAGTGTCCTGGGTATAAAGCAATATTTCCTTAACCCTTCAGAGGGTTGATTTTAAAAAAAAAAAAATTCTCTAACTCTCTTTGAGCCTGCTACATAATTATAACTTTCCATATATCCTGAACTGAGTAGTTGTGATCATCACTGCTAATCTCAGAGCAGTGCCTACTGTGGTGTGAATACATAGATTACAAGCAACTCACATTCTTTTTTCATAGTCCTAGAGATGGGGAATTCTAAAACAGGACATCAAGAAATTTCTCATCTGATAGCAACAATTTTTTTGTCTCATAGGTGGAAAAGCTTTGTTTTCTCTTCAGGTCATAGAAAAGAAAGTATCTCTTGTAATTCTTTAAAAAATAATACTCTTCGGAATATTATATTTGTGTCAGTGGAGGGTGTCTTACGGCATGATAGTGGGAAGTCAAAGGACATATTGTTGTAGCTCTTTCTCTTTACCATGACGGTTTTTGGAACTACACTTATGGCAGATGACTAATTAGCAAGATTCTTTACCTCTTGACCTGTCTCCCTTGCTCCTCCAATGTTTCTTTTAAAGTCATTAATTCCCTTCATAGGTCTAATCACCTTCTAACATCATACCACTGGTAATTAGGTTACAACAAGTAAATTAATGGAAAATGCATAAACATTGACACCACAGGACATTAGTAGACTCCAATTTCTTAAGATATTGTTGAACAACACTGCTAAAGAAATTTTATACAGTTCAGATTCCACATCTGACTAATTATGTCTTATCCAGAGTATGGTTTGAAATTTCTATGAACAAATAGAATCATATTAATAAATGATAATGGTTGTTAGCTGTCTTCCAAAATGACCATACAGCTTGAACAGTTATCCAGTGAAAAACTCTAGCTCCTGGAATCATTTGTCAGTCAATGAGCATGTGACTAAGTTATGAAAAGTAAACCACAAATAGACAGCTGGTTCCAGTGGCACATCCCTTTAACCACAATATTAAGGAAGCAGAGGTAGACAGATCTCGGAGTTCAAGGACATCCTGTTTTACAGAGTGAGTTCCAGAACAGTCTGGGCCTCACAGAGAAAGCCTGCCTTGAAAAGCCAAAAATAAAAAACAAAAATTGTAAATAAACATGATTTTTCATCTTTGGAACATGGTCTGATAAAACAGGGTGTGTACTATGCTCTTTTCCCTTTTAGGGAAAGGAATGCTCGGGGTACTCACTTACAGAGAGCTAAGCTTCATTTCACTTTCAATTCAGCAACAATTTAAAAGGAATTTGTAACAAAAAGCCTATTTTGAAATCCAGCTTAGAGATTTTTTTCTGACAAAGAAATAAATGTCTATCAATTACACTGCTGTCTATATAAAAATTAATTGGTGGTAAAATATATTTGGCATAAAACTTGTCACAATAACAATTTTTCATTTATGTTCTCTCTCTATATATATAGCCAAATAACTTCAAACTGTGACAGCCCTGCTTCAAGCTCTTCAAGTATTTTGACTAATGTTGGGTGCCACCAATCACAATTCTTGTCAGAATTTTTAACTGTGCAGTTTAATAATATTAACTGTGCTCCTAATGTATAAGCGATGACTACTACTTTTCCATCTTGCAAAATCAAAACTGTGATATTATACAATTTCTGGTTCTCTCCTCTTTCATTCAATTATCTTTGTATAGATATCTAACTATTCAAAATAACTAATTTGAGTTGCATAGAGAAGTTCATGTGATTTATTGAACCTTAGGGCAGTTTCCTGATAACTCATGCATTACTAGGCAACAATAAGAACTTCTTTTTCTCCAGGTGGAGAGCTTCTCTTAACTCATGCATCTATTTGTAGTCAGTGAACAGTCTTGCTGGTCTTATCTCTGGACTATTATATGTATTTCAAAATGAAGGCCAGTGTAATTTTCATGTAAATCTACTGATATTTTGAAGCTGCTACTCTAGAGGCCAAGTCTATATGCTAACTCATTAGCTAGCTTTAAAACCTAAAAGGACAAAAAAAAAAACAAAACAAAACAACAACAACAAAAGAAAAACCTAAAAAGACTATTGTTCAGGAAAATATGTATTTTACTTGAAACACAAGATGCATATACATAAATCAGGTACATATATGCATTTTGCATCCATAAAGGAAAATGATTATGTATAAAATGTGTAGAAGACAGCTCCAGTAAAGTGACTGTCATGCAGGCATGAGGACCTGAGTCAGATTCTTACAATTGATATAAAAATGTTGGTTAGAGTGGCATGTACTTCTAATTCCAGGGCACAGGAAGTGACAATAGACATATCCCATGGTTTACTGGTAGATGTATTTGCCTTGACAAGTTCCAGGTGAGTGCTAGGCCCTGTCTCAAAAAATGGATGTTTTCTGAGGAACTATATTTGCAGCTCTGTTCTGGCTTCCAAATGTGCGCGCGCACACACACACACACACACACCACAGGGGAGAGTTATGGATGATATTTCTATAAACAAAATTTTCTTTACCATCTAGGAAACACTCTGGGTTTTGCTATTCTATTTTCATGCTAAGGCAATACTGTTGGCCTGAATATAATAAACTGGTTTTCTATCTCAGGAATAAACTGTTACAATTGAGAAAACAACAACAAAAGAACAAGAGCTCAAGTGAAGGGATTGTCATGCAAGCATCAGGACCTGAGTCTAATTCTTATAATTAATGGAAAAAAGCTGGGTATGGTAATAAGAACTTCTAATCCCAGGGCACTAAGGGGGTGGCAACAGTCAGATCCCATGTCTCACTGGACAGACACTGTAAATTCCTTAACAGTAGCCAGGTGAATAAGAGATACTGTCTCAAAAAGTATGTAGTTTCTGAGGAGTGATCTGTGTAGCTTTGCTATGGCTTCCACATGTTTACACACACACATACACACACACACACACACACACACTCACATGGATTGTTCTATAAACAAAATTGTCTTTACCACATGGGAAGTACACTGAATTTTTCTATGCAATTTTTGTCTTAAGGCAAAAACAGTGGGCCTACATCTACTAAATTGATTTTATATCTAATGAATTGTCACTAAAAATTCAAAGATCAAAAACAGTAACAAAACAAAATAAAACAAGAAGAGCAACAATAAAACACATATTCTATAAGAGGAAAAATGTTTCTATCTTCAAATCTTTGAATTTTTTTAGAATCTAATGGAATAAAAATGATAGGATGGATCACTTGCCCTGACAGATGCCAGTCAGGGGGGGAAGAAACAATATGATAAGCAGAACAATGGAAGAGTATCTACTTGTTTCTGGAGGAAAAGAATAACAGTTATTCCCAAGTCTTCACATTCATGGAGGAATTTGAAATGGCATGGGAAGGTAATACTTGAGACTATTCTTCTAGAATGGAAAAAAATATGACAGAATACTGGTGGAAGATGTAATGTCATTACTTACAGGCACAAATAAGGACCAACCCAAGAGAGGACAAAGAGTGTAAGAAAGACACCATAGAGTATGGGGGGATCTGGAGCAGAAAAGGCAGAAAGGTGATAAAACAGTGTATAGTATACCAGAATAAAGAGTTTCAACAGAGTGTTAGGCAAAATGGGAGGGGCCTACTATAAAGGGAAGAAGGGCGTGAGTGGATGTGCTCTGTACAAGTCTGCACCCTTGGGACCCATCTCAGTCCTGACAGAGCATGCAGAAGGCATGCCCATTCCCAAGTGCACATTGCCTCACAGCTATGCCACTTCCATCCACTCCACCATGTTATCTTCTGGCCCTCTGTATCCATAGCTTCCAGATGCAGAACTCAGCTTTGTCAGGTACAGTCAGCACATACTCGCCTTGCACTTCCGGGTAGAGGGCCATGTAGAGCAGAGCCCAGCGTATTGTTGTGGATGTTGTCTCTGTTCCTGCAAAGAAGAGATCCAAAGTGCTGCAGATGAGGTTTTCTTCATTGAAACTTGTAGTGTTCTCTGGGTACTAGAAAAGAAAGTGTTGAGTCGGAAAAAAATGATTATTTAAATACACAGGTTATGACGTTGCATATCAAATTTGAATGCTGTTATTTGAAGTAATGTTACCTTTGACAGTCACAGGACACAATAATATCATGAGAATTATCATGCTCCAAATATAAGGAGATTGACACATAGAGTCTTCTTCACCCTTGGTAATTTGTTTGGAAGGAATCATTTAAAAATGATATTACTTTGACATCATTATAAAGTAGTTTTTTGCTTTAATTGCTGTAGATTGACCAAAAGCTTTAGGTACTTGGGTGGATGAACGTCAAGACAACTATTTTCTTTGTGACTATACTTTTGGAAATGCAAACAGGACAGGATAAACCCAGCCATATATATATATATATGGCTTCCAGTACCAGCTAAGTCACTAAGTCACTAAAAAAGATCATTTCACATTTATCTGTTTCAGTTTATAAAATAAGGATAACACATACCACTTACCAGGTTATATCAACTGTATTAGATGCAACAGACACACATCAAAAACTCTACAAGTATTTTTGTTGATTCCAGAGGGACTGAGATGAATTCTCTGTATTTATTGATTCTTTTGTCTTTTCATTAATATTTCACCTAACACCTTGCTGATTTCGTCAAGTTTTCTTTGGTACATAACTCCTTATTTTCTATCTTCCTCTAGAAGCATCACTGTTTACATTGCTTATAATTTTGATGCTCCCACACTTGTACTGCATATAGTAAACAATTTGCTTCCTCTTTTAGGGAGAAAATGTCACTTCTATTGAAACTGTGTCAGGGAGATGAAATATGATAGAACAAGAAAAGAAATCCGCTATTATGTCCTGGGTAGAAAAGGAATTTGTAATCTAATGAGTCAAAGCTCATAAGACAGATTCAGTTATGTGTATTTGCTAGAAGTCTATTTTGGTCAGTGCATTAAAAATAGTGTTATAGTTTGAATCTACAATGATGAATACATTGTATAAATGTACCATATTTTGTATATCCATTCCTCTTTTGAGGGACATCTGGGTTGTTTCCAACTTCTGGCTATTATAAATAAGCCTGCTATGAACATAGTAGAGCATATGTTTTTGTTATATGTTGGAGCATCTTTTGGGTGTATACCCAAAGGTGGTATAGCTTGGTCCTCAGGTAGTAAGTACTATGTCCAGTTTTCTGAAGAAACACCAGACTGATTTCCAGAGTGGTTGTACCAGCTTGCAATCTCACCAGCAATGGAGGAGTGTTCCTCTTTCTCCAGATCCTTGCCAGCATCTGCTGTAAACTGCATTTTTGATCTTATCCATTCTGATTGGTGTGATGTGGAATCTCAGGGTCATTTGTATTTGCATTTCCCTGAAGACTAAGGAAGTTGAGCATTAAGAACTTCTCAGCCCTTCCAGTTTCCTCAGTTGAGAATTCTCTGTTTAGCTCGGTTCCCCATTTTTAAATAGGGTTATTTGGTTCTATGGAATATTCTTGAGTTATTTATATATATTGGATAGTAGCCCTCTATAGGATGTAGGATTGGTAAAGCTCTTTCCCCAATCTGTTGGTTGCTGTTTTGTCCTATTGACAGTGTCCTTTGCCTTATAGAAGCTTTGCAAATTTATGAGATCCCATTTGTCTATAGTTGACCTTAGAGCCTGGGCCATTGGTGTTCTGTTCAGGAAATTTTCACCTGTGCTCTTGTGTTCAAGGTTCTTTTCCACTTTTTCTTCTAATAGATTCAGTGTATCTGGTTTTATGTGAAGGTCCTTGATCTACTTGGGCTTGTACAAGGAGATAAGGATGGATCAATTTGCATTCTTCTACATGTATGGACCACTATTTAAGCCAGCACCATTTGTTGAATATGCTATCTTTTTTCCACTGGATGGTTTTGTCTCGTTTGTCAAAGATCAGGTGACCATAGATATGTAGGTTTAATTCTGGGCCTTCAATTCTATGTCACTGATCTGTCTTTGTACCAATAACATGCAGTTTTTATCACTATTGCTCTGTAGGACACCTTGAGGTCAGGGATAGTGATTCCCCCAGAAGTTCTATTGCTGAGAATAGTTTTTTTCTATCCTGGGTTTTTTGTTATTCCAAATGAATTTGAGAATTGCTCTTTCTATCTCTGTGAAGAACTGAGTTGGAATTTTGATGGGCATTGCAGTGAATCTGTAGATTGCTTTTGGTAAGATGGTCACTTTTACTATGTTAATCTTGGTGATCCATGAGCATGAGAGATCTTTCCATCTTCTGAGGTCTTCTTCAATTTCTTTCATCAGAGACTTGAAGTTTTTGTCATACAGATATTTCACTTGCTTGGTTAGAGTCACACCAAGACTTCATGAAAATTGGAGGCAAATAGATGAAACTAGGAAATATCATCCTAAGTGAGGTAACACAGTCACAAAAGAACACACATGGTATGTTCTCAGTGATAAGTGGATATTAGGTAAAAAGCTCAGAATATGCATGATACAACTCACAGACCATATGAAGCTCAAGAAGAAGGAAGACCAAAGTGTGGATGCTTCCGTTGTACTTAGAATGGGGGACAAAATAATCAAGGGGGATGGAGGGAAGGTGGGACTTGGGAGGGATAGATGAGAGAGAGGACAAAAGGGGGGCAGGACCAGGTGTGGGAGAAGATAGGGGCAATGTACAAGGGTCAGGAAATTGAACAGAGGTGTATAATAGTGGGGGATGGGGAACTGGGGGTAGCTACCAGAAAGTTCCAGATGCTAGGAAATCAAGAAACTCCCAAGACACAGTGGGGATGACATTAGCTGAAATACACAGCAAGGGGGAGAGAGAATCTGTAAAGACCATATCCAGAGGTTAGGCACTGCCCCCAGTAGAGGGGTAGGGCCACTCACCCATCTCAAAAATATTAACCCAGAGTTGCTCCTGTCTAAAGAAAATACAGGGACAAAGAGTGGAACAGAGATTGGAAGTATAGTCATCCAGAGACTACTCCACCTGAGGATCCATCTCATATTCAGACACCAAACCCAGACAGTTTTGCTGATGCCAAGAAGTGCTTGCTGACAGGAGCCTGATATAGCTGTCTCCTGAGGCTCTGCCAGAGTCTGACCAATACAGATTTAGATGGTTACAGCCAACTCTCAGACTGAGCACTGGGATCCCAATGGAAGAGTTAGAAGAAGGCCTGAAAGAGCTAAAGGGGTTTGCAACCTCATAGGAAGAATAACATCATCAACCAACCAGAACCCCTGAGAGCTACCAAGGAGTAAACAACCAACAAAAGAGTAGACATGGAAGGACCCATGGCTTGGGCTGCATATGTAGCAGAGAATGGCCTTATTTGTTTTCAATGGGAGGGGAGGCCCTTGGTCCTGTGAAGGCTCATTGCCCCAGCATAGGTGGAATGCTAGAGTGTTGAGGAGGGAGTAGGTGGGTGGGTGGGTGAGCAGCTTCATAGAAGCAGGGGTAGGGGGAAAAGATAGGGAGTTTGTTGAGAGGAAACCAGGAAGGGGGATTACATTTGAAATGTAAATAGATAAAAGTAACCAATAAAAATAAATTAATAAAATGATCTCTATAGACTCAAGTTTTGAATACTTCATTCCTAGCTGCTGGGACTATTTTAGGATAGTCTGGAACATTGTCAGGTGGTATCCATCTGAAGGAAATCAGTCAGTATAAACAGGATTCCTGTGGTTGTGTCAAAGTCCTGGATCCTGGCTAGTTTCTGATTCTTGGTCTACCATGACATAAACAGGACTCCACCACATCTTTTCTCCATATATTTTCATTCATGTTGAACCCCTTGAAAATATCAGCCCAAAATAGAACTTGAAACTCTTAAATAGTTTCTGCAAGTTATTGTCACAAGATGCAAATGTACAAATATGCCAAACTGGCTGCCTTCTCTTTGCTTGTGTATGATTGGATGGTGTTTGTAACCATGCAATCATGAGAAGATAGATGCCCTACTTATACATTAAAACTAAATTTAGCTGAATTTTGCCTGTGTGCTGCAATGTGGCTGAGATGGGTTAGTAATTGGCTTTATATTGACTCATCCAAAAACAGAGCTCTGACGTTTAATTATTAATTTCTCTTTGTATATATTTCTCTCAGGTATGGGTAAAATGCAAAGAGCATGAGAGGGAAGTATCTGCATTTACAGTCGGGACCTTGTATTTTTAACCCCCCTGAGTTAATATTACTACTATTTTCACTTATATGACTTATATGAGCATTGATCTACAAAGATGTCTATATCTTCATTTTAGGAACTTGATGAGCTAAAATATATTTTGTAGATTTGATTAACTGGAGAGAGGACAGTTACCCTGAACTATACTTATAAGAAGGATCTGGAGGGTCAAAACCAAATAGATCAAAGTAAAAGAGATGCTACAGTTTGAGAATTGAAGACAGAGGAAGGAACCAAAACACAAGATACCTGTGCTCTCTAGGAGCTTGGAGAAGCAGCATCATAGAGCTTCCATTGACTGTCAGTGAACCTTGTGTGGTCAATAGGAATTAAAGTCATGAGAACTTCAGGAGGATAAATCTGTGCCAATTTAAACCCTAAGAATGTGGTAGTCTGATACAGATTTGATTGAAATTTATTAAATGAATACATTGTCTGTAAGAAATTGACACAGAAGCATTTCCCTCACCTTTGTCATTTCCTTGAGGAAAGCATCAATGAAGTCTCTTGGCACATCAGGGTTCCAGTCTTTCCGGTGATTGTCAATCATACAAGAGACAAACAATTTCAGTTTTTCCCAGTTTCTGAAAACTTTTTGATGTGATCCAGGAATATATTTCATTATCCATGGAAAAATATTGTAGACCTGATTGGGAAAAGTAAGATAGTCATGGAGACATGGCGCCATTTTACAGTGCTTCAATGTATAGTGTTGCCTTTCTCTATGTTCCTTACTGTAAATTTATAGGGCCAGCTTTTGTTTTCCCTTTCCTCTTCCTCAAAAATATTTCAACTCTGCCATGCAAAATATACTGAGCCTCCAAACACTTCTTAAAGCCCAATGCCTGTTACATGCTTTATAACGTCACCTCTCTATCTGGACAGTGGAATGACACTCGACACTTTTAGTTACTATACTATCAATGCCATTATAACTTACTTTGCATATAGTTTCCAGAAAGAATATTTATCAATGTAATCACATGCTTGACTGTTAATTTCTATATTCAAAGGCTGTCTCTAGACTCAGAATAGAACAAAGTCTTTGGCATCTGTACATCCTACAGAACTGGAAACCCCCAAATCTTTATCATTTCTCTAGATAATCCAACCATAGCAGCCATCAAGGGTCCTGGCTGGTACTATTCATTGTGCCTCAAAAGAGTTCCTGAAAAATTTTTTAACCATGCCCCTCACATCGTGAAGGCATTGGCGAAGTCTCCTTGGAGAGAGTTTACCTGATTATCCCTAAAGTGACAAGCATCTAGTTCTCTGAAATGACTTATTTCCCCTACGGAAACTTAACAATAGCAAGTATTGTGCAGGGAACTATATATTCTGGTACCAGTACTGAGCTTTAATCCCCATATCATAAAACTGCAATATTTACTCAAGTAGAGTAAATGGTGAATAATGTTTCAATAATATTTGATAACACAATATAAATCAACAAGATTTAAAATAAGACATATATGGGAATGGTTTCTACCTCTCTGGGCCTCTAGTAATATAAGTTATAATAAGTATAATAACAGTATTAATGAAGTTGATATTATTACAAAGTAATATACAATGTGCTAATGGGGTCCTCCTGTATCCAAGAGCAGTGAATGACATGAGACATACAAAGCACTCCACAAAGGTCTAGTGGACTACTATCTATATTTGCTTGCACAACTCTGTACCAATTTGTAGACACCATATTGCCTCATTTTCTATGTAGAAGAGCATTGTGAAAATTAATGGACTTTTGCAGCTATATATCGAAATGACTGGTGTAACTCATCTTTCCAAGAACATTTATTATCACTCTTTGCAACCTCCTTGGTTCCGTCTAAGATTTTTTACCCTAATACACACCTAGAAGTCAGCTGCACACTCTCTCATCTCCACTGACTTCCTAGCCTCTGCTCACTAGGAGGATAAACACATGGAGCTGCTGGACTTGGAATTACCATGAGTAAGAGTTGTAACAAGGAATATAAGATAGTATAGACACTGAGTGCAACTGAGTTCATTCTTTATTCCCCATTTCATACCTATATATCTTGCTATCCATTTCTTTAATTTTCATGAGAGCATCCCTGAGCTTGAGGAAAAAGTGCTTGTGGGGATACCACAAGTGAGAATTAATCCACTCTTGGGTGCATCATAGAAAAGTTGATGGTATAAAGACAGGAGTTATTAAAGAGAAAATGATCTTTTAAAGGACCAGTAACTGTGCTTCAGATCCATTCTCTCTGGAACCTTGTGTATCCCCCGTACGGTAAAGCTAAAGCACCTGCAACTGTTACCTCCATGCACTCCAAAAGATATGTCCAAGATATCATAAAGTACACTACAGAAACACAGGCATATAATGCTATGCAAAAGTTGCAAAAGGACCGTAGTAAAAGTAATAGGTGATTTTGAGGAGATGAGCGAAAAGGTGAATTTAATTAAAGACCCAGAATGGGAAGTCATCAATAGAAATGGACAGGTCAGCAAAATGAATGAGAAAATCAGCAGTGTTATGGAAATGATCAGCAACAGAAGACACATGTAGCAAGGGAACTAAAGTTTGTATAAAAATAAAAGAAGTAGCAGACCTACAGCTGGACCTGAACACCTGGAGCATGAGTGATCCCCAAGGTTGTTGCCTGTACATGAAATATGTTCTTCTAGCTGGACTGCCTTGCCTGCCCTCAGTAGAAGAGGAAGCACCTGGCTTGCAGAGTCTTGAAGTACCAGGGTGTAGGGATACCTAAGGGACCCCCACTCCATCAAAGGAGAGAGGGAAGGGGGAGGAGAACAATTATGGGAGGTGGACAGTGAGCCAGATATAAAGTGAAGAAGTAAAAAATGTTTTATAAAGTAATAACTAAATGCATCAAAACTCACACTGGAACATATCACTAACAGACTAAACTGCAGAAAAATATGAGGAATGTAGCACAATGTTGAGAACACGCTCAGTTAAAATATCCATTCAGTAAAATACTGAGCATGATCACAATGTCTAAGAAAACAGAGTCACTGTCTACATTGAAACTTAGATCAATGTTTGTGTGATCTCTAAGAAACACATCTTAGTGGTAAAGATATGCATAAATAAAGATCTACAAAAGGAAACCAGTCTATAAAGCAAATAGAAATAGAGAAAGCTGATATAGTTATTCTGATATCTGATGAAAGAGATTTCAAATCCAAACTAGTAAAAAGAGATAAAAAAATGACATTACATAAAGGGAAAACCAATTAATAAGTCATAAAAGTTATAAATAAAAATCACACACACAGAGAGAGAGAGAGAGAGAGAGAGAGAGAGAGAGAGAGAGAGAGAGAGAGAGAGAGAGATTTCTTCACTCCTGGTACAGACATAATGGAAGAACCTACTTCTTCAAGTTGTCTGACTTGTGTGCACCCATACACATAACAAATGTATATATGTGTGCGTGTACACTAAATAAAATACCATTAAAGTGTTTTAAAAACATAAAAACATATACACATATATCCTCAAACGTGTAATACCAAGATAGGAAACTAGAAGAAGGAAAACCAGGCTGATAAAATCAAGCACTTGAGGATAATTTCACCTTACAATTGTCCAACTGTCTTCTACATTCATGGGCGTGGATGAGTGGCCAGTAAGCTATGGAGAGTATTTAAGGAGCTATAAAGGTTAGAGATAGATAATGACGCCAACTTGGAGTGACATTTGAACCCCAAATGTTTATATTTCCTAGTATAAGAAGACTGATAAGATCAAGTATCAATGGGTATAGGAAGAGTTCATACTTCTGAATCTTTATCTTATATGTCCAGATGCAAATATATGACAACTGAGTAGGTCATATGGACACTGACATGGAAATGTTATTCATGACACCATAAACCTAGGAGCAACTCATTCACCTAACCAGGAAGAAAACAACAACATATTCGGGCAGCGCACTGCTAGTCTCCTGATAACAAAGTTCAGTGCACAAAAAGAAATCACAAAACAAGTTGATGATCTAGAAAGTAAATTCAGATGATGACTCTGAGAAAGGAAGATAGAGTCATTGGAAAAGAGAGTTCAAGTAAAAATTGACATTCTCTAAGAGCCCAGCATTTACATATACATGTATATTGACCAATATAAATATTAAAATTAGTCAAATAAATGTTACAAATGTTTTGTAGATATCAAGTTTCTTATAGTAACAGAAACATGATAGTCAAGAATTGGATTTGAAATATATTTGAAACCTTATGCATTAGCTTTACAAGCCCTACCTTTCAAAGATATGCAAAAACAAACAAACAAACAAACAAACATGTTTACCTGGCATATCATCTTTGTCTCCAAATACATGACCTCATCCAGTAGCCTCAGCATCTCCTGAAACCTACTGTCATGATACTCAAAGCGCTCCCCAAAGGTGATAGAGCAAATGATATTGGAAACTGCATTGTTGATACTGAAGTGAGGGTTGAAAGGTTTTCCTGGAGGTGGGGAGAGGGAGAGATAAGTCCTTCATTGTTATTAATTTTTTTCTATTTCCTATAATAAAATTAACGTTATATGACAGAGAAATTCACATTCCAGAAAAACACATATAAGAGGCTCTGGCGAGAGCATACTCAATGGACTCTGACATGCACCAAGTACTCTGCTAATGCCTGGGAAGTCAGACTTATTACCAGGCCTTAGGTACAACACTGGGCATATTGATACATTTGTGTGCTTAGCTGCTGAATGACTGGAATGGGATCATGGCTAGATGTTCATTGTTCAATCCTCAGTGCTCAGACCTTCTGAAGGGCAAAGATGATCACTTAGATATTTAGTAAGAATCTGTTCAGTGAGTGAAAGAGGCCCGGCCCCCTGCACATGAGAAAGACTCACCTTCCTCTTCTCTTATGGCTTCCACTAGGTAGCAGGCCTCCTCCTGCATGCGCTGCTCTAAGCTCTTCTTTCCCAAGCCAAAGTTCCTCAGTGTCATCAGGGCAAACCTCCTTTGTTCCTTCCATGTCTGGCCCCTGGAGAAGATCAATCCTGGAAAGAAGAGATTCAGCTTTATGATATTTTGGTCTAAAAGTATCTTGTGAATTATTTGTTGAGCACATTTGCAATGGAGAGGACAAGGCTAATGATGGTCTTGATAGCTGTCTAGACAGAATATTAGAAAGCAAGAATCATGATGACTAACATGTCCTGGAGATCTATAACACCATACACACTGATATTTCTTAAATATTATATAATCTATTTCTCTTAGAAACTCTACATGCTTATTACCACCCAGCAACAGATCCACTCTAATTGCTGCAAAAGAAAATGAGGAATACATATAAAGTACACTTTTCAAGGGAAAACAGCTGTTTGTCAACCTGGTGTTCAAATTCATCTCTCCTGGTTTCATTGTAGACAGAAAAGTCTACAAAGTTACATGGTGAAGTTCCACTGGATAACAGGAATGAAATAAAGGACAAGAAAAAAAACCATGTAAATTAAAGAGATAAGAAAGCTGTTATAAGGGTGTCCTGGGAAAACCCAAGCTTTAGAAGATGAAGAAACAACTCAGTAAGGTCAGAAGCACATGTACTCCACCTAGAAAAAAAAAACAGGAGGCAAACATTCTAGTGTGTTCAACATCTACTACCTATGTCATGGAACATGCAATGCCATGTTCATGTCTATTTTTAACTTTCAGAAAAATCATGAACATTTTAAACACAAGCCTTAGTCTCTCTTCTTCCTACACATCAAGAAGGGGACACTGTCAGCATGCAGAAGTGCTCCTTCAGCAACTCAATGACTTCATTCCTGAAAACCTTTCCCAGTGGCACCTGGCATTCTGTAGTTCCAGATTTTCTTTCTAATTTTTTGGGTCAAATTTCCCACAAATTTTGGTGGCTTGTTTTCTTCTACCAACTCTTGAAATATTGGAGTTGTTAAAAACTGCCCCACATCTCTTTTTAATGCATATTCTATTTTAGGAAATCTGATCATTTCTACCATTTAAATGTCCTCTGCTGACAACCATAAGGTGTACAATCCAGAACCTTGCACATGACTACTTGAATTTGGCAGTTACAGTCATTTAGACTCTGCACACTGTGACAGAAATCATTATGTATCTCTGAAACTCCCAACATTAAGCTAGCACTACCAACGACTTTACCATCTTTTATTGTTCCTCTTTGCATCCTCCATTTCTGCCGGTGCCACTCTTCTGAAAGTTCCCCTGAGATCCTTGATCTCCTGCTATCTATGTACATCATCAGGTCATATAGTTTCTCTCTTGAATAATTTCGGTTCATGCGTCTGCAGTGCCACCATCAGGGAATAATCCAGTTTCACTTCTCTACTTATTTTCCAATCCCATCTTTCCTAACCTGCAGTGATAATTTCATTCCATCTTCCATTTCCTAACTGAAAACCTAAATGATGCTCAGAGTGTGCAGTGTGTGTTCTTCTCTACTCAATACCACTCTTGCTGTTCACATGAAAACCAATATCTAGGCTCTTCCTAGCCAAATTTATGAGTTTCGATCTACTTAATTATGTCATTTAGATACTACACTTGCCACATTGGACATCTTCCTAGTATCACAAGGCCCTAGTCCTCCTTGTTATTTCAGGGATATTCTGTCTCTGTTAACTGTTTTCCATGTTACTAAATGAATGTCCTTACTTTTTTGCCTGAATCCCAGTAGATCTTAGAAATTACTAATGAATGACAGCTCTCCTTAACATTGTAGAAATGCATGATTTAATTAGCTAATTATACCATGGTTTTTCATTTTATGGAGTGCATGTTATATAAAGATGCAGATTTTCATCTATCATATTCACTATTAATCACTTGTGCCCAGCACTGTGCTTCTCATAGCAGATAACATAGTCAATGACATACAATTAGTTGTTGATTGTCTCAGGAAATAATTATGTAATTTAAACTTTAAATTTAAAACTTTGGTAGGTTATTATACTTGAAGTTCTGCTTCCAATTTTAGAACATGTGGCCTGATTTAATAATAATACTGGGTTCTTATACTATTTTAATCTAACTTTCTCTGGGAGGCTAGAGGTCCCTGTGTGGCATGGCTTTAATAATGAAGTGTAAGAAGCTTAAAACAAGATGAATGGCAACAAGAGGAAGGTGACTTACACACATTTTTCTAGGCTGGAGGATTGGCATGGAGTAGGGGAGGTAAGAGAGTAGTGAGATCTATCTGTGGCAAGATGTGCAGTTACTTCTCACCAAACACATTGAGAGTTAGATTTTACAACACATGTGGTTTCTTTCAGTGCCTCTTGGGGATGACACTGTGCCCTCTGATTGGAGTTTTCATTCAAGAAATATGGCCTTGTTCCTCCTGTAATGATGTCAGTTCATGATGGAGTTGTTTTATGGGAATGTTGGAACAGGCACCAATAATGGATCATAAACATTATAACACACACTTCATGTTGCTCAGTAAACTAATACAAACTTACCATTTCTACTGGAGATACGTTCTTGCATAACACTGAGAGGGCGATTCAAAATATTTTGTTCCATGTGAGTAAATGCTTCTTTGATTAAGGGCAGTCCAGTTATGACCACTGAAGATATGTCACCAAAATTCAGGCTAAATATATTCCCATATTTGTTCACAAACTGAAAAATACATCAATAGTTATAGTTAAGCATGCTAATAAATCTCCTCATTCTTCTTTGTATTAAGAATTTGGTGTCTGGGTATGTTAGGTCCAAATTCCTAGGGAAGTACTCTCACTTACATTGGTGTGATGGAAATGTTTCATTTTATTTTTCCATCTTTACATCAAACTATGACTAATTTCAGGATTATCAATCTTCTCAAAAATCTTTCATTCATATATATATATATATATATATATACATACATATATATATATATATATATATATATATATATATACAAACATGAACCAAATAAGCATCAACATGAACCAAATAAGCATCAATTTAATCCTAGACTAACTCATGACATTATAAGTGTAAGACATAAAGGTCTCTAACATGAAATATAATGTCATCTAGTGAGGCAGTGTATAAAGGACATGAGTCTAGAGAAAGATTGAGGTGTTTGTGTGCAAATGAGATATAGCAACCATGGATTCCTTAGTTAATTATAATATCTAATATTGTTTATGTATGAGAGCATGTGCTTTCTCCAAACCTTTCTGGATATGAAGAGTAGAATATAGGGTGGAGGTTCAGGGAGGAAATATCTCTGAAGATCTGGAACAATGTAAGCATGTAGGCTCTATGGTTAGTTAAATGGATGCTTGTGACATGCTGTATTCCAATCTCAGACCCCTGTTGTGGATGAGTAAGATATCATCCCCACCCCCACCCTCCTCAAAAGCTTCTGTGGGAAGAATGAGACTGACACTGTGAGAAGAACTTTGCTTAGTTTCTGGCTCCTCGCCACCCACTGCATCTCTGAGAAGTGAATGAGCTCTGTGTTCAAAGGCTCAGGGATAAAAGTGCATGGTCAAATCTAGGACAAGAACCCACCAGTCCCAGACAGCCATAGCTACTGAGTGGATGCTCAGTATGCTATTGGTTTTACTTCATTTTTTATAACTGTTCTACCATAGTCAGATTTTTTTTCATTTTTCTAAAGAGGAAACTGAATTGTAAATGAAGCAATGCAGCCAAGAAAAGAGTAATTGCTGGGTGGAGAGACTCCACCAGTTAATATATAACATTTATGAAAAAAAAAGGCTTTTAGGTGTCCATAAGACTTGGAGTTTACTGTCAGTTAAAGAGTGGGTACCAGGCATGAGGGTGTGGGAGAGGGAGTTTGAAGAAGGGAGAAGAGGTAGCTTCAAACAGTGAGAGCATCAATGAGGATGGAAAACATACAAGTTTGTGAAAAGTTGGAAGAATGTGTGATCATTTTCACAGATCCTTTCACTTGTGTGTTTACAAGTCAGCCTTGTGTTGACCCACTTCTGTTTTAGGTCATCCTGGGTGTTGTCAGTAGTACCAAAGGGAATTCATTTCTTCCAAGTATCTGTGGTCCTCTGCCATTCCTCTCCTTATCTTCATTTACTTACTTGCATCCTATCACATCAGTCACTAAGCCTTGGACCTTCATAAACCATGTCAAAGCAAATGTAATGATTATAGATAAAGGCTTAGACTCAGTACTTCTGTTGTTCTGTATTCAGAGTCCTTGCTAACTTCATTAAGTCTTAGCAGCATTTGTCTTGTCTGATTCATAAGACAGGGCCAACAAGTGTGTATCTTTCTTTTGAAAGATAACAGACATAGGTACGTGAAAAGGAATTAACTTCATTGTGATCAATGTGTGGGATATTTTATGCTGTATAAAAATTTATTGACTAATTTTCAATATCAACAAAGAAGTTACCTGGCTTACTTGCCTCCTAACTAGCAATGCATACCACATAGATTCTGTACTTCTGCCAATGGTATCCAACATCTGAGACTAAGTACTGAGGTATATTTTTCCCTTCGTTACCAGCTCTCTGTCCATTTATGCATCTAGTTCAACAGAAGTGGATCAGTAAGTTTTATCTTATAGTGCACCAAGTAAAGATGGGCAAATTCTGACCTTTATAATTCTCAAATGTGTCATCTCTGTCAATTCCTCTATATGTATTTAATTACCCAGAAGGTCATAAGACAGCCACAGCCAGTTTCTCTGCACATTCAATACATAATTGGAAGATTAAAACAAGCTTTATTTTTTTTAAAAAAAGTTGCCTCTAACGGGTAAAATAAGAGATAAAATTGAAAACAACAGTTGGAGCACAAACAACAATGAATTGAAATACAAGATATAAAATTTAACAAAAGAAATAAGAGACATGAAGTTTAATACTAGAAGTAAATCTCCATGTGTATTATTGAAGAACCAAGTGAGGCTGATTAAAGAGAAAATAGAAGCCAAGGGTAAGTGAGAAAAATGATCCATGAATACAAATGACTCAGCTCTACTGAAGTTCTTACTGAACAACAGAAAATGAGCACCCAGGAAGAAAATAGAAAAACAGCCACAGTTCCTCCTTCCATTAGTGGTAGATGAGAAGGTCTGTTAGACTGAATTCTTACAGCTCTGTATAATAAGCTGTGGGCATGTGCTTGTGTGTGTGCATAGGTGTCTGTAGACCCCCCCTCTATCTGTGTGTGTGTCTGTCTGTCTCTGTCTCTGTCTGTCTCTGTCTCTGTCTCTCTGTCTCTCTGTCTCTCTGTCTCTCTGTCTCTCTGTCTCTCTCTCTCTCTCTCTGTGTGTTTGTGTGTGCGCGCGCACGCACACACGCGCACGACAAAGGTCAACCTCAGGCATTTACAAGAGCTGCCCACCTTGTCATTTTCAATTTCATGAGCACTGAATAGAAACGACTGGCTAGCTGTTGAACTTCAGGAGTTTGGCTGTCTTCTCTTTTCTATCCCTGAGTTTATAAAGGCAGGCTACTATACCCTGCTCTTATAGATTCTGAGGACTGAACACATATTTCCACTGCTACATGGGGAACACTTTGCCAATGGAACCCCTGCACTTTCCTATGATCTTTACTTTATAAAGTCACTTGTTCGCCTCTTTTAAGCATTTTTTTACACATGGTACTCATTTTTTCTTTTGATATGTAGAAACTGCTTCCTAATACAGAGAACTTTAGTAAATAGTAGAACTATCACTTTATTTTCATTATGATCAAATCTGGAAACGCAGATGAATAGTTATATGAAATTTTTTCTAAGTGAGTAGGTGTAAATGTGTGGGTGTTCATGGTCTGATATGCAAAAAAGAATTCTTTGTCTCCTTTGCTAAATTGTATTTTTAAGTGTTTCTTTCAATATACACATGTCCTAATTTGTTTTCTGTTGCTGTAATAAAACACTGAGCAAAATAAATTTGTGAAGAAAAGGTTTAATCTTACAAGTGATATTCCATCATCAAGTGAAGGAATGACATTATTTCAGTAACTGGTCCCTCCTATAGTAAATAGTAATCAAGAACAAATGCCCACACACTGATCTGATGGAGACAATGCCTGAACTGAAGTTTTCTTTCTCCCATGTACTGCACAGATTTTGTCAAGTTGACAAAAACTCAGCAATGTAGCATTTACTTTTTTTATGTTGAAAATCATTTTTATTCAATAAATAAACATAAAATAAATCTATGGAAATAAGGAACAAATATTAGTAACAGTGGTTATTAAACTTTATAGACCACAGTGTCCCTTGAAAATTTCAAACTACATATCTGATCTTCACTATAATGCTGAGCACATGTATCCATTTATGCACAATTGTGTATATTCCTTTGAGGCCATTAATTCCTCTTCAAACTAACAGTCTCAATGGTCATCTTCTGAGATAGGCTGACAGTGTAGAAAATATGCAGTGTACAGCCTAAGATGATATCTGCTATAGTCCTGTTAGAAACTGAAAGGGAGATGAAGACATCTTAGGGGAAATGGTGTTTTAGTCATGTTTTAAATGGTGAGGATGTGAACAAAACATATAGAGTAGAAAGGTCAAAATACTCATATTGTGGGTGAGGCAGTAGAGATACATAGACAGGGGAATAAGTGTGTACAGAAGTATAGGGGAAAGGCCTTATTAGAGCACACCAGCCAAAAGTCAGAGCCAGGTGATAAGGAATTCCAATCTCTTAATTTCAAGTAGTTCACAGTCCTACTCAGCATGCAGTTAAAAACAGGCCAGTGAATTATTAGATGAAGCAAAGCTAGAAATTGCCTGGGAAGACCAGGAGCAGGGCAGACTCCTGGATGAAATATCTGCTAAGACAAATTCATTGTAAATCAATGCTACTGGGGATTCTGTAGGCCAAGAACTTTCACCATCAAAAGTCACAAGAGGACTCTCTTCCTTTCCATCAAGAAGTTTGAATGGGTTTGTGAAGGGAAGGTTACACAATGGTACTCCAGACACTGGACTGAGAGACATCTGCCCTCTTTGTATCTCAATTCCACTTTTTACTATATGTTTTATTTAGGAGAAAACATGAACACACACACATAAATGGATGAAAAATTAACTTGACTGGGAAGACTTCCCCACGCTTGTTATATAATGAGCCACTGTTGAGACACCAGACACATCACTTAAGTTCTGTAGTCACATTTAGTTTGTAGAAAAAAAAACATTTAAAGTCAGACAAGATCAGATAAAAGCATGTTTTTGTACTCTTGCATGCATGTACTCATGGCAGCATCTCACAGGGGTGGAACTCAAGCCAAAGTTTATTTTCTTTCAACAGAAGCCAAAAGAAGTACAGCTAACAAGTACAGCCATTCTGCCTCTGCATCCCAGAGTGGAACACCATAAAGGTAAGACGTTAACCCTCTAAGAGGCTGCCATTGTAATATCTGGACACAACATTGTTAGTCTACCTATGTGGCTCTCCTGTTCAGTAAGCTTAACTGTGATTTTCACAGCTGAAGTTCTATAAGGAAAATCCCCAGTGGAGTCTGGGACAGAACTACCATGTCCCTCCTGCTCTTACATTAATAGTAATATCACTTCCTCAGGAAATAAATACGGTCAATTCTCTGAGCTCTTTTTTAGCATGGTATCATGTGGTCTGTCAAAGCTACATCGATTAGACTGTGATGTACTCCTGCAAGAGTAGAAAACACAAATTGGGCTGGTCAAATTCACAATACAGAGTCTGGTAACCTAAATTTACAAGTGAACCACTCCTCACAAAAGTGAGTATTCAGATCCTCAGCAGACTACGTCTGTGAGTAAAATACATATCCAGTGTCCAGCGAAAATATGACACACTATGCAAAATGTTTACAATCCAGTCTAAAACAACTTGCCTTACCAAAATCCAAGAGAATTTCAGCTTTATAGAAATGGCATGGATGCTTAAATTACAGGAGAGTGAAATATTTCAAAGCAGTATTATAAAAAATAGTACAAATGGTAGAAAACGTTAGGAGAGAAATGAAAGGCATAGAGACTGATCACCTAAGGAATGTGAATATGAACCCACAGAGACTGAAGCAGCAAACACAGGGCCTACATGGGCCGGTGCCAGGTCCTCTGTATATATGCTATAGCTTTTAGGTTGGAATGTTTATGGGACTCCTAAGTGTGAGAATAAGTGGGCCTCTGACTCTTGGGCTTGCTCTCAAGAATTTTTTCCTCCTGTTGGGCTGCTGTGTCTAACTTTGATATGAAAGCTTTTGTTTCATCTTATTATATTGTATTTGCCATGCTTATTTATCTCTTAGAAGCCTGTTCTTTTCCAAATGAGAAACAGTAAAAGCAGATCCAGAGGCAAGTGAAGTGGAGAGGAGCTGGAAGGAATGAAGGGAGTGAAACCTATGATAAGGATATATTGTGAGGCAAATCTATTTCAATAAGAAAGAAAGAAAGAAAGATATGGAGAGGAACTAAAGGGAAATGTGAGCAAATTAAGCTGTAGTGATCTAAGTGCAGATCTGTACAGGAGAGCTTAGCAGTGGAGTAATGTGAGAACAACCACGGGCAGTGCAGGGGTAAGAAGCAGGTGCACCCTGCATAGCACAGAGCTATGGTAAAGAGCAAGAGCCATCTCCAGAGAGATTACAGCGATGCCTGTGTCCAAATGTCTGCCAAAAACAGGAAAGAGAAAGTGTGGATGAGAAAATTCTTGAATTATAGAAATTTCCTAGCCTAGCAAACCACAAATGTGTCATGAAGAACTCAACAGTGCAA
Source organism: Rhynchomys soricoides (assembly GCA_019843965.1). Taxonomy (NCBI): domain Eukaryota; kingdom Metazoa; phylum Chordata; class Mammalia; order Rodentia; family Muridae; genus Rhynchomys; species Rhynchomys soricoides. The sequence continues at coordinate 9,735,643 of JADRCH010000098.1, read as the reverse complement.
AACTCCAAGTGAAGCAAAACCACAGATATCAGCAGGAAAACTATCCCAGAGAAATCTATTGAAATCAGAGAGGAAATAGCTTAGTACTTCTAGGGAAACCAGAAAGGCCAGAAGGAAGTAGGGAGACATTAGAAACATTAAGTTCAACAGAGAGTTAACCTAGGGTCCTACAATCAGGGGAAAGACAGTGTGGGAGTGGATGTGGACATTCTGAGGTGGGGCAAAGGCAAGAAGTTTCCTTTCGACACAGCTTCCTCTGAAGGAATGGAGAAAAGAAGTGCTTGAGGTCAGAAAGGAAACTGTAAACTCGGAAAGTTGGAAGAAAGGCAGAGCCATGGGAGAAGGAGTAAGGAGCAAAGACAACAGGCTCTTCTGCCTTTGAGTTCCAGCTGCACAGGACACTGAAGAGCCGGTTAGTGTCTGATGTGGTTCTCAGTGTGTGTGGAGACAACACCTGAGACAGCTGTTCCATAGAGGGCAGACAGGGTCCTCTATGCTTGTAGACACTTAGTTTCCTGTGGAAGATGGTGATAGCAAAATCTCATCAGCTGCCTGTGCCTACCATATAGAACAGAGCAATGGCTGGTAGAATAATCAATAAAATGTAAAATAGTCTGAACAGGGACAAAAACCAAGACAACTACTCGAAAAGTATCCAAGAAACACACAGGAAAGGAGAAAGAAAAAAAGTAAGTTAAAGAAAATAAGAAAAAATATGGATGTATGCCTTTAAATAACAACAAATAATCAGAGGTAGTCAGACTTGGTGACAGGGATGATCAACATGGCTGGAGTATTCACTCTCTAAGCAGAGAAAATAACTATAGATAAAGAGAAATATTAAATAGGAAGATGGTAACACACCAAAAAAGACCACTCAGTCTTTCGTGCACACAAAAATCTTTCCAGTTCAAGGGGAAGAGCTTCCAGAACTTAGTGGAAAAACAGACAGACTTCCGGTGGAGCTGGAGACTCCAGTGTACCTTTGCCTGGAGTTGATAAAGTCAGCAGGTAAACAGCCAGCAAGGACTAAAAGGACAAACATGGATCAATAAGAGAATTGATATTTATAGAAAACTCCAGTCAAGAGAAAAACACACTTTGTTTTCTCTACAGGCACTTTAACAAACTAAGCTGAGGTACCACCTCTCAACCCATTTTTGAAATTAAAGATTTCTTATCATTCCTTTAATACACCATGGCTCAAAGACTTCAAATCACATACAGGGAGTTCTCTGGCCATAACAGAACTACAATGGAAGCCCTTCATACAAGGGTAAGAAAATTTAGAACTATTTGAAAATCGAATAGTGTATTTCTTAAAGCAGGACGCAGGTTTTGAGTTCTGGATAGCATGTTGCCATCACCATCCATTGAACCTAGTCTTCTCTTCTAGTCTCAGTAAATCCCCTGTTCCTGTAGCTCAGGATTAAGTCAGGATTGACAAAGCCAGGCACCATCACCCCTTCCTACCGGCTGGATTGAGAGGTGGGGTTTTCCAAAATCCAACTGGAATATGTTGCCCACGAATGGCAGACCCAAAGGCCCCGGGGGATAGTTCTTGGGGCGCCGATTTTTGAAGTAGTCAGCCAGGAGCAGGAAGGTGACTGCAGCCACCAGCAGAGTCCTGGGATGGAGCGCTGCCCAGACCGAGGCTAGCAGGGAGCCCGCAGCAGCGAGCATAGCTAGGACTGTTGCGAGTTCTTCTGAGAAATGAAGATCAAAGCTGAGGCAAGTCTCAGGTGCTAACAACAAAGACACCCTACTAAACCAGTCCCCTCATTAGTTCCTCCTTATCCCTTCCTGTCCACTCCCTGTGCCCTTCTCATTTCCTCCCTGTAGCTGGGATCTCTCAGGTTCTCCTTGGTGGTGACAATGCTTCTGAGAGTAGTTTCTGCTGGAATCTGAGAGCGAAGCACCCCTGATCACGTGCACGGAGCTCTTCGCTCCGCCCCTCCGAGCTTTTACCCATTCCTTCCCAATCTTCCCTCCCACACCCTGCTGTGTTTTTCTCTGCCCTGCTGGTGCACAGATTGCTTTTGTAGTGGCTAGGTCCCTGGCACTGGGATCCCAGGAGAACACGCAGGAAATATGGGTTTAAAAGGCACCAGTAGATGTGCTAAGGTGGAATCTGGAAATCTCACGGGGCCCTACCCATAGAAAAATAATTACAGTCAACTAAGGGCTACTCAAAGGGAGAGTTAGTCTTCCCCAGACAGGAGCCTTTTAACTGTTTTTCAATACTAAGTGGCCAGCCCTGAAGCCACGTACATATAAGCAACAAAATGGACTCAGCATGTTGTATCTATATATTCATGTGTTTATATACACAATAACTATAATAATCAATTAAAGAAGCCATCAATCTGAGAGGGGGTAAGTGGGCAGGATTGGAGGGACGAAAGGGAAGAGGGAGAAAGGATCTAATTATATTGTAAATAAAATTTAAAATAATAATCGAGCAGTGAGTGGTGGCACACACCTTTAGTCCCACCACTCTGGGACTAAAGAGGGAGGCAGATCTCTGTTAGTTCAAGGCCAGCCTGGTCTACATAATGAGTACCAGGACACCTAGAACTACATAGTGACACACTGTCTCAAAAAAACACCACCACCACCACCACCACCACCACCAATAGTAGTAGTAATAGTAATATTAAAAGGCAGTCTAAGCTACATTGTTTTTCCTGTCAGGAAGCCTTTCCCTCTGTGGAGACAATTGTGGCTCTAGGGTTTGTGATTTGCATGAACCCCAGAGAGGACCACGGACATCTGGGCGCCTGTTCTGCAGGAAAACTTTCCCAGTGACTGCAACATACCTGGGAAACAAAGCTAATCTCAGTGACACCTAAAGCATCTGGGCTGGACAGTATGGCAGGCAGCATTCTCACCTCCTTGCAACCAATCACTTTGTTTTAACAGAGGTGTGGTTGGTGAATCAAGTGCACCCACGAATGTTTAATGAACACTTGTAAGAGGAACACTTTTGTCTTGATTACTGTTATTGCTATTTTTATTATCGTGGTTCTGGGGACTCAACTGAGAGACCTATAACAAGGCTATTTATTGTAAAAGTAACTTATTTGCCAGATGTAATTGTCATCTGGTAGGCTTACTGCTGAATAAACTCACCCTTTCTATCTCTTTCTAAATTCTGGTGGGCTGGTTCTGGCCCAAGTTCCTCTCCAATTGACTGAATGAAAACAGCTCTTACTGAATTACTCTGCTTGACCTCATACTAACTATGGCAATATGTTCAAATCTTACGGTTGCTTGCCACCTCTCCCCATTCTCCCATTCATTCTCTCTCTCTCTCTCTCTCTCTCTCTCTCTCTCTCTCTCTCTCCCTCTCCCTGTGTGTGTGTCTGTGTGTGTACTGCTCTCTTCCAAAGTTGACTCTCTTTCCTGTCTGTTCTTACAAGAATTGGGTGTAACCTTTCTCTGACTCATTCTGTCAAATCTTTTTCTGACTCATTACTTTGACCCTCAATTAGGGCTTATTTTCGAACTTAACTACTTCCTCCTAACAACTAACTTTACCTTCATTGTTTGTATTCTAGCCAGAGGGATTATAGTTATGTCATTCCAGTGAAATCACACATCCTAGAAGTTCTTTGGATGGAATTCCTTGCCAGGGCAGCCATGTGTTTAGATTAAATTCCTCTACAATTTATTTATTTATTTATTTATTTATTTATGTGCTCAGTGTAAAAATAACCTATCTTCCCCTGATATAATTGTTGTCTCCATAGCATACTGCCTTAGTCTGCTAACCTAGGCCTAGTCCTGCTGGCTTCCAGTTTCCATATAATATAATCTAGGCCTAGAATCTTTTCTGCCTTCTGAACTCTTGCTGGCTGATCAACTCAGCTGTTCTGGGTCAAAACTCCTCTCCATACTGACAGATTCAAACTGGTTTCTCCCTCGGCTTCTCCTGAATTGCTCTGTTTCTCCTCATACTAACTCTAGCAATCTGTTCTAATCTTCTATTTACTTATTCTCTGATTCCTTCTGTTTTCACCGGTGTCTAGAATGTTCTCTCTTCAACCTGTGAGTGTAAAACTTTCTCAATAAAACTGAGTCCTTTGGAGAATATCCCCATAGTGGCAGGGGGAGGGTGGAGGGAATGGGGAGGTTGCAAAGGGGAGATCTGGAAAGGGGGAAACATTTGAAATGTAAATAAAATATGAAAACAATAATTACATAAATAAAAAAAAAGAAAATGTAAGCCAAAAAAAAAAAAAAAAAACCCTGAGTCCTCTCTTCTGCATTGTTCTCTCTTAAGTAGCATCCCTTTCCTCTTTCTTCTCATGAGAGTTGGGCAGACCCTATTCTATCAAATGTTTATCTGATTCATTCTTTTGTCTACCACTCACAAACATGGGTGCTTCCTTTACAAACTAACTTTACCTTCATTGTTCGAGATTAAAGGTGTGTCCTAAGGGCTGAGGCACACCACAACAAGAAACAGTTTTTTATTGGATATTTTATTTACTTACATTTCAAATGTTATCCCCTTTCCTGGTTTCCCCTCCAGAAACACCCTATCCCATCCCTCCTCCTCCTGCTTCTATGGTGGTGCTTCCCAACTCACCCACCCACTCCCACCTCCTTCTGTGGCATTCCCCTACAATGGGGCATTCAGCCTTCACAGGACTACAGGCTTCTCTTCCCATTGATGCCCAACAAGGCCATCCTCTGCTACATATGCAGCTGTAGCCATGGGTTGTTCTATGTGTACTCTTTGGTTGGTGGTTTAGTCCCTGGGAGCTCTGGGGGTTCTGGTTGGTTGATGCTGTTCTTCCTCTGATTGCACACCCCTTCAGCTCCTTCAGTCCTATCTCTAACTCCTCCAATGGGGACCCTATGCTCAGTCCAATGGTTGGCTTCAAGCGTCTACCTCTTTATTTGTCAGGCTCTGACAGAGCCTCTTAGGAGTCAGCTATATCAGGCTCCTTCTTGGCATCTACAATAGTGTCTGGGTTTGGTGTCTATATGTGAGATGGATCCCCAGGTGGGGTAGTATCCGGATGGCCTTTTCTTCAGTCTCTGCTTCACACTTTGTCTCCATAGTTCCTCCCTTGAGTATTTTGTTCCCCCTTCTAAGAAGGACTGAAGCATCCACACTTTGGTGTTCCTTCTTCTTGAACTTCATGAGGTCTGTGAATTGTATCTTGGGTATTCTGAGCTTTGGGGCTAATATCCTCTTATCAGTGACTGTATACCATGTGTGCTCTTTGTGACTAGGTTGCCTCACTCAGAATGATATTTTCTAGTTTCTTCCATTTGCCTAAGAATTTCATTAAGTCATTGTTTTTAATAGATGAGTACTACTCCATTGTGTAAATGTATCACATTCTGCATCCATTCCTCTGTTGAAGGACATCTTGGTTCTTTCCAACTTCTGGCTATTATAAATAAGGCTGCTAAGAACATAATGGAGCATGTGTTCTTGTTGTATGTTGAAACATCTTTTGGGTATATGCCCAGGTGTGGTATAGCTGGGTCTTCAGTTAGTACTATGTCCAATTTTCTGAGGAACTGCCAGACTAACTTCCAGAGTGGTTGTACTAGCTTGCAATCCCACCAACAATGGAGGACTGTTCCTTTTTCTCCACATCCTCACCAGCATCTGCTGTCACCTGAGGTTTTGATCTTAGCTATTCTGCCTGGTGTGAGGTGGAATCTTAGGGTTGTTTCAATTTGCATTTCCCTAATGACTGTTCAACATTTCTTTAGGTGCTTCTCGGCTATTCAGTGTTCCTCAGTTGAGAATTCTTTGTTTAGTTCTGTACTCCATTTTCTAACAGGGTTATTTGGTTCTCTGGAGACTTACCTCTTAAGTTCTTTGTATGTATTGGATATCAGCCCTCTATCAGATGTAGGGTTGGTAAAGAACTTTTCCAATTTGTTGCTTGCTGTTTTGTTCTATTGACAGTGTCCTTTGCCTTACAGAAGCTTTGCAATTTTATGAGGTCCCATTTGTCAATTCTTGATCTTAGAGAATAAGCCGTTGGTGTTCTGTTCACGAAAATTTTCCCTATGCCCATGTACTCGAGGATCTTCCCCACTTTCTCTTTTATTAGTTTCAGTGTATCTAGTTTTATGTGGAGGTCCTTGATCCACTTGGACTTGAGCTTTGTACAAGGAGATAAGAATGGATCTATGTTCATTCTTCTACATGCTGACTGACAGTTGAACCAGCACCATTTGTTTCTGGCAAATATTTTCCTTATATCAAAATCAGGCAAGGACAAAACAATAAACAGAAATAGAAAGAGAATATGACCAATATTCTTGATGAACATAGACATATAAACAGCACAATTCTTATAAAAAAATTCAACAGCACATTAAGAATTCATGCATCATGATCAAGTTGATTTCATTCCAAGCATACAATAATGATTCAAAACTTGCAGATAAGTAAGTTCAATATACCACACAAAAGGATCAAGGGTCATACATCAAAAAAAAAAAAAAAAAAAAAAAAAAAACCTGCGTGTAGCAAACCCAGAGCCAATATCATGCTATCATGCAGAATGGGGAAAAGCAGAAAACATTTTCTCTAAAATTAGTAACAAGGCAAAAATTTCCACTTTCACCCTACTTAGTGATTATTGTACTTGCACATTTATCTAAAGTAATGTAGTAAGATAAATGAATGAATGTCAATACATAGAGTAGGAAGTAAGCTAATTATCTTTATAGATCATATGATCCTATCCTTGAAAACACTACAGAATATATCAAAAACTTTTTGACTAAAGGCAAACTAAGCGAAGCAGCCTATACCAAGTTAGCATAAAATAATCTGTAGCTTTTTGATATAAATATGGACCAACTTAGAAAGAAATTATAAAAACAATTCTAGTCAAGATAACCTCAAAAACAATAAAATTCTCAGGAATAAACTTATCTGAGATAGTAATAGACATCTAGAACTCTGCAAAGCAAAGAAGAAAGAAATCAAGGAAAACTCCAGAAAATGCAGAGTCCCCATTGTCATGGTTTTATAGATTAAAATTACAAAAATTTCCATATTCCCCAAACTAATTTATAGATTCAATACAATCACCATTCTAATACCAATGATACTCAGAAGAAAATGGATAATCACAATATATACTTTCAAGTTACACTATAAAACCCTAGGAACAAAATCACAACAATACTGGCACAAAACTTACACAGAGATTAATGGAATGAAATAGAGGACCCAGAAGTAAACTCTCACAACTACATGCATCGAACTTTCAACTAAGACACCAAAAACATATGCTAGAAAATGATAGCATATTTTTAAATTGTCCTGGAAAATCTTAATATAGATTGAAACTTGGTACATATCTTTTATTCTGTACTACAAGCAGAACATAATATGTAATAGACTTAATGTAAGACATAAGGTTTCTATAGGAAAGCAATGGTGATATCCTTCAAGGAACAGGAATCATCAATGGCCTTCTGAGCTCTTACATGTTGGGATGTAATTGGCACGTGAGATTTCAAGGAATTAAAAGGCATCTGTACAGCAAGAATGAAGCATCTGTACAGCAAGAGTGATAACAGAATAGAGGGACTTCCTGCAGAACAGGAGAAAATCGTTGTCTGTTATTCATTCAAATGCAAACAACCAGACAAACAGACAGGACTCAGGCACACATGTAATCTAACTAATAAATGGACCAATAAACTGAACAACTATGCCTTAAAAGAAGCATAAATGGTTACTAAGTATGTGAAAAAGTTTAACATATTTGGACACTGGGGAAATGAAAATCAAAGCTCTATTAAGATCTTATTTTATCCAATCAGGATGTTTGCCAGCTCTAAATCAAAACCAACCTGTGTTGATGAGGAAGTGTTATTAAAGTGTTAAGGTCAGAGATCTGGCTATGGCAGCCCTAAGAAGTCAGTTTAGTTAACTCTTTTCAGTAGATCAATTAAACATGTAAGTAATAGCAAAAATCAAAAAAAACTGAGATTCATTTAATAACAGTGAAATCCAATGACCCACTCATATCCTTTTGGGGGGTCTTATGAGGTTTAGTTTGAAGCAGAAGCAAAGACAGATGCATAACTAAATAAGCCTGAACAAGGTGTAGCCATAACAATGGTTATTATTGTCTGAGCTCCCGGCTTTTCAGTAAGGTTTTGTGACAAGTTGTCAAAACTGTGAAACCCCTTTCTGAATGACAAATTCCTGTTTTTACTGGCATCATGATTGAGAGTTCTTCCTTCAGAATGAGATTCCAGGCAAAACTCCAATTCCTTTATGGACTACTATTCTAATAATTTACTAATCACTGGAAGGAAGGTGGTGAGGGTGGGGGTTGTTGCAGTGCCTCTTTATAGTATTTTAATTTCTGCCAACAACTTTATAGAACTTTTGGCACTTTTGGAGGAAATGTAAATTAGTCCATCAGCTATGGTTGTGGGTGTAGATGACACTTGGAAAATGACAAACAGAACTTTTATACAAAACAGCTCCAACATTCCTGAGTGTTCTCCCAAAAGAATGAAGGTTGCAAAGCAATTAAAATGGCTATTCAATACCATGAAATAAATGCTTATTGCACCATCATTTATCATAGCTGCTGCACTAACTTTGTCTACCAAGAAATGAACCATAGATAGGGAACCAACAATAGACCAAAGTTCATTTTGAGAGGATATTTGATTCCACCAAAGTTCAACTTGGTTAACCATAAGTTTTCTGGTCTTACTTATATGGCAGGAATAAGAGGTTATCTACAAGTGTATGAGGAACACCAAGCAGCTCGATGAATGCAAAGTTACAGCCTCTCACGGATGATGACAGCTGCCTGTTCAGCTAGATTGAGCAGGATAAAGTAGATTGCAAATGCATTTTACTCCTGAAGCCTTTCCCATGTCTCTCCCAGGGCTGAGCACTTGCTCCCTCTATCTCCAATCTCTCTCTCTCTCTCTCTCTCTCTCTCTCTCTCTCTCTCTCTCTCT
>JADRCH010000098.1:9609338-9726651 GCA_019843965.1 Rhynchomys soricoides | reverse complement strand
TCTCTCTCTCTCTCTCTCTCTCTCTCTCTCTCTCTCTCTCTCTCTCTCTGTGTGTGTGTGTGTGTGTGTTCTGTCCTCTTTGATACAAGCGGATCCAGTTAAGACCTAGAGCTCTGGGACTGGAGAGATTGTTCATCAATTAAGAGCACTGGCTGCTCTTGTAGAGGACCCAGATTCAGTTCCAAAACCCATGATGCAGCTCATAGCTGTCTCTAACTACATTCTCAGGGGTTCTTCTAGCCTCTGAGGACCTGCATGTGAGAAAAATGAGGCCAAGCAGCAGACTGGATCTCAGCAAACTGAGACCATATTATTGAAATACTGAGGGTCCTCAACCATTCCATGAGGGGTGTGTATTGGGGGGGGGGGCGGCTCTGTGCACTCATATGTGTGTGTGAAACCACTGCAGCTAGGAATCTATTTGCTTTTTGTAAAAAGATTGTGCTTTGTTGTTCCAAGGTCAGGTCTTTTTTGGTCTGATTGGTCAGTTGGGTGTGGCATACCTGGTAGAGCTCTATGGCTATAGCTTTTGCAGGTGAGAGCCATTGAAGAACAGGGAGGTTTACATGAAGTTTTTGGATAAATGTGGAAGTTCAGAGGGCAAAAACAGTATAAAAATGTATGAGAATAATGAGGAGGAAAGGAATGATCAGGGGAAGGGTCAGAATGGGAAGGACCTGAAAGTTTATTCATGGAAGAAGTCTTGTGATTCAATCATGTCTAGTTCCTTCACCTTCCGGCCCTGTCTCAAACCAGTTAGGATTTGCTGATGTGAAAGCAGGATCTTTCTAGGAAGACAGCACAAATCCGATTCTTGGCAGTAGTAAGCTCTAGGAGTAAGATCTAAGTAGAGGACTTAGGCAGCCAAAGAAATGAGTAGGTCCTAAAAAGACGTTAAGCTGACCTGAAATTTCTTTAAATGCTTTTGAGAGCTGATAAGATATGGGGGTTAACTAAGGTAGTAAAGGCTTCAGTCTGGTTGTTTGAATTCTGAGTCCTGAAAACAAAATCTAGACTGGCAAAAACAGACAGGAGTACAATGGACTCAGATCCCTACTTCAGGGGTCATACAAACTTCGTTTAGGGGTTCAGGATGCAGATTTTTATTTGAACTGAAAACAGAGACAATGTAGAAAGGGCAGCAGTTATAGAGCCTCAAAGGAGGGTCCATCCAAAGGGGCACAATAAAACTTCAAAAAGGTAACGATCCAGAACAATAGCCAGGAGCTAATACCTGTACAACCTTGTCAAGAACATTCACAGAAAATGTTAACAACTTTTGAATCATAAGGTTAGATACAGTTGTACCACTGGCTAAGCCATGTACCAGAGTTTTGTAGAAGCTTACAGAAGCTGTAGTTAGAAGTTTGTTACATCAGACACCTGCATAAGGAACAAACAGGTAAAAGCTTTGTAAAAGAAGTTGATTCATTTTAGTGTCTGTTGGTAATTTAAAAAAGAAATAAAATCTTATAGCATCATTTTATACGATTGTCTAGGAAACTTTTAAAAGACATCATGTGGATAGTCTGAATAAATAGGAGAAACTATAAATACGATGACACAATGTCTAGATGCCTCCTTTAATCCTGGAACATGAGTGGTTCAAGTACAGACCAAGGAAATAACTTTTTCTTTCTTTCTTTATTTGATGAGGGATTTTTTTATTTATGACTTTCCTTCTTTCTTTCTTTCTTTCTTTCTTTCTTTCTTTCTTTCTTTCTTTCATTTTACACCCCAATCCTCCCCTTGTCTTCTCCCAGTCCCATGCTTATTAATCCCTCCTCTTTTATGACCTCCCCTTTTCCTCAGAGAGGTGTACCGCCCCACCTCTCTGTTGTTCGAGACATTTAAGATGTGGATGTAGACTCTAACTTCCTCCCCTGGGAAAGAGAATACATCCTCCAATCATGTGAGATATGAGGAGCAAGTCATCTTTTCTATAGATACAGAGGAGGTTTTGTTTCTAGTTTGGCTTATGCATCTAGAACTGGTCACACCTATGCAGCCAGAGACAGAAGTAGCAGACTTCTGGGTGAGTGGTTGGGCTGCTATTTCCCCATGAATTCTTATTCTGTAATGAGGCTAGCATGCCACTTACATTCAAGGGAACTACTTGCGCCTGGGGTTTCCTTGCTATGCAAGTGTATTGTAAATTTAGCCCACTTTACTTAATCATTTTATTTTTTTATAGCCAGTTCTTTTGGTATACCTGATTTTGAATATTATTTTATATTAAACAAATTTTAATTAATCTTTAAACTTGTTTTGAGTTACTTGCTTCAGGCTTAAATTTTACAGCATATGACAAAGATTATATTATGTAAGATATAAATTGGTCTCTTTCTCCAAGCTTGTCTCTGTAAATGAATTACATTTGTACTTAGCATGACTACAAACACAGTTCTGAGCACATTAAAGACTTTGATCATGTATAATGTGACTTATTATTAACTTGCATGTCTTGATTATCTTCAACAGTTTATAATAAATAACTTTTCTAGGATTAGGATTTTGCAATTTTATCTGTTAAGTTTGAGTCATAAAAAATTATGGTGTTGAATTGAAGTACTTTTAGTACCAAAATAAACCTCAAACAGTAGATACAGTCCATGGAGAGGCTGGGAGTCTCATTTTAAAATTCTTTTATAGCGTGCTTTTATAAAATATCAGTTGTATATGACTTATATTCTCCAAATAATTAAATCTTAATAAAGTTAACATAGACATATGTGATTAGATATAGATCTTTAACTCAGATTTTTAAGACATTACTAGACAATTATAATTTTAGGAATTTATACATGGTATGCTGCAGCAAATTAAGATTACCTGTATATGGATTTTTTTAACTATTGACACTTTTTTGTTGTAGGTTTTAAGAATCAAGAAGGTTGGACTAGTTTTCAGAGAGCTAGATACCCATAATTATATCTATGGGTCATTTTAACTTTTTACACACATTTTTCTTTATTTTAAAAAGTTCAATATCATGGCACATGAGAGTAACAAATAAACTCATTTGTTTGAAAGAAAATTTTTCTAAGGGGTGTTAAGCAATATTTAGGACCATTATTCAGTATTTCTACTATTTTTTAATTGCTGTATATGTGGACCATCTCCCCATTTTTAGATTTCCTCATACATCTAGAAAACATTGAGGTCTTATAAAACTGGGGTGAACCACATACAACCAACTAGGAGGAATGAATGGATACTCTGGTGAATGTCCATCCATGGCATTGTCAATCTCCTCGTTGTTTGAAGGAATCTTAACATTTCACACATTTGGCTGCAATTATTTTAAGCGGGCACAGTATGAGTTCTGATGATGGCCATTGTTCAGCTTAGAAGATATTGTGCAACATCACCTTTATAAAAATATTGAATCCACATGACAAACAACCATTAGATAGGTCTTATAAGTTTTCTGGCACACTTTTAGAGAACATAAGACAGCCTTTGTAATTTGTGTAGTATGTAGAGGAATTTTTTTAAATTAAAATCATTATTAAATTTTTGTTCCAAAAAAAATGTCGGGCAGTGTGATGCACTCCTTTAATCCCAGCACTCAGGAGACAGAGGCAGGTGAATTTCTGAGTTCAAGGCCAGCCTGATCTACAGAGTGAATTCCAGGACAGCCAGGGCTACATAGAAAAACGAAAAAGAAAACAAAACAAAACAACAACAACAACAACAAAAAAAAAACAGAAAAAAAATTTTTTGTTCCTGTTTGCATTGTCAGACAAAATTTACCTGTTGAAACTATGATACAGTTATTATTGAGAGACTTTAGACAGGGAATCTTTTTTAGCCTTTCCATGCAGGACCACTCTATTAGCTGCTTTTATTAGACACCTTTATACCATGAGATAAACAATAGTAGTCTCTATTTAAAATACTTTACCTTTTTAAGTACATAAACTCAAGGCCATTCTGACAACCGATGACAGAAACAGGTAAGCGAACTAACTGCAGATTACTTTTGCCTTGCTTCCTTCACACCCAATCCCTAGTCTCAACCCAGCTCTGCTGCAGACCACTAGCTGTGGCCACCTTTCCCTGCCCATCTCCATTGGCTCACATAAATCTTCCCCTCCTATCTTTCCTTACACCACTCATTGCTTTATCCCGGACTCCCTCCAGTTTCAGCAGGCGTTCCAGGGAAAACACAGGCCACTCCAGCCAAGGAAACAGAACACTTGAAAATCTTTTTGTCTCCTGCTGTTCTTTCAGACCCAGTCCCCTCATTCTCTCCAGGTCTGCAGCAGACCTTCTGCTGTGGCTTCTCCTCATTCTCTGCCCTCATTCTCAGGAACTAAGGGAAACATGGGGAGGCACCCTTTATTCCTAGCCTTTGTGGACCTATTTAGCCCTTCTGCAGTCCCTCCTGATTCCATACTGTCACTTCCCCATATCCAGAAACACATTTTACCTGGAACCCCTAAGCTGAAGTATGCCGAGGCACTGTAAAGCTAGTTCACAGCGGTCTACTAGCTCCCCTCGGCTGGTGAAGGTATGGGGAGCTAGAGGAAAACCTACTCCATCTTTCCTAAGCCAACATAGTTTCAACCTGCATTGTAAATATTTATCCTTAAGCCCACAGAAAAGTGTCGCTCTTACCTCTTATTAAGGAAGTGTCTTTTGGCAACACTACAGAGACCAGCATGGAACTCCACAGCTGGTCAAAATCCAGAGAAAAACTGCCTGTGAGGTGCTCGTCTATAACACAACTCTATAAGTAAGCACTGTCATTTTCCTTCAAATGGTTTGTATACTAGGTGCCAGACAGAAATGAAGAGGGGGGAGGGGGAAGCTTTAAAACAAAAGAGGAATGGTTTTTAGAGATTTCATTCACAATTATTCTCAGCATAATTCTTGAATGGGAAGGAGACCCACACTTTATACCACTTCTAGTGATGTTACAAAAAAAGGGGGGGGAAGGGTCAAAGTCACAGTGAATTGTTTTCCAGAGTTTCTGGTTCATTGTGGTTACAGGATACTTGGTCCTGGGACCCACTGTACTCACGGGGATAGAATGAGTCCCTGGTACTTCTAGCTTTATTATATTTAGGTTGTCAGGATTAGGCAAGACCATGATCTAAATGACTCCATACAAGTAAACAGTAGTTTATCAGGCTGAGTCTTGCTCTGAGGTACTCCAATTTTGCAAGCAGATTTGATTCCACTTTGAGGACAGAAGATGACAGTGCACTTGGATGGATGCCTGCAGTGACAGCAGCAGAGAGCCACCCATGCGGTGCAAAGTGATGACTTATTTCCAAGAAGAGAACATGTGGCATCCTATACATGTATTGGCTTGCATTTAGACCGAAAGAGCACATGGATGTATTAAAATCACACCCAGAGGACCAAACAATCTTAGAGAAAACTTGGAGATTCTTTTCTTTGGTCAAAGTTCCACAGAGAAACTCAAAGACAGGTTTTGGTAAGGCTCCTTAAATAAAACTGTACATAACACAGACAGGCTCTAAGGTTTAGATCTTGACAGCAACAGTAGCCCATGAGAGTAAGCAAATATCTTACTCTTTTAAGTTACTAATGGACAGGGGTTCAAAGCTAATATATAGCTTATGCTAGAAGCTACAAATGACTGACAGGTGATAAATAAGGGTGTAAAGTTACTATTCAAACTGCCTTGGCTCCCAGGCAATCAGAGGCTGGACTTGCCTTCCTGCAGTGCTAGGTAACCAGAAGAGCCTGTGTGCTCTAGGGGTCACAGCAGTGACTTCTGAGTTCTTTTGCTACTACAGGAAAAGACCCAGTTTGCAGGGATCCTGGCTACTTCCCTTCAATGCATCAGCACTTGCCCTGTACAAGAAACAGTTATGAATGTCTGTGAGCTAACAGGCAAAAGAAAACTATTGGACACACCAAACCAAGGAAAGGGGCCTATTAACTCCTCTACCTGAATCCCATAAAGAGGTGGAGACTGAGCACTGCAGTTAGATGGTCTTCACCAAGAGTATGTGTCAAAGACCATCAGCCAGAGTATTCCTGTCTTTGAGTTTTCAGGTAGGTTTTGTCCCTTGGCCTATTTGAATGCTATCGGTTCATCTACTTGTTTGCCTGTCTGAGTCGGCCATCCATCCATCTAACCCGTTTCTTTATCTAGTTGTAGTAGTACCCTTTTTTCTCTGCAGCTGGACTCCATTCTGAAATTTTACTCACAAGCCTTGATTCCCAGTGTTCCCCCTTACAGCCACCATTGCTTCTCAGGCTTTCCTAGCTCTGTGTGGTTTGTTATCATATCAGTACAGGGGCTCTTACATTCCTATCAGATCCCAAGCTTTGACTTCCCAGTCCTGAAACTTCTTGACAGTCCTGGCCTCTTAGCCCTATGTATTACTCTAACACTGACACATGTAGAGACACATTTGCTGTGTAGTATGAAATGTGTGATCTAAGAGTTAGCATTAGCCTTTTTCTGTAGATACTCTGACCTTGGAATGCAACCTCATGCTATCACAGGCAAGTGCTTGCTTGCTATCATGGTTGGTGCTACTGTTTCTCAAGGTGAATCAATTTCATTGATTGGTGATTTTGTCTCTGAGCCATTTAAATCCTGGGGGCCTAGCTTCTTGAAGACCAAAAGATTTTGGGGTGAGGTCCTTTATTAGGCAACTTTGTTGTTTTAATCCTAAGGAGGTCAAAAAGTTCTTGTCAGTAACCTACTTTATCATTATTAATTGCCCTCACTGATAACACCCAGAAAAGATTCTTTCATTTAATACACCCCACTGAAAAATGTTTTGCCAGGGCCCAGTAAGTTCAGGCTAGTAACCAGAACAACTTAATCTTAAAGGCCAGTTACAAGTGATATTCATATCCGAAAGCCAAGTCCTGTGAGCAAATGTCTCTGGACAAATCTTTAGTGAAGGATCCTAGGTAAAAAAGGTTAATTTGGATACAGGGAATCTTTCCTAAATTGCAATGCTTCCAGAATTTGCTTTTCTGTGGTTAATCCTTACCGTGTCCTGGGTCCATGGGGTCAAGGTCCGACTGCTATACATAAATCATAGAAACTGCTTCCTTAGCACCTGCTTAGCCTGCCTGTTGGGAGTCATCCTGCCCTGCTGACTTTCAAATGGGCCCCTTAGAGGCAGAACAAGGCAAGGGAGCTGCAGATCTGACAAATAGGAGAGCCTTTAGGTAAGCATCTATACTGCCTTCACTGCAGAATCTCTATAGCTCTTATTTAGTCTTTTTAGCACATATGACTACAGTCCAGAAGCAAATGCACAGCAACAAAAGGAGAAAAGAAGGAGGCAAAGTAAGGCATAACTTTTATAATCATTTTTTATGATTTACATATCCACTTAATCCATTCCCCATGATCCCTGCAAACGCTTTCTTTTTGGAGGAATCATTTTTCTCTACAAGTCTTCAGTTGAAAACCTGTGTCACCGGGCAGTGGTGGTGCACACCTTTAATCCCAGCACTCGGGAGGCAGAGGCAGGCGGATTTCTGAGTTCGAGGCCAGCCTGGTCTACAGAATGAGTTCCAGGACAGCCAGGGCTACACAGAGAAACGTTGTCTCGAAAAGACAAAGACAAAACAAAAATGGAAACCTGTGTCATTACTTAATGAACCCATAACTTGATTCATTTTCCTTAGTCTCATGACACACACTCCCTCAGTCACCTTAATTCTATCCCCTCAAACATGAGCAGGTGCCAGTGTCTTCCTGCAGATGTCACTTCTTCATGTTTTCCTCCTTCAACATCACAGCCTGGGAATTGCACAGAGGCGGTGATTGACAGGAGAAATGGTGACAGACATTCTGAATTCCAGACTTAGCTTCTCATTGACTGGGGGCGTGAAGGTAAATTTTTGGATAAGAGAAGTGATAAAAATGAACAGCTCAGACCTGGCCAGTTGTTCTCCAAGACAAGCTCGCTTTCCTGTAAGACAAAACAAAACAAATAAAATATTAATTTATTCAGCTGTCACTGGTTTGTCCAGGGACTGGTGTCCCTAACTACCATTCTCAGAGTTTGAGTGGACACTGGAATAAGAGCCCCATAAATTGCTTATTTATGTCTAGCATCTGCCTTGCCTCCTCCCAACACAGCAGGTGCAAGTCCAGGATCACTAATTGAATGCTCTCGGAGATCAAGCCTTTCTGAGAAAGCATGGCATATGAGAAGAGGAGAAGGGGTCTGTGTTGACTGGGAGTGTGTGAATAACTTAAGTGCTTTCCAAACTCACTTAACAAACATAAGCAATAGAGCAGATAATGGTGCAACAGAAAAATCAGAAGATACTTTTTAATCATTAAAAGCAGATGCTGCTGGCAAAACTGTTCAGTAACTGTGTGTTACAAAAGTGCTGATATCATAGTTTGTGCCTGTGTGTCTGAGCAATGTGATTAACTCAGTTCTCTTCTCTTTATCTTCATCTTATTAAGCATGCTTAGACATATGATTGGTAACTTGCTAAGATAAAATCATAATCAACTCTGTTGTAAATTCTCAAGATTATTCTAGAAGAATTGCTCTGTCAGGACAAAACTTGACCTGAAAAGTCAGGAACCCATGCTTGGCAGAGAGGTCTATCAGATGCCACTGATGACTGTGACTAACCCACTCATTTTCAAAGGGCTAAATCTTTCTCACTTGACAAACATGCAAATAGTCTGTTTCCTGCCACGGCCTCATGGGTGGCAGTATTCACAATTAGCCTATGGGGATGAACATGAGTTTAAAAGGATGAAAACAAGGGATAGTCAATTTGAAAACTTTAGAATAAATCAAGGAATAGGTCCTAGGTCCAAGGTCAAAATAAAGCTTTATGTCACTTGTGTTGCAATGACAGCTAACCACCACTGCCTGGTTAAAACTGTGATTGGGCCATTTCACATCACATAACACACTTGAATTCCATCAGTACTAAAATGAGAGAAATGACCCAGGCTTTTGTCAAAGTTCTTCCCAAGCATTGCTCCTATAAGTCAGTGATTTGATGTATTAAGGTGCAAAAGACTCTTGCTAGCATAAAGCTGCCAGTGTTTTTGTCTATAAACAAGCAGGATTTGAAATTTTAAGAAGGATTATGCCATCTGTCCTAATACTGTACAGGTAATAACCCAATGCCTACTTATATTTGCAAGAGAAAAGTGGCTGATACTGGAAATTCCTTCATACAGGGAGGCTGCACATAGGAAGTCTAGAGAAAACAGGTAGAAAAATAGACATGTACCAAGGTCAGAGTGAGGCAGAAAATATGGACAGCTTGTAGCACAATGCTAATCCAAGAGACATTTTAGGTTTCTACATTCTGCTCAATTTAACTTGTTTTCATTATGCCACACTAGTGGGAATATATTTAGGTAACTGAAATTTCTTTCTGCCCCATCAGAAAGAGATGTGAAAAAGAAAGCAGATCTCATTGCCCTCTTCCATAAGCTCTACATTATGTGTATTATGTGTACTGGTTCTTCAGTGCTAGTCTAATCAAAGACTGTAATAGTTCCCCTCCCTTCAAGTTCTGGGTGGCCTTGTGACTTGAATAGGTCACCAGCATGCAGTGAAAGTTAGGATGTGACCATTTGTAGCCTGGACCTTACCAGGCCTGTGTGTTTGTGTCCTCCTTTTGGGATATTATCACTTCCTTATGAACAGAGAGCTGGTTTACCAATGGGAAACATGGAAATAACACTATTTTTTCAGGTGTGGTCATGGTAGATTTTCATGTAACCAACTCATCTTTTATACCTGTAAGTTCACAGATCTCACTTGTATACATGGGAATTATACCTGTAAACTAATAGATTAGGGTCACTTGTTATGCAGCAAGACACTGGTACATAGGAACTCAGTGAATCTTATAGTAAAAGGAACTGTAACCGAGGAGGTGAATTACAATAGAGGTGTAATGGAGATCTGGTCTAGAAATAGCCCAAGTGTGCAATACATATTCTTGGAATATATTGGGTTTCTCTATAGGAATAAAGAAATTATCAATTCACTTTCTCCCCAGTTATGAATAAATGGGTTGGAATGCATGAGATAATGTGCTTGCTAATGAAATTTGTAGTTAAGAGAGTTTAAAATAATTCCTAGTAGCAGGCACTAGTGAATTACTTTGTGTTGCTCTTTTTATTTTAAAGCTAATGAAGATGGGAAGATGTTTTCTTAGCAGGAGAGAAGTAAAGTACCTATGAGAAGGAGACATTCAAACTAGGAAGAAAACAATCTATTTCATTGTCTCTTGTGCCAGAGGTTTTTTTCTGCCTTTTTTTCAGTCAAGAGTGTCTTACAATCCCTCTCACCATGGTTACAGCAAACATCAGATAAAACATTGTGTGGAGCGCACAGAGAGACATAGTCCCTTCATTTCAGAATGCTATGTCAGAACCAAGAACCAAGAAAAGTTTTATTAGTGGAGATAACATGCCAGAAACTGAGTGCTGTGGTATAAAGTTGAACTTATTTCACTGAAAAGTCCGAGGCATTTCTATTCCTTACACCACCTGTTCTGTGAGTGAGTTATGTCATGTGAGAACTTTTGTAGTTTTACGGTATAAACTCATCTACTAGATTAGAAATATGAAACTAACATTACAACAATAGAAGACCTTGCCAGACTGTGCCTAGAGCAGAATCTCACCTAGTTCAGAAGATGTTGTTTAGAATTATTGTCTCATGTGTCCATTTTGATAAGTAGAAAATCCCTCTGCTTGACATCTTTCCATGCCTTTACTAAAGCTCAAATTTATTTCCATATGAAAGAGCAACTCTTTAAAATAACATGGAAAATATTAAAACTCAATAAAGATGGCAACTATCCAGCATTTTTAGTTTTTTGTTTTGTTTTAGTTTGGTTTTGGTTTTTTAGTTCGTTTGTTTGTTTTCAACAAGAGACAAGGGGCTGGGTCCCTGTTCTTAAAGTTGAGATAAGCATATCAAGGGACGCTGAAACAGTGGTCGTCTGAAGCCGTGATGGTACAAAGTATTCTGGCATTGAAACACTGCAATATTAGGCCACATACTCTGAGTAGAAATGTAATCACCAAACTAGCTGTAAAACCTGCAATCTATAATGCTGACCTGTCTAGAAAATATGCTGTTGCAAAGTTGTAGAAGTAAACCAACTACCTGATTGAATTTATGCCCCACTCCATGATATGGAATCCAAGGCTGACTCTTTTTGGGTAGCTATGAACAATAGAGTAAATAGGCCATAGACCTATAAAAATAAGTAAATACTACTGTTCTGTTAAAGGAACATAGCAATGAAATGACTCCTTACAATATTCCATTATCCCTATAGATAAGTGCCTTCCTCAGCCATCAAAAGAGAAACGTCCTCCTGTAGTAGATGGGAACTAACATCGTAACTCACAACTGGACAAAGTGCAAAGACTACAAGATTTTGAAACACTCAGTCTTAAATGGAATGTCCTCATCAAACCCCTACCCTCAGGGCTCAGGGCTCTATATGGAAGTGGAGACAGAAAGATTACAGGAGGAAGAAGGGATGAAATGACTCCCAGGAAACACCGTCTTCCAAATAACAGGACTGGTGTGCTTATGAACTCACAGTGTCTTTGGTAAGCATGCTTAAGGCCTGCACAGATTCAAACCAAACTGGGTCCCAGCGGATGGGGAGGTGGACACAGGCTCTCAGCTTTAAACAAAAAGCTATCTACCATTGACAGCCTCTTGCAAAGAACACATTAGTTTGTTTCAATGGAGTCTCATTGGGTATTAGTCAAACTTAACAGTAGGTTCCATGCCAACAGTAGATGGCCAAGGCAAAATGAGCTCAATGGTATTTTGTAAACATTTTGTTTCATATTGCTTTGTTTAGGCTTATTTTTTTTAAGTCTTACTGGTCTTTGCCTTATATAAATGTCTTGCTTGTATAATATGGTTTCCTATTTTTATGGGCTTTGGTGTGTGTGTGTCTCTGTGTGTGTCTGTGTGTGTTTCTTTTATTTCCAATTCTTTGTTTTGTGTGTGTGTGTGTGTGTGTGTGTGTATTTCCATGTTTTCTTATTTTCTAAAGAGAGTAAGAGAAAGAAAGGACATAGAGTAGGTGAGAAGGTAGGAAGGATAATGGACAATGGAGGAACTGGGAGAGAGGACACTGCGATCATAATATACAAATATTTTAATTAAAGCAAGAGAAAATAGATTCCTCCACAGTGGACATGCTCATCTGGAGACATCCTAGCTAGAGCACAGAACTGTAGTGAAAAGGGAAGGGCTCTGAACTCTCTCCTGCATCACAACTCACCCATTGAGAACGGCAGAAAGGATCCTCTCTTCCTAAACTGTCCATTCTCCAAAAAGTGCTCTGGATTGAAGGTGTCTGGGGTGGCCCACTCACTAGGGTCCCTGTGCAGTGCAGTTAGGTTGGTTAGAAGCATGGTACCCTAAAAATGGCAGCAGAAAGTAAAGACTTAATGAAAACTCCCACACAGATGGGTGATTCTCAAGTTCCATAGTGCGAGATATTGACCACCTGGACTTTCCCACTCTATCCAACTGATTGGTTATTGCCTGATATACTTCAGCCATTTACAAATGTAGGTAGACTCCACTTCATTAAAAGATGTATCTACTTTGCTAAAAGTGGTTACTTTAAGTCTGATAAGAGGACCTAAAAGCATCCATGGGAAGATAATGATCCTGCTGCTCAATTAAATTAAGACCATAGCAGCTGTATGATAGAATATCTCCTTCATCTCTGATTCTCCATTATTTTCCATACATTATCAAAGAGATCATACCTTATCTCATTACAGTTAGTCAAAGACCCAGGGATGTATCAAAAAACATCCCTATCAAGGAACATATCCAGGCACAATATCCAGAGTCAGCAAAGTCAGCCATCTCCTATTGTTGCTTAATCATTAGGAAAGCTGGTCTAGTCTTCAAATGTCTCTTGATTCTATCACCACCATTCTAGTTTCCCATGACAATCTTAGTGCAGACTGCCATCCTTTCCTTCTAGACTCTTGAAATCACTCAATATCTATGTCTCTGTTCCCAATTTGAATGCTGAATGGACTATGCATAAGACTTAGTTATATTGCCCATTCAAAGTTGAAAAGCAGGCTTCTCATTCTCTTAAACCAAAGACTCATCCTGTGTCCCACCGGAGTCAATGTTTATTGTTCCCCACTCACTAGTCTTCTCCCATAGTACTCTTTGTTTATGATCTCAACCAGACCATGTCTGATGCTTTTGTTTTAAAAGGAATATCCCTTCCCATTTTAGCACATGCTTAATTCTTAACACTCCTTCAGTCCTTAGCTCCAATATCTTGTCCTCTAGAAGAACCACTGATGCTCTTTAGTTGTTGCTTCTCACTCCAACTTTTCAGCATCACAGAGACACAGAATTCCCTGCTGCCAGTTGTACTCATAGTTTATAAGAAGGATCTTTCATTATTCAGGGGTTCCTAGTCCAGACTCAAACTCTGTGGGTATTTAATAAACATGCTCTTGATTAATAAATAATAACTTCTATTATGAGTATAAGGTTATGCATATGTAATCTATTTTTATTCACCTATAGAGCCTAAGATTGGGTTGAATGAATTTTGTAGTAGCTGAAGGTATAATTGGCTAAATAATGAGATGTGCCTGTACTGTGATAGAAAGTTAAATCAACATTGGAGTAGGCCTATTTGTTTCAAGGCCATGATTCTCTGCCTACTTTGAACATAGTCATTTATATTTCTCAGTACCCAGAGGGTTGATGTTATAGTCTTTAAAAATATGTTTGTTTGGTTATTAGAAGATAAATCAATGGACAGAAAAAAATGCAAAGAATATTGGAAAAATTCAGACCAAACTTCAAGCCATGAATTGCTAAATAGTAAAGGGAACAGTAAACATAAGGACAGCTCTCTGTTTCAGCAGCAAAGGTCTTTTGCCACCATTAGAACAGAAAGATACTGAGGCATCCATTAGCAAACAAAGCCAGGTTCCCCCTAAACATATCTGATCTAAGAATCTCCCTTCTAGACTCCTTATAATAGACTTTATATCCTCTAAGACACATAGAAGGTCTTAGCAAAAATAAATTTCCCATTGAAATGATTTCTTAGGTCAGGAATTCACATCACTTTTTAAGTTTAGGTGCCCAAGATGTTGGTAGAGATAAATTGGAGTATCTGAGGCTGGGAAAGTGGTTACCTTTGGCAAGTTAAATCCAGCCAAATTAGTGTCAACTGCCACTTCCCTGGGAACATTAAAGGGGATGATGTTGCCCATCCTTTGCACCTCGTGGATGACAGCATTGGTGTAGGGCATGGAATCTCGGTCTGCCAGGCTTGGCTGTCTTCCTTGGCCAATCACTCTGTCAATCTCAGCCTGCAGTTTTTCTGAAAATGAAACAAAACAGAACAGGAAATTCTATTAATTTTAAAACTTTAATGCTTTTTTTTCTGACAATACAGAAGCTGTCTCCGAGACCTCTCCTACTTTTATTTCATCTTAGTATCCAGGATATAAAGAAACAAAAGTTTCCTCAACCCTTCAAATGGCTGTTTCATAAAACTGTCAGTTCAACAACTTCCTTTGAACAGGAAATGTAATCATAAAATTTGATATACTCTGAACTAAATATCTCAGATATGCTCACAGTAGTATTGAATTAAGCTTCTACAAACAAGTGGCTTCTACAAACAAGTACCATTCATTGAGTGGCTTAAAAATCAGCATGAATATACTCCTTATAGTTCCAGAGCTTGCAACTTCACAGATCAAGGAACTATAAGTTTTCTTCCCTGGTAGATACCTTTCTGTCTCATAGGTGCCAAGGCTTTGTTGTATCCTAATGCCACAAGGAGAAAGGAATGTCTCTAGTTCTTCTTTTGGAACAGCATTAACCTCCTGAACAATCACACTGAGAATTAGAGTTGAACATGAGTTTGTCAAGGAGGACACAGATGTTCAGACTATAGCACATCTGTAAAGTCTATCTTCTTAAGGAGGTATATCTGTGAGATTCAGGTTTTTTGTTTTTGTTTTAGTTTTGTTTTTTTCTGTGATTAGTGAGAATAAGTCTGCTTCATCTTAAGGATGTTTCGAGATTTACACAAGCAAAATAAAATGATTGATTCTACAAGTTGTCTATCAATATGACTCATCTTTCTCAAGAGTAATAGAGGTTGAACTAATTTTGATTGTTTAGCTATACTTTGCCATTTAATATTACTCTACTTATGAAAATTAATTTCATTCAGAATTTATATAGTATAAAATTTATTGCTATTACCATGATGTCAGTTGAGGCATGATTTCATCTATACAGCCAGAATCATCTTGAACTCTCAACACACCAATTTCAAATCTGTCAAGTGTTGAGACTAATGGTGTGGGCCACCAATCACAGCTCTTCTCACCATTTTTACATGAATAATTTACTAGCCTTTAATATGTTCATATTGTTGTATGTGTTATTGCTGGAGCTTCATCTTGCAAAAAAGCCTATATCCATGTAGTCACAAATACTGTTTTCCTTCTCTCTGCATTTTCCCCTCCGTGTGGTGTACAGCTTGACAATTATTTCAGTTAGATAGTAGAATATTTGTAATTTTGGGATCATATTCTTTAACTTAGCATAGTGTGTTGAATTAATGCAGCATCAGAATTCATTTTCTGGAGCTAAAGGGAGGCTCAACGGCTAAGATCACTTATTGCTCCTGCAGAGGACCTGATCTTGGTTCCCAGTACACATATGATGGCTCACGCATATCTGGAACTTGGCTTCCAGTGATTCTGATGCTTTCTTCTGACTTCTGCAGTACAAGACAAGCACATAGTACACATACACAGGCAAAGCACTCATACACATAACATAAAAAACTTAAAGGAACTTCTTATCTCTGACCAAAGTTTCTTTTGATCTCATGTATATACTACACTTTATTTATTCATGGCCCATGGGTGCTCTGGTTTTTACTATCTCTTGACTTCTGTGCATGTTATAAAATGAACAACACTGTAATTGTATTATTTACATCTATTGATATTTTGGTGTCTTATTTTCAGGAGTCAAATCTATATTCTAAGTGAATCAATTTTAAATTTAAGAAAAAAAAATGTAGTCCTAGGACAGCTAGATGGCTGACAGGGTTGACCTGAATTAAACCTTAGGATCTACATGGTGAAAGAGACAACAGATTCCTGCAAGTTGTCCTATGACTGCTGCATTTATGCCATGACATTCTCCCACATACCTTAAAATACAGCCAAAAAGTTAAGTGTAATATTCAGAAAAAAAATGTTATTTTAAATAGTGAATCACGACACATATAGGTAAAGATAGATACATATCAAGTATACATTTCATACTCATAAAAAAAAAAAAAGTTTACCTTGGGGTGATAGCTCAGTTGGTAAAAACTTTCTTTTGCAATCATGAGGACCTAAGTTTGGTCCCTAGAATCTGTACAAAATAGTCAGAGGTGGTGGCAAGGGCTTGTGGTTCCAATATTCTGGAACTACAGATACAGGTGGATCACTGGGGCTCAGTGGTTTTCTTTCTTTTCTTTTCTTTCTTTCTTTCTTTCTTTCTTTCTTTCTTTCTTTTTTTTTTTTAACTCCAGGCCAATGAAAGAACTTATCTAGAAAGAAAGAAAGAAAGAAAGAAAGAAAGAAAGAAAGAAGTGAACTATGTTTCTGAAGAAGTTGGTTTGTGACTAAAATATTCATATACACATATGCATATGCTCACATTCACAGAAAGTCACTCACCCAAAGATGACATCAAGATTGTGGACAAATTTGACTTTATCATACTGGCAGAACTCTTTATCTTTTTGGTTTTCAAAATGGATTAGTTTGATTTTATAAATAAATAAACTGAGCTACAATTTGAAAAAGAAAATGTTTCACGGTATAAAAATAATTGGTCCTAACCAGCACCTGCTAAAGTCTTCTAGAGTGTTGAGGAAGAAAAGTTATGAGACAGATCATTGTTTGTCATGGACAATAGGCAGTGGAGAGACATTAAAATAATGTATAAAACTCAGTGATGGAGGAGCATTGTTCATCTCTGGGGGGAGAAAGTGACAACAATTCCCCAGTCAGTAAATTCCTAGAGAAATGTGAAGCACTGTAGACAAGTGGAGTCTTGCAAGATCCTTCTAGATTTGGCAGAAATTGGAACAGTACCTTTTTGGTAGATGGAAGACTTATTGTCATGACATCGATGCAAGAATAAAGACAGCAATAAGATAAGACATATAACACAGGAATGCTACCATGCAGGGTGGGTAGGGTTATAGATGGACAGAGAGGAGCATATCACATGACTCCAGAAACCAGACTAAGGCATTTGCACAATAGCCAGGACAAACAGGAATGTGTTGCTAAAAAAGGATGAAGGGAATCTGTGGACGCTTTTAGGGTAAAGTCACTCTTGGATGGAACTTACCACAGTGTCACTTCCCTTCTTCGCTTTGTTCTAGGCTCAATTCTTTGTGAGGTAAACCCATTATAACCCTGACAGAACATGTCAAGAATGTGTCCCTTTCCAAGTTCACATTACCTCCCAGGCACTCTACCTTTTCCCACCCCTCTATGCCATCTTCTTGTCCCACCTGGACCAATGATTCCAGAAGCATCATTCCACCCTG
Organism: Rhynchomys soricoides; assembly: GCA_019843965.1. Classification (NCBI taxonomy): domain Eukaryota; kingdom Metazoa; phylum Chordata; class Mammalia; order Rodentia; family Muridae; genus Rhynchomys; species Rhynchomys soricoides. Next base: position 9,709,029 of record JADRCH010000098.1, on the reverse strand, counting down.
TCCAGGTGCAGTCACTACACACTCACCTTGGACTTCTGGGTAGAGGGCCATGAAGAGCAGAGCCCAGCGCAAAGTTGTGGATGTTGTCTCTGTACCAGCAAAGAAGAGGTCTAGCGTGCTGCAGATGAGGTTTTCTTCATTGAAACTTGTAGTAGTCTTGTCTGGGTACTGGAAAAGGCAGTGTGTGTTTGTTTATTCTGAGGTTTGGAATTTGAAAAGATTCATGCAAAGTGATATTCCCTCTGACTGCCTCGTGGAGAATTTTCCTGTCCCAAGTGTTGCAAGCTGAGCAAAGCATTATGGCACTTGGGTGGATAAAAATCACTACAATTATTTTTTTCTGATTAAACCTTATAAAAGCTCTTTGTCCAGTGGTAAGAAAATGGGATAGAAAAATTATATCTATCTTCTAGTATCAGCCACATCACTAAGTTAAACCATGGCCTAGAGAAATCACTCAACATTTCTTTTTGTCAGTCTGATAAATAAGAATAAAAAACACACCTTAACATGCTATTATCAATTATGTGAGATACCAGGTTACATAGTCAAGACTCAACAGATGATTTTGTTGGTACCAGAAAGAATCAAATCAGCTTTATTTGTTCACTGCTTCTATGATCTGACTAGTAATCTTTTCAAGGTAAGACTTCTCTAATTCTATCACTTATTTTTTTATGACACAACATCATCTTTACAAGTTTCCTCTAGAAGCATGAATTTGTTACAATTGCTCTTAATACTGATGGTCTAACACCTGTGTATGACAAATAATTATTTGTTTCTTCCTCTGAAGATAAAAGTACAACATTGATTTTATCTATATTATTCAAGGCAAATGAAATAGAAGAGAGGATGAAAAAATTACTGCCCCTGATCAGAGAAGGAACCCAAATTATCCATGCTTATACCACTGATCCAGTGATGTGTACCAGTAAGAGGTCTGGTGAGATCAAGGCTGTATATTTTGTGATATGGTTTGGATCTATAATGAAATTTCAGAATTACTACAGGCTCATGTTTTGAAATCTTAGTTTCTAGTCATCTGAAATATTTTTGGAGGTTCTATAATATTGGAGGGTAGGTTATAGCTGGATGCATCCAGTCACTAAGCACAGGACTCTTAAGGTTATATCCAGGCCCAGATCTTGCCTTGGTCCCTGCTTCTTAATGTATCATTATGTGGCCAGACTTCATCGTTGACTTTTTGCTACCTTAAGCTTAGCTCCTCTGGTATTCCTTCTTTGCAGTGATGGAGCCAATTTCCTGATGCCATGAGTCAAAATAAATCTCTTTTTTGTTTTTGCCAGGTATTGTCATAATGATGCAAAAGTAACAACCACAGCAAACTGGCCACTGTCTAGCCTCTTGTGTATTACTGGATGTTTTTTTATGGGAGTTAGAGGGCCTCATCTAAACATTAAAGTTAAACTTCAGCATTGAGCTGTATTTTGTTTTGTCTTGCAGTGCTGGGTAAGATGAAGTCAGTAACTGGCTCTAGACCAACTTGTAACAAAATTGGACTCCGAAGCTTAACTGGAACTTTCATTTATGACACAGCTCATTCATATATGGATAAAAGCTAAGAGAGAGAGACATATAAAGATCTCCCAATAAATGGCTTATAACTCTATTTTTAATGACCTTAATAATCCTAAATAAATATGACCATATACCTCATAAATACTATATTCTTAATTTCATTTAATTTCCCTGTAGTGTGCTATGTAATTATCCACAGATGTGCTTCTATTCATTTCTGTGCATATTCCTTGATATTCCATAATAAACCTTATATGTGTGGATAATTTTCAAAAACAGAGATTATACCAAATATTCTTATAAGAGGGAGCTCAAGGTTCAGAATCAAAGAGATGAAATATAAAGATGGAAGCAGTGATCAGGGATGCTACAGTCTCAGCATTGAAGATGAAGGAAGGAGACATAACAAAAGGGATCTGTGTCCTGTAGAATCAGAATTGAGTTCTCACTACTTCTATACAAAGTTTTCCTGGACAACAGGCATACAAGAATCATACAATACAGTGACGGAACACATCTGTGCCATGTCAAACCAATAAGCTCAAGGACACACATTGCAGGGTCAACTGAAAATCATTAAACTGCTGCTTCTTCTGCAAGCAGCAGATTACACAGCAGGTATCTTCCCCACCTTTGTCATTTCCTTGAGGAAAGCATCAATGAAGTCTCTTGGTTCATCTGGATCCCAGTCTCTCCGGTGATTGTTAATAATATCAGAAACAAACAATTTCAGTTTTTGCCAGTTTCTAAAACATGTTTGGTGTGATCCAGGAAGGTACTGAAGTATCTTTGGAAAGATATTGTAGAGCTGTTTGGGAAAAATAAGACCGTCATGGAGACAAATGGTGCCACATTTCAAAACAGTCTTGTCTTTCCCTTTGTGTCTTACAGTGGAATAGTGGAGCTATCTTGACTCCTGTTTCACTCTTTCCCCATAGGCCCCCCCCACAGACATTTCAATTTTACCACCAATGGACTTTAACACCCTAAATTGAATTGGAGAGGCTCCAATTATAACACTGGGTAAATAAAAGAGAACATAAAAGCCAATTAACTGTATATATTCTTGTTAAAATGGGAACAAACCAAAAGGCATGAGGATAGTAAAGTAGACAATACCGCAGAACTGGTTTCTAAAGATCTTGCACTATTTAAAAAAGACAAAAATAATTATCCCAGATGCTAGATGTTTAAAAACTGTCAATTTTATTTAGATTAATTTATTTTATTTTATGTGTATGTATGTTTTTCCTGATTCTGGTGCCTGCAGAAGCCAGAAGATAGTATTAGAACCCCTTGAACTGAAGTTGTGGATTGTTATGAGTCACCGTTCAGATGCTGGGAACTGAACTGTGGTCGTATGTAAGACCAACTAATACTCATAACGCTTAGGCCATCTCTCTAGTTCCCACAATGATCAAATTTTAAGGCAAGGACTAAAGTAATAGAAAATTATAAAAGTCTTTTCAAAGTATACTTGGGGATGTTAAATGAGAACATTTAATAAGTTAAAACCTGAGAAAACTCAGATAATTGTAAACTATAAAATAATTCCAAATTAGTCCTCATAATTTATTAATTTAAAAATATTTATTTTATTTTTAATTATGTGTATGGGGCACAATTATTCATGAGTTCAGGTGCCTACTGAAGCCAGAAACATCAGGTCTCTGGAGTTGCAGAGTTTGTGGCCATCCAACCTGAGTGCTGGGAACCAAATTTGAGACTTCTTCAAAACCAGCCTGTGGTTTTAATTGCCAATCGATCTCTCTAGTTCCCTCTTTACTTCCAATAAAGGGAAACAAGTGTTCCACTAAAAGGGAACAATTACCAAATGTGGTAAGTATTTATAGCTAATTGGTGTTGGTTTAAAAGGAAACTTCCAAAACCGAAGCACATGAGAGTTTAAAAATTAAACACAGAAAGTGATTTTCTAGATGACGACTGAAGGAAAGCAGAGCAGCCCATGCATATCAGATGGACTGTCTTGAATGAGGAAAAGAATATTAGACAAAAAGAACACTCCTAATTAAGAAGAGAACATTAAGCTTATGTGTATCCAAGTGTATTGTAAAAAATTACAAAGTTGGAATTTAGTGTGCTACAAGTTGCTCCTGACAGACAGTAACAAAGACAGACAAGACAAGGAAAGCAGACCCAGTTTCCAGAGGGAAATAGACAAAAAGCTTGGGGAACGTGTGGTAGAAGGAGTGAAAGGATCCTCAAAAGATGAAGAGCAAGCAGGATACTCTTGAACCAGGGAGTTCCCTCAAGGAGGAAGCTCAGAAGCCTCTTCTAAGTGTCTGACAGCAGAAAGCTGGAAGCTTTATCTACAGGACAAGCCCATAATTCCTGTAAGTGAAGCTGTTCATCATACTGATTCCTTTTGTTAATGGGTCAGTGGAGAAGAAAAACCCAATCTGTCATGATTTCCAATTTGAAGGGGAGCAGATGGGTGACAATTTGACAGAGAATCCATTGCTATAAACTGAGCCACCCAAGGTCTAAAATTATGGAGCATTCATGGGTCAGAGAATTTCAGAGTTGTCTTTCACTGCAGCCTTTGGGTAACTATCTCTCTTAGACTAAGAGAGATAGTTACCGACACAAGAGGAACCTAATATTAGTAGGCCCAAGTGTGTCTAGCAGCAAGAGCAAAGATCATGCTGGGAAGTGGATAGGGAGACTCTCTACCCTCAGTGGACAAGAACAAAGCTCCTCAGTTAAGTATGGCCCTGGTGTTCGACAGCTCTGAGTCTGAGGTCAGCAGGTTAAACACATGCTTCAGCAATCTGTCTTTCTTTATTGTTGAGCAAGAGATCTCAAGGGTTTTAGAGTTATGTAGGATACCCACAGTGCATTCCACCAGCAGGTAATTCAAACCCTAAAAGTATAAAGGCAGTTTGTAATGATCTCATAGCTTACACTCATCTCAATGCTGTGATTTCTCTCCCCAGCTCCCAATGTACTTGGGAGACATCCCTTAGCTAAAAGAGACACCAGGGGTAAGAGCTGAGGAATCTTGGGACAATGAAAGGTTATGTCTACTCTGTGGAATGCAAAGCTAAGTGTGGCCAACAAAGGCTCCTAATATGGAAGTAAGACAATGGTGGCTATATTCTGAAGACAATACTGATGGACACTAGATAGTCACCCATATAGACTCAGCCATAACACAAACCAAAGGGAGCAAAACCTGGTATATTAACTTGCTCTTCCCATTCGTGTATTTAAATTAAAGTCTCCAAGTTTTGAGGACTCCCAAACAAAGCTGAGCCAACATCTTTTTTTCATTGCTGTTCTTTTTCTACATGATCTGTTATTTTTCTACACATTTAGCAGAATTTTCACTTTATTTTCATTAAGAAATTTTAAGTTAAAAATTTTTTTACATTTATTTATTAGGTGAGTGTGTGTGTGTGTGTGTGCGTGTGTGTGTGTGAGTGCGTACCCATGCTTACATGACATGGGACATGTTTGGAGTTCAGAGGACAACTTGAGGAACATGGCTCTATCCTTTCACCATGTCAATTCCCAGAATCAAGCTCAGGTTGCCAGGCTTTGCAGCAAGCGCTTTAATATGCTGAGAAATGTTACTTAGTACATTTATTAATTACTTTCTCCCATGTATTCATCTAATTATTATTATGCCTCTCCTCATTTTGGCAATAGAATTTCTTCTCTTTAGTTTAATTTTCATTTCTCTTTTGTACTCCATGCCCTTCTTATTTATATCTTGAATTTATCTTATTCATTTTTAAAAAATGATACGTATATTTTACAATTTTATTCCTCTTCTTACATTTACTTTTGAACATTTTTATTATTGATTATCTATTTTTGTCTCTGTCCCCCATTTTAGTCTTACCCAGTGGATAACATTCTTTTCCTCCATTCTCCTTTCTTCTTTACATTAATTCACCTATTTTTGTCCCTTACCCTGTTGCCTTCAGGTATCTCATGCATTTATACATTTAACACTACAATGCATTAAATAACTTTGAAACTTCATAGCACACTCAGTAGTTTTGTCATTGTTTCAATTCTTTGGCCTTTGATGATATACTAAAGTGTTGTACTTGAATTTATGTGTGTTTTTATATTTTGTAAGACACAAAGTTCTTGCTACAGGAGTTTGTTTTCATCTCATCGAGTAATACTGTATATTAAACTTTGAAGATTAGGTAGCTCCATTAGATGATACTCTAAAAATAGTCCAGAAATGGTAACCAAACTAATTTCAAAAACTATCACAAGAAGCATGGTAAATTGAGGCAACAAGACTCCTGAATTTACAAGTGATGTAGTTAGAACTGAAGATCTGGAGACCTAAGTGAGGTGAAATAGAATCCATGTACAATTGATAAGAAAGCAAACTGAGGGAGAGTGGGAGCAAACTGGTTTGCCAAGAAGAAACAGTAAATTAAATAAAGGCGGCACATGTATGAAGATATGACAACACCCATTGCTATTTAATTAATCTAAATGGAAATCATTTTGAAACTATAAAATTAACAGAACTCCATTTTACAAGAGATAACACTCCTATTTTAGAAGTAATTTTAGCCCATTAGATGTAATAACCAGCACAGATATAATAGAGACATTAGGAGTTTGCTCCATAACTCTAGGTCAGAGGCAGTAGTACTAGGACATGTATATTAGTGATATGTGACTGGATGTCTGCTGACACTTGGAGCTGATTCATGTGTGCACAGTTGTCATAATTATATTTTTCCTACTGTTACATGACCTTTCAATTTTCAAAATTAAAGCACTTTTTAAAGTGAAACAGTTAAAAAATATTTAATAATGACATGTAATTGATGCAAGGACAAAAGGTCCATTAAGAACATATAATTTAAACACATATAAATGTGTCCACTGCCTCACATATATTTATTCCATGGTAGCAACACAACTACTAGGAAACATATGTGGGTAATCTTAGGAGTTAATTTTCCTTTAAAACTATCTTACATATATAGGAATATGTCTGAGAGACCACTAATCTGTGGAAAATGTTTTGAAGATGCTAAGGATTGAAGGGACAAAAATTTGGACATAGACTTCTCCAGCTAGGGGTGAAGTTTGAAGACTAAATTTTATTCTATTGTTTTACAAGATTCACAACATCAAGTATTAATTGAAATAAAAATAGGATCCACTTTTGAACTTTTAGTTATTTTTTATGTGTAGATGCGAATTCAAAACAAGTGAGTGACTGAGTTCAGATGAACACTTGTACCACAATATCCACTGCAACACTATTAACAATATCACATAAGTCTGGAATCAACTCAAAAGCCCAAATATCGAGAAAGGATTAATACCAAAAAGTCACACATTTTCCCAAACCTAGTCTCAGTTAACAAAAAGCATACACAGAGGAATGTCAAAAACCTGAGCTGAAAATAGGGTTACTTTTCAACAACAACTGAAGAAGAAGAAGATGAACAGCATTCACACATACACAGTCATCCTGCAAATGTTGGTACTATGTTTAAATATGAGAAATATTATTTTCATGTACAAGTTTTGCATATTATCAAAACAATGAAATCAACAGAGAGATTTGAATACATTCGTATTAAACTCAACTTTATGATATTATATCTTAACTGCAAAAGCTCTAAAGTATAAAAAAAGGAGACTCTCTGTTTGAATTAGTCCCATTCTCGTACCCTTCTGAGATACGAGTGCTTACCTGGCACATCATTGATGACTCCATACAGATGGCCTCATCCAGTAGCCTTAGCATCTCCTGAAACTGACTGTCATGGTACTCAAAGCGCTCCCCAAAGGTAATAGAGCAAATGATATTGGAAACTGCATTGTTTATATTAAAGTGAGGGTCAAAAGGCTGTCCTGGAGGTGGTAAAATAAAAAGTTGAGACAATTAAAGATATTTATGTTTGTATTGTCTATAAAGAAAACAATTTCTCAGCTGCCCCTTCCCCCACATAAATACTGAAGAAGGCAGAGAATGAAATAAAGGATGGGCTCTGGCCATAGAACACACACAGGGTTGGCATAACCCAAGGTTTCTGTCAATGACTGTAAAGTCAGATTGGTGACTAGGATTTAAAGTCAGCAAAGTGATTAATAGCCCATTTTATTTGCTAGGCTACGGCCCTCTAAGTCAAGGTCATAGTTATAAGTTCGCTGTTTTATCTTCAGTGCCTTGCCCAGAGCAGGCCCAGGATAAACACTTAGGCACATGACAAGAATTTGTCCAACAAACATAAGGCCACTGCCCCTTGCACCTGCACTGTGAAATGCCTACCTCCCTCATCTCTTATGGCCTCTACAAGGTGGTGGGCCTCCTCTTGTATTCGCTGCTCTAAACTCTTCTTTCCTAGTCCAAAGTTCCTCAGTGTCATCAGGGTAAACCTTCTTTGCTCCTTCCACATCTGGCCACTGGAGAAGATCAATCCTAGAAAGAGGAGATTCTGCATTATGGCATTGAGAGTCATTTAATACCTGAAGAACTTGATAGACACATGCATGATGAAAAGAAGAATGGTCAATAAAGCATTTGGCAGCTATCTAAAGTGACAATCGCAAAGCAAGGAAACTAATATTTACTGGTTACTTACAACATCATTCATTTACCATTCCTTGTATATTATGTGATTTAGTACTTTCAGAAAATACATGTGCTTACTAACAATTAATGTAGGCCCATTCTACCTGATGCAAAAGCTGAGACATAGGGATAAAGTATAATTTAAAAAGAAATATAATTAGAACATAGCAACTTTTATTCATGTTTCAGTTTCTCCAGGCCTGAAGTTTATACTCTGATCACACAAGTCTAGAAGTTCAGGTTTGTTGGGAATTTGCTCTAATGCTTTGTCTTAATTCAGCTCCCAAAAGCCCTGCTTCCACACCTGAGTGTCCCAGCCCCCAGCTGGCTTCAGCTGGTAATAAAGAATTGTTGTACAGCCAGTGACTAGGCAGGGAGACAGAGGCAGAATTTTTGGTTAAGCCATCAAGGGAGCAAGGGAGAGAGGGAGAAGAGGAAAATTACCATGACTCAAGTGAGAGAAATTAGATTTAAGAGCTGCAGGAGAGAAAGCATCCAACAATGTATGTGGAAAGGGAATGCCACCCTATGGGAGGGGGTGGGGGCTGCCCAGAAAGTAATAGGGCAGCAAAGATAAAATGTAGATTAAGAAGATGTTAAGGCAGGAATACCAGAGGGAAGTGTGTGTAAACCTCGGGGAGATTTAGAAGTGCCCAGCTGTTGAGCTAGGAAAGCCTATTAAAAATATCTGCATGCGTGCATCTTTCGTTCAAGAATCTGGAGAGATCCTGCAGGGGGATTGGTGGGGGTGCAGTATGCATGACCTGCTGGGATCCAGAGCGGTTAACTAATTCATTACTACACATGTTATGTTGAATAACAGGAATACACTCAAGGATAAGACAAGACACATGATGTAAGAAAGTTTTATGGACAATGTTCTAGCCAAAACATACAGTAAAGAGTGAATAAATGACTCAAGAAAGTAGAAGGATGAGTATCCCACACACAGAGACTCTAGAGGCAAGGAGGAAGATCATTCTAGTATATGCAACATTCACTAACTATCATGGCATGTGCAATCATGCTTCCGATAGTTTTGTAACTTTCAGAGGAATCCTCAAATCCTTTTAGCTATCCTCATGAAATAGGTTAATACACCTGAAGTCTGATATTGACTTTCTGATTATTTTTGAAATGATAATAAGTATTCACACCAGCCTGTTATATTATTGACCAGAAGGCTAAAGACCCCTTATGCCATCACTTTAATGATGGAGTTTGAAGAGTTATAAACAAGAAGAGTCTCATCAGGAGGAAGTTGACTCATCTATTTTTCTAGAGCAGAGGGTTGGAGTGGGAAAAGGGAAGTGAGAGCACATGTGTCTTTCTGGACTTACTACCAAAGCATCAAGAGTTGGTGTACAGGACACATGATTTCTCTCCCAAATCTAGAAGGGAGATACTATAAATCCTCCTATGGATGTTTTCATTCAGGGAATGTGGCATCCTGTTTCCCTTACAGATGACGGTTGGTTTATGGGAATGTTGTCTAGCTATAGACAGGAACTTTTACCATGTCACAAAAATTACAAAATACACCAAATATTGATCATGAAACTTACCATTTTTGTAAAAGAGATGTTTTCGGAGAAGAGTGACTGGGCGATTAAGAAAATTGTGCTCCATTTGAGTAAAGACTTCTTTGATTAAAGGCATGCCAGTTACAACCACTGAAGGTATGTTAGCAAAATCCAGGTTTAAAACATTCCCATATTTCTTCACAAACTGAAAAATATTACAATAGTCACAATTGAGCCCAAGTCTGTGTGTCCAGATATAGCAGTCTTGTATGGAATCAATGAGACTACTGCTGAGATGTCTGTGAGGATGGTATGGGAGAAGAGGAAAGCAAGCATCTTCCTCTGTAGAAATGTTTAGAAATCTTTACTTATAATGCATTAAGCTCAATACACACCACGAATACAAAATTCCCTATAGTAAATCCCCACGAATTCAGCAAATCTGAATTAGGTATGCAGCTCCCCTATACCCCCTAGGAGAAGGCATGAGGATATGTGTAGCAACCAATAGGCAAATTTGCTAACCTAAGGCATCCTGAATTCTAATGAAGGCAAAAATACAGTTGATATGGCAGCCCAAAGGTCAAGAAAGGTCTTACATGCTTAGTATAGTCTCTACTTTTTTCTTCTCCTCTCTCCTACGAGAATTACCTCCAAAAATTTCATTCATGTATTCAGTCAATATGAATTAAATCAACAGTAATGTGTCACGAGACTAGGTTATGAGACCATAAGTGTTTTAAATGAACATTTCTATTCTGAAGCATCCTGGAGGTCAGTGAAGGCTAGAGAACTATGATCATAATCTGCCAAAGGTTGAAAGTGGTCTTTAAAGTTTGCTGTAGCAAACATGGAATTATTAATATATATTTCTAGCTCAAAAATGGAACAATCACCTTTATTTTACTACCAATCAAGATAGACAGGTCAGCTAATTTCTTGGCGTTCTAGCCTTTGACTCTCAGTTGTGCCAGATCTGTCTGCAATTGCTTCAGGTGTATTAAAAGATGCAAAGGACCTCTCAGAAGATGTCATAAGATAGAGCACACTTTCCATTATGCAACATTGTTAGTCATTTAAAGGAAGTTTTAAAGTGATTAAAATAATAAAGCTCAGAAGGATAAATAACCTAAAAACTGGAAATAATAACAGAAAAAAATAGCAACAGATCAAAATAAGATGTATAAGATACAGTAAAATCAATAGCAGACAAGAAGTACAACCGTTGCAATATGCCTACAAAGTTCAAAAAGCAAGATTCAGAAGAATGAATGTTCCAGATAAGGAAAAATAAAACATCTAGGGTTAGTGAGACATGGCATGGAGACAAATCTCAAGCAATGTGACATTGAAAGATGTCAATTATTTTAACTTCTTAAACCTAAGAAGTGACAGACATACATAGAGAGAAGAAAGAAAAAAGTATTCCAATTTATCTGCTACTAGCACAGGTGAGAAGGGCTGATATTCTGAATTTGTTTTATTTTTTAATGTAAATTTTTTATTTTGAGAATCTCATACACAAATATATATTGATGTCATTCCATCCCTCTCTCTTTACCTTCCAACCCCTTCAGGGTCATTCCTACCTACTCTTTCTCAAATTCATGATTTCCTCTTCTTTAATTAATATTGATTTTATATATATATATATGTGTGTGTGTGTGTGTGTAGATATATATATCTACATATATAATATAGGAAAGAGAAAGTGTAGATGAAAAAATTTTTGAAGAATTATGGAAACTTCGTAGTCTATCAAACCACAAGCATGCCATGAAGAACCAAACAGTGCAAAACTCCAAGTGAAGCAAAACTACAAATATCAGCAAGAAAACTACAATCCCAGGGAATCTCTTGAAATCAGAAAGGAAATAGCTTAGTACTTCTAGGGAAACCAGAAAGACCAGAAGGAAGTAGGGAGACATTAGAAACATTAAGTTCAACAGAGAGTTAACCTAGGGTCTTACAATCAGGGGTAAGACAGTGTGGGAGTGGATGTGGACATTCTGAGGTGGGGAAAAGGCAAGAAGTTTCCTTTTGCCACAGCTTCTTCTGAAGAAATTGAGAAAAGAAGTGCTTGAGGTCAGAAAGGAAACTGTAAACTCGGAAAGTCGGAAGAAAGGCAGAGCCATGGGAGAAGGAGTAAGGAGCAAAGACAACAGGCTCTTCTGCCTTTGAGTTCCATCTGCACAGGACACTGTGAGCCGGTTAGTGTCTGATGTGGTTCTCAGTGTGTGTGTGTGTGTGTGTGTGTGTGTGTGTGTGTGTAGCTGCTGGAAGGATGATACAAGGCTATACAAGAGATATAATGAATAGAGAGACAATTATTTGGAAAATGTCCAAGAAACACACAGGGAAGGCAGGATAAAAGAAAAATAGGTAAGAAAACAGAAGGAAAGATATGGATTTAAATCCTCAAATAGCCTTAAATAATTAGACATAGCCAGTCTTCACAAGTACTGGAAAGTGACAGGTGTAATCACACGTGGCTGGAGTATTCACTCTCTAAGCAGAGGAATTACTGTAGATAACAAGAAACATTAGGTGGAAAGAGGGTCATAAAGCATTAAGACCTTCCAGGCATCCAGTCATATACATGTACTATGTACACATAACAGCCTTTCCAGTTCAAGGGGAAGAGCTTCAAGAACTTCGTGGGAAAACAAACAGACTTCTAGTGGAGCTGGAGGCTTCAGTGCATCTTTCTCTGAGGTTGATAAAGTCAGTAGGAGAGCCATTGTCAAAGATGCAAAAGGACCAAACTAGGCTCAAAAAGACAAATCAGAGAACTGATATGTACACAGGTCAAGAGGAGAATATACCTTTTTTTTTTTTTAAACTGTAACCAACATTTGGGACATCCCATTTCTTACACCAACATAATGTATTTAGGAAGATAAATTATTATGTCATCAAATCTACCTTGATATACAAGAATTATGTTTTCTGGCCATAAAATCACACTGGGAATCTTTTATGGACAGAAAACCAGAAAATCTGTAACTGTTTGTAATCTGTATACCTTATCTCTGGGTTAGTGGGCTGTCAGCACTAGCCTTCAGCTAGGTCCTCCAGTTACTGACGACAATACCCAGTCCCAAGATGCAGCCAGGCACTGTTGCCTCTTCCTACCTGCTGAAGGGATAGGTGGGGCTGCTTGGGGTCCAAATGGAACAAGCAACCCACGAAGGGCAGGCGCCATGGCCCTGGTGGGTAGTTCTTGGGACGCCGGTTTTTGAGGAAATCAGCCAGGAACAGAAAGGTGACAGCAGCCAGCAGCAAAATCCGGAGATGGAGCTCGGCCCAAATGGCAGCCACTAGGGAGCCTGCTGTGGCAAGCATGGCTGGTATCTGAGCAGGTTCTTGGGGAATGAGAATCTGAACTGAGGCAGGTCCCCACGGTCACTGCCTGTAGCTCCCAGAGTGGGCCAGGCCTGTGGTTAAAACCCCCTATCTGTCACCTGCAGACTCCTCCACTCAGTTCTGTTTTCCTCAGCCCCTTTGGCCTGACTTGCTTATCTGCTCCCTAAGCTATAACAGACCTTTGTCCCCAGAGCTCTTTCACTTTTACCCAGTCTTCCCAAGGATCCAAACTACCCCCTGGCCCGGCCTCAACGCTCTCAGTCACGCCCCTTCCCAAGTTCCAAGTCTTGTCCTCAGGCTTTGAAGACTATTCCTGTCTGGGTGGGGGTGGAGTGGATTCGAGGAAGAAGCCACTTGAACTTGTCCGGACTGGCTAAGAACCTTGTTTATATACAAACTTTTTCTCTCTGGCTCTCCGACTTGTGATTTGCATGTAATCCAGAGAATATCAAGGGTATCTGACTTCCTGTTTTGTAAACTATCTTTCCCCAGTGACTGCAATTTTCAGAAACAGAAACTACAGTATCAGCCAATGTTTCCGGGCAGTACACTAGGGAGCGCTCTGACCTCTTTATAAGAGCTCACCAACTTTGATAATGCTATTCATGGTGAATAAATGAATCCGAAGATTCTTCACTGAAAGAACATCCTGGTCTTAGTTCCCTCATCCCACTTTTGTACTGTTAGAGAACTGAACTCGGCCCTTGAGCATGCTAGGTAACCTTTCCATCATCAGTTTTCTTTTTCCCTTCCTTCCTGTTAACCTTTAGGGTCAGTATGTAATTTAATGGATTTCATTAATGGGCACTTTCATGTCCATGTATTTTCACAAATACGTATATTTGGCACTTTCCACTCCTTCCCTACACTACTGCTCTTCCCCAGATATCCCCTTCTGCATTTTGGCTATGTATTTTCACCTTAAGATTTGCTCCTTCCCTTTCACGGTCCCATTTCTAGTCTCAGACCCTGACCCCATTTACTCCTACACAGTTTAATCTAGGATAATGGTGGAAAACAAGCTGTGTTTGTCTTTCTGCATCTGGTTCGTTTCACTTTACATAATGATCTCCACATTGTTCTCTCCCTCCAAGCACGGTGGGTCTCCAGCATGCTACTTTCCACCCTGTGCCACATGCATGAGATCCTTAAATCCTGTAGCAAGCTAGACATGTATAGGCACTAAACATATAGATAGACATTCTGCTTACAGATTTTTTATTGGAAAAAAAAAGTAAAAAAAAAGAAAAATTTCTAGCTTTCCAAGATCTTAAGAGGAAACCTTAGGAATGGGAAGAGAAACTTAGTAAAGCTTAGTTTGTTTGTATTCTTTCGATCCTTTTTTTTTCTTTGTGTTGAAAACAGATTAATTTCTAATGCAATGTGTTCTGATGATAATTTCTTCTTCCTCCACTCTTTCCATGTTCACCCAACAAGCTCGTCCCTCTGAACCTACTCTTTGTCTTTCAGAAAACAAATAAACAAACAAACCCAGGTTTCTAAGAGATAACAAAACAAGACAAAAACTAGGGTATCAAAGTTGAACACTGCAACTCAACAGTAGGAAGAGTCCCCAAAACAGACTTAAGAGTCAGAGACCCACCCATTTTTTCATTCAGGAGTCCCATAAAAATCCTAAGGTAATAGCTTAAAATATGTCCAGAGGCCCTGATACAGATCCACAGAAACCCCATTGTTGGTGCTTCAGAATCTGTGTGTTCATATTTACTTTTCATAGGTGATTCAGAGGTCCTTGCTCTCCTGGTGTCCTCCATTCCCTCTGGCTCTTACACTCCTTTTGCCTCCTTGTTTGCAGGGTTCCCTGAGTTTTGAAGGTCGAGATTTGATGAAGACATTCCATTTAGACTCTGTCCACAAAATGTCTGGCTGTGGGTCTCTGAATCTCTTCCCATCTGCTGCCAGAGGAAGCTTCTCTAATGATAACTGTACAAAGCACTGATTTACAAGTATAGCAAAGCATTATAAGGAGTCATTTAAATGAACACTTTTTCAGACCAGAAGTGTTTGGTTTTACCCTAGGTTTCTAGGCTATCTAGTCTCTGGTGCTGGGTTGTCCATTCAGTGTAGGATATAGGTTCCTTCTTGTGGAATGGGCCTTAAGTCAAATCAGACATTAGCTGTCTATTATCACAAGTTCTGTGCTCCATTGCTATAGTATATCTTACAAGCAGAACAGAATGTAGGTCAAATATTTTGTGAATGGGTTAGTATCCAAGTTATTTTTTGATACCTTAAAGAGTACCTTTCTGCAACAAAGAGACTAGAACATAGTGGAAAAGGCTCCATATAGGCACCAGCTTGACTTCTCCATATTCAATGAGTTGTGTGGATGCTGTCCTTGAAAATGGGGCTCCATTGGCAGTCTGCTGAGAGCAACCCTTTGTCTTAGCATCAGCCTAGGTTATTTGGGAATTCCCATTGGATCCCCTTGTCCAACAACTCAACTGAATGCAGTACAGTCCCACTGTTGGAAACCTTGGCCTGTCTACAAGAGATAGCCAATTTAGAGTCTGTATCCCTCATAACTCTGAGTCCTCATTAGGATCACCTTCATAGATTCCAGGAAGTTTCCATTGCGTCGTTTCCATGCCACCCTCCAAATATCCCCAATTCCACCTTTCTGCAATTTCCCCCTCTACCAAATTGTCCCTTCGCCTGATTCTAGCCTCACTTCTATTTCCACTACCCCAGTCTTCTGTAAAATGTATTCTCTTTCCCTCTCCCAGGGAGATCCATGAGTACCCATAGATACCTCTTCTTTACCTAACTTTCCTGAGTCTGCAGATCTTACCTTGCTAAAGTCTACTAATAAGTGAATACATACCATATTTATTTTTCTGGGTCTGGGTTACTTCATTCAGGATTGTTTTTTCTAGTTCTATCCATTAACCTACAAAATTCATGATGTCATTTTTTAAAAAAAAGAATAATACTCCGTTGTGTAACTATATCATATTTTTCTTTATCCGTTTTGTTGTTGTTGTTGTTGTTGTTGTTGAGTAATATCTGGGTTGTTTCCAGTTTCTGGCTATTATGAATAGAACTACAATAAATATGAGAAAGTATCCTTGTGGTAGGATGGAGTGTCCTTTGGGTATATGTGCAAGAGTGGTATAGCTAGGTCTTGAGGTAGATGGATTCTCAACTTTCTGATGAACCAGAAATATTGATTTCTGTGGAAATTTGAGTTCTATATTGGCTGTACAAGCTTGCACTATGGCCAGAAATGGAAGAGTGCTCCCCTTGGTCCACATCCTCACAGGAATAAGCTGTCACTTATGGTATTGATTTAAGCCATTCTGACAAGTATCAGATGAAATCTCAAAGTAGTTATGATTTCCATTTTTCTGATGGCTAAGTATGTATAGAACATTTCCCATTTGAGATTCCTCCATTAAGAACTCTGTTTAGATCTGTACCCCATTTTTAAATTGGATTATTTTCGGTTTTTTTTTTTTTTTTTTTTTTTTGATAGTCAGTTTCTGGAGTTCTTTATATATTTTAGATGTTAGTCCTCTGTCAGATATGGAGTTGATAAAAGTCTTTCCCCAATCTGTAGGCTGCCAATTTGTCATATTGACAGCATCCTTTGTCTTGCAGAAGCATTTCAATTTCAAGAGGCCCCATTTATCAGTTGCTGATCTTAGTTCCTGTACTATCAGTGTTCTGTTCAGAAAATCATCTCCTATGCCAATACATTCAAAGCTATTCCCTACTTTCTCTTCTATCAGGTACAGTATATCTGGTTTTATGTAAAGATCTTTTATCTACCTGGACTTGAGTTTTATGCAGGGTGGTAAATGTGAATCTATTTTCATTTTTTTATAAGCAGACATCAAGGTTGACCAGCACCATTTGTTGAGGACGCTTTCCTTTGTATATTTTTATATTTCCAGTGTATATTTTTAATGCCATTACCAAAAATTGTGTGTCTATTATGTGTGCAGATTAATGTCTGGACCTTTAATTTGATTCTACTGATCAACATGTCTGTTTTTATACCAATACCATGCACTTATTTTTATTACTATAGCTCTGCAGTACGACTTCTAATTGGGAATGGTAAGACATGCAGCAGTTCTTTTATAGTTCAGAATTGTTGTAGATATCTTGTTTTTTGTTTTGTTTTGTTTTTCTATATGCATTTGAGAATTGTCCTTTTAGGGTCCATAAAGAATTGTTTTGTGATTTTGATGAAGATTGCATTCAGTCTCTAGATGGCTTTCAATAGGGTGGGCATTTTTATCATAGTAAACCTACTAATACTTGAGATTGGGAGATCTTTCTGTCTTCTGATATCTTCTTCAATTTCTTTCTTCAAAGATTGGAAGGTTTTATCATACAAGTCTTTTAGTGGCTTAGGTAGAATTACCCCCAATATATTTTATACTATTTGAGGCTATTGTGAAAGATACAGCTTCCCTGATTTCTTTCTCAGTCCATTTATCATTTGTGTATAGGAGGCCTACTGGTTTTTTTGTTAATATTGTATCCATCTATTTTACTTAAAGTGTGTTTCAACTATAGAAAATCCCTGGTGTAATTTTTAGGACCACTTATGTATATACCATCATAGCATCTACAAGTAATGATGCTTTGACTTTATCTTTTATAACTTGTATCCCCTTGATCTTCTTCACCTGTCTTATCTAGCTAAAACTTCAAGTATTATATTGAATTGGTATGGGGAGATTGGACAATGCTGATTTGTTCCTGATTTTAGTGGAATTGTTTTCAGTTTATTTCCATTTATTTGGGATTGACAATGGGTTTGCTCTAAACTGCTGTTACTATGTTTTGGTATTTCTCTTGTATCCAAAAATCTCTTCCAAAGTTTTATCATGAAGGATTTTTGATATTGTTAAAGCCTTTCTTGGATCTAATGAGATGATCACTGGATTTTTTTTTTCTTTCAGTTTGTTTAGATGGCGAATTGCATTTAATGATTTATTTATTTTTTTTATTTTGAACTGTTCATGAATCTCTGGGATAAAGTTTATTGATCATGGTGGATAATCTTCTTGATGTGTTCTTAGATTCGATTTGCAAGTATTTTATTGAGTATTTTTACATTTATGTTCATAAGATTAATTGGTATCTAGTTATCTTTCTTTGTTGAGTCTTTATGTGGTTTGAGTATCAGTGTAACTGTGACATGATAAAAATAAATTAGACAATATTTCTTCTGTTTCTATTTCATGGAATAATTTGAGGAGTATTGGCTTTAACTCTACTTTGAAGATCTGGTAGAATTCTGTGCTAAAACCATCAGGACTTGGCTTTTTTTGGGGGGGGGGTTGGAAGACATTTAATAGCTGCTTCTATTTCTCTGTGGGCTATAGGTCTATTTAGCGTTTTATCTGATCTTGACTCAACTTAGGCAAAATATACCTATTGATAAAATTATCCATCTCTTAGATTTTCTAGTTTGATGGAGTACAGGTTTTTTGAATACACTCTTGATTCTCTGTATTTCCTTGGTGTCAGTTCTTATGTCCCCTTTTTGTTTTTGTTTTTGTTTTTTTTAATTTGGATATTCTCTTATGCATTTTAGTTAGTTTAGACAAGAGTTGGTTGATCTTGTTGATTTTCTCAAAGCACCAACTTCTCATTTCACTGATTCTTTATACTGTCCTTTTTGTTTCTATTTTACTGATTTCTGTGCTCAGTTTCTTGCCTTTTGGTGTGTGCTTGCTGCTTTTTGTTCTAGAGCTTTCAAGTATGCTTTTTAAATTGCTAGTATGAGATCTCTCCATGTTTTTGTTTTGTTTTATGTAAGCACTTAGTGTATGAACTTTTCTTTAGCATCACTTTCATAGTGCTCCATAAGTTTGGGTATATTGTGTATTTATTGATGTCTGGAAGGGAAGGCTGCCAGGGGTGTTCTTCTGAAGAGCTAGAGATTGGATCTGGGACAATGGAGGGAGAAGATTGGCAAGTAACCAACCTGGTTTTCTACCTGTCGTGACCTGTGGGTTGGTAGGAGATTCTTTAGGAAAGGGGGGTTAGGAAGGAATGGTTTGTGGTATCCAAAAAATATGTAGGAAAGGGTGAACGAAGGCTGAAGTTGGTGTTTTGCTAATGTGTTAGGGATGAGATTAGAGAGTTGGATTTTCAGGGGAGCAGGGAATGGTGGATTTTTCAGTTACCTTACCTGTTTCCCTATTCTGCTTATTTGGTGTGTTCCCAGTGAGTGCCTCCTGGGGTTGGAGGCTGAGATAGTGTGATGAGTTGGGAGAAGGAGTGTTGCAGAAGATCTTTGCAATCCAATGGTCTTGGGGTTAGAGAGGAAAAGGAGATAGAAGATGGTTTCCTGCTACAGATCAGAAGTGAGACTAGGAGTGAATGGGTGGCTGTTGAATTTCAGGAGCAGTAAGAGCAATGATGTGTGGTTCTGCCTTCAGCCTACTTGTTGCCCTGGGAAGAGCAGCTCTTTGGTTAACAGTGGATGCCATCTGAAAGAATATTAGAAAGGGGGGAAATCTTTGGGATCCATAGGAGATGGAAGTTGTAGGGAAAGTCGCCACAGATGTTCTGCTGCAGAGCTGGTAATGAGACTGCTACCTTCACTGTTTTAATGCGGCTTTTTTCATCGATACAATATTTATGGGATGTGAGAGTAAATTTCTATAATAGCTTTTAAAATGTCTATTCCTTACTGTTAGCTCCATCATCCTGATTAACATGCATGGTTCTCTTTCATCCAATGTGACAATCCCTGACCTATGTCTACACCAATTGATTTACTCATTCTCATACACAAAGTAATGTATGTTATCTCATTCCCCCACATTTCAATATTTTTGCATTGAAAGCTGTGATGGAGAATAGCTCCATAATGTCAGTCCATTCTCCAAGTCCTCCATCTGGGACCTCACACTCTGCCCTACTGTTGCTGCTAAGTGACTCTTGGGTATTTCGAACTCTTGGGCTAATAACCACTTAACAGTGAGTACATACCATGTTTATTCTTTTGTGACTGCGTTACCTTGCTCAGGATGATATTTTCAAGATCCATCCATTTGTCTGCAAATTTCATGAAGTTATTGTTTTTAATTGCTGAGTAGTGTGTAAATGTACCACATTTTCTGTATCCATTTCTCTGTGGAGGGACATCTGGGTTGTTTCCAGCTTCTGGCTATTATAAATATGGCTGCAATGAACATAGTGGAACATGTGTCTTTATTACATGTCGGAGCATCTTCTGGGTATATGCCCAGGAGTGGAATAGCTGGGTCCTCAGGTAGTATTATGTTCATTTTTCTGAGAGTCTGCCAAACTGATTTCCAGAGAAATCAACTTGCATTCCCACCAGCAATGGAGGAGTGTTCCTCTTTCGCCATATCCTCGCCAACATCTGCTGTCACCTGAGGTTTTGATCTTAGCCATTCTGACTGGTGTGAGGTGAAATCTCAGGGTTGTTTTGATTTGCATTTCCTTGATGACTAAGGATGTTGAACATTTCTTTAGGTGCTTCTCGGCCATTCGAGTTTCCTCAGTTGAGAATTCTCTGTTTAGCTCTCTTCCCCATTTTTTGATAGAGTTATTTGGATCTCTGGAGTCGAACTTCTTGAGTTCTTTGTATACATTGGATCTTAGCCCTCTATCAGATGTAGGATTGGTAAAGATCTTTTCCCAATCTGGAGGTTGCTGTTTTGTCCTATTTACAGTGTCCTTTACCTTACAGAAGCTTTGTAATTTTATGAAGTCCCATCTGTCGATTCTTGATCTTAGAGCACAAGCTATTGGTGTTCTGTTCAAGAACGTTTCCCCTGTGCCCATGTGTTCTAGAGTTTTCCCCACTTTCTCTTCTATTAGATTCAGTGTATCTGGTTTTATCTGGAGGTCCTTGATCCACTTGGACTTGAGCTTTGTACAGGGAGATAGGAATGGATCAAATCGCAATCTTCTACATGTAGACCACCATTTGAACCAGCACCATTTGTTGAAGATGCTGTCTTTTTTCCACTGGATGGTTTTAGCTCCTTTGTCAAAGATCTTGCAAACCGAATACAAGAACATATCACAACGATCATTCACCATGATCAAGTAGGCTTCATCCCAGGGATGCAGGGATGGTTCAATACCCAGAAATCCATCAATGTAATCCACTACATAAACAAACTCAAAGAAAAAAACCACATGGTCATTTTGTTAGATGCTGAAAAAGCATTTGACAAAGTTCAACATCCCTTCATGATAAAAGTCTTGGAAAGATCAGGAATTCAAGGAGCATACCTAAACACAGTAAAAGCAATATACAGCAAACCAGTAGCCAACATCAAACTAAATAGAGAGAAACTTGAAGCAATCCCACTAAAATCAGGGACTAGACAAGGGTGCTCTCTCTCTCCCTATCTATTCAATATAGTACTTGAAGTGCTAGCTAAAGCAATCAGACAACAAAAGGAGATCAAAGGGATACAAATTGGAAAGGAAGAAATCAAAATATCACTATTTGCAGATGATATGATGGTATACTTAAGTGACCCGAAAAACTCCACCAGAGATCTGCTACAGCTGATAAATAACTTCAGCAAAGTGGCTGATACAAAATTAACTCAAGCAAATCAGTAGCCTTCCTATACTCGAAGGAGTAACAGGCTGAGAAAGAAATTATGGAAATAACACCCTTCACAATTGTCACAAACAATATAAAATACCTTGGTGTGACTCTAACCAAACAAGTGAAAGATCTGTATGACAAGAACTTCAGGTCTCTGAAGAAAGAAATTGAAGAAGACCTCGGAAGATGGAAAGATCTCCCATGCTCATGGATTGGCAGGGTTAATATAGTTAAAATGGCCATCCTGCTGAAAGTAAGCTACAGATTCAATGCAATCCCCATCAAAATCCCAACTCAATTCTTCATAGACTTGGAAAGAGCAATTCTCAAATTCATATGGAATAACAAAAAATCCGGGATAGCAAAAACTATTCTCAACAATAAAGGACTTCTGGGGGAATCAGCCTCCCTAACTTCAAGCTGTACTACAGAGCAGTAGTGATAAAAACTGCATGGTATTTGCACAGTGACAGGCAGGTAGATCAATGGAATAGAATCAAAGACTCAGAAATGAACCCACACACTTATGGTCACTTGATCTTTTTAATTTTAAATTTGAGTGTAGCCCACCAAGTCTATGTGTTTGTAGGAGAGTGATGGAGAGAAGAGTAATACTCCACTTTAGGTAAAAATACCATCATTTGCTACCAAAGGGTTTACACACTACATATCAGCTAGAAATGAATAGGGGAAGACTGATGTACCCTTCAAGTGACCAGTGCAGAAGAACTGAAGTAGAATTTGACATTCAGCTGAACCAGAGGACTCCAGCGCCCTTCACGGGGCTTCTATGAAGCTTTTATTCCAAGATAGCTCATGGCTCAAAACAGGGCAGAGAGGCAAAGATAAACATACTGAGTAGTTCGAATTATTCTCTCCAGATGTGCTCAGGGAGCAGAAAGCCTCACGTGAAGTAGGGGTTGTATCCAGATCGCCATTTGATGTCCTCAGATAGGGGCAGCTTAACATCTTACCTGCCACATTCCTTGGATACAAGAAGACCTTCCTCTAAGAGAAGTAAACAAGATGCTATGGGAACAGTATTTACTCAGCAGGATTTACTGCATTGTATGCAAGCTACAGAAGGAGTATTGGAACATGCAAAACAAGTAAGGAAGGTTAGCTGGAAATAGCATCTATAAGATTTTTGCATAGTTCATAAATGGGGAAAAGGCTCATACCACTTCTAATCAACTTAGAAAATCAAGGAGACAGCTTAGCAGTGATGGCACATGTCTTTAATCCCAGCACTCAGGAGGGATCCAGAGGCAAGTGGATCTCTGAGTTTGAGGCCAGGCTGGTCTATGGAGTGAGTTCCAGGATAGCCACACCTATACAGAGAGACCCAGTCTCAAAAATACAAAACAAAACAAAAACATAAAAGTAAGAAAGAACTGAAGGAGAAATGTTCATTAGGAATTATAGTCAAATATTAAGTTTCAGGTTCCATATGATAACATGGTACTGGGTACTGGGTCTCATTGCATCCCATGGGTCAGGGTGTGTCCCCCATATTTTTATATTTATTATATTCAGTGTATTGAGTGTAGGCTAGGTGAAGCATTAGGGTACTCTATATTGTGAAAAACAGCAGTTTATCAGAGTGTGCCCTACCCAGAGACACTTCATTTTACAAGCAAAGAGTCTCCACTTTGAGGATAAATGATGTTTAAAACCATAGGTCAACACAGTAGTAGTTGTAGTGTGTAGTTTAAAAAACAAGCCAAGCTAAAATCAGCCATGTGCCAACATCGGGGGTCTTACCAACCCCTATTGCCCATCCTCAAGTGGTCTGCCCTGGTTCCCACAGTCTGCAGGCTGAGGATACCTCTCCCCAAGGGCTCAGTCCTTTCACCAATCTTCCTGTTCCAAAGACTGGCCAAATTCTTCCCTGGCTAAGTTCTTTCTTTCAAGCTCTGAGTCACCTTGAATGAAAAACACCAGACAATCTTAGTTAAAAATCAACAGATGACACAAGCACTGAGTGCGGAATCTATCGGCTTAAACTCATCAACTATTCTGTGTTTGAAATCTCAGGTGGCAGAATCTGCCACCTGGTATAACAGTTCCCTGTCTGTTATTCCTCCTGCTCCACTTGCTCCACACCTCACAGTAAAACAAAGGGCCATTTCTTCCTCCTTCACCTGTTCCCTCTTCCTCTCTTGGACCCGAAGGCCTGCCTCTTCCTTTTTGCCTGGTGATTGGCTTCTTGTCTTTATTATCCAATAAATTATTTAGGGAAAAATAATTGTTACTGCTACTCGTACTAACATCTGTCTAGGATCACCCCCACAGCACAGACTGATAAATGGCTTATTCTTTGTAATAGGAAGCATATTATTTTATAAATTGATCAGCATGACTGAGATCATAAGTGCATATAGGAATGTTAACATCATATCACAGTAGCCAGGCTTAGGAAAGGTGGAACTCTCTCACATGGATGCCATTAAGGCACAAATAACTTGCACTGTGATAGTGACAGCTCTTGTTGATTTGTAATTGTGCCGCCTGGTGTGTAATTAAGGACAGACATCTAGAGATTACCAGGTGTCCCAGAAGATTTAATCTGGTCCATTCCTACCACCAATGCAGCCTACTAAATTTGACTTATGTATGTTTGGCCTTTGCAACTGTCTTTTCTCTTCCAGTGACCACATCTACCAGGATCTGGAATCATTAGACCATTCCTGATGTTCTGTAACACCTGTGATTTCAGGCCTGTGATTTGAGACAATAAAGTGTACAGGCTAGCTGCAAGAGATGTTCACACCCTAGACACCTCAGTCTTACATGAGAAGGCATGACATAAAGGTTTGAAGGAAAACTCAAGGCTATGAAGAGTTGCGTAGAGAGAATTTTTTTCCCATTGCTTCCCTAACCTGCTTCTATTATTTGGATATCTGTGGTCATACTCTAGCTGATGCTAGGTCATAGGTAAGGTCTTCCTACCTTAATTAAGCTATGGAAACTACTTCAGCACTGCTTGCTCTCCCTGCCAGGCACTAGGGAAACACTCTGCCCTGTTGAGTTCTAGGAGGACCATTCAGTAGAGCAAGATGAGGCAACCACAGACCTGCCAGTTGGGAAAGTCTTTATGGTCAGCCATTGTAGCTCTCCCAGGGGCTAAGTCTAACTCTTATTCATTTTTTTCCTCATCCAAATGAATTACTTGAACAGCCTTGAAACAAGTACACATATATGATGGGATGAGCAAAAGATGAAAATTAAAGATATAGTTTCTATGATGTTATCTATGATTTAGATAGATTTATATTCCTCCATGTTCTCTAACTCATATAAGTACTTTATGAAAATAATCATCATTTTCTCCACCTTTTAGATGAAAGAGTATGTTACTGAGCACATAAGTGATTTGTCCAGAGACAACATGGAAATAATAGTTGTCTGGGAACTGTATTCAATTCTTTAGAGGGCATTTTACATCTTTACTCTGGTACTTTCAACATTTTCCCTCTGATGTGAACAGGCTCCAGCAACTTAATAGTGCATGTCAGTTCTTCTTGTTCTCCATTCTCTTTCATTCTCTGACATCACTGTCTAGAGACAGCACAGATTCGGTGGCTGACTGGGGAAAGGTAAGGCCATTTCTGAACTTCAGGCTCAGCTTCTCATTGACTGGGGGCTTGAAGGTAAAATTTTGCATAAGAGCAGTGAAGAAAATGAACAGCTCAGACATGGCCAGTTTTTCTCCAGGGCAAGCTTGTTGTCCTGCAGGAACAAAACAGAAGACCAGTCATTTTCCCAGTTGATATAGTGGCTCCAGGGACTGGTATCTCAAGAACCTCCTTCAAGTTCTGGGTACTGAGATTCATTGCATCCCATGGGTCAGGTAGAGGTCGCCATATTTTTATATTTATTATATTCTGTGACCCTGAAATTTGTATTCAACTGTTCATTTATGTCTGGCATCTACCGTGGTTCTTCAGAGCACAGAATCTGGAAGTCCTAGATTTCAAGTCAAATAGCTTCGTGAGTAGGTAGTTCATGGTTAGAGCAGGGTATAGGATGGTAGAAATTGGTGTCCAGGGGTGATTGAAAAAGCCTAAGAGCTTTTAAAACTCAGCACACATCACTGATACAACAGTCTGTTGTTCAGTGGCAAAATTTTTGTTGCTTTTCAACCCATAAAGTAAATGTGTCAGTAAAGTCTGCCTGAAGTAAAAGTCATCTTTCTCCTATGCCCACTTTACTCTTCCACCTTGATTGGTATCAGTGACATTGATTTCTTCAGGGTGGTCCTAAAAGGGAACTGAACAGAGGAAATTAGGACATTGCTGGTCTGAACTGAAGGGAAGGCTGAATTGTACTTTAAACTAGCTAGAGAGTTCACATGGGAATAAGAACAATTCTACCCCAAACATTCCAATCACCCTTCCTATATCTTCTTATAGATGTGACCAACTTCACCTAAAAGTTTTCAAAGTTCCCACTCAGTTGCCTCCCTAAAACTCTGGGGAACATTATACCTTTGGCACCATGGGTGGGGGGTAACCTAATGTCTTTGTACCAGGAAGCAATGGCTTCAATATCCCCTGGGATATTCTCCCTTAAGGAGATGGTGAGAGAATTTGAATCCAAATATGTTCACAGTGGGCTTTTGTTGTTTGTTTGTTTTTTGTTTGTTTGTTGTTGTTGTTTTTGTTTTTAGTATAGCCTAAGGAAGAAAAGAGGCTTATGAAATTCAGAGATCAAAAATCTTTAATTCTCTTAGCCAATGGACATTTGACAAAGAGGAAGTGAACCTCCTATATTTTCTTTATAGGAGAGAAGGTATGTATTAAGGTTTCAGATTGCTAGTCTTCATTTTCTGACATGATTTTTTGTTTGTTTGTTTGTTTGTTTTCTTTCAGGAGTTGGTTGACCTAAATTTATTGTGGTAAATGAGATATGGGGAAAGGCAAATATCACTGTCAGTTTGATCCTGATTAATCATGAATGCAGACTGCCATGCCCTCATGACCTTATAAAGTTAAAAAAAAAGTCACAGGATGACTCTTGAAAATGAAGTGTCTATATCTTACAGCATTCTGAAAGGAAAACCAAACCAAAATGCCCTGATGGTGAGAAGTCACTACCTTTTGTGTTCAGAGACACCATGGAGGCTTCACTAGCCAGTGGCTTGACTGTAATATGACATTCAACACAGAGGTAAAATTTCCTCCATGTTCCCAAGACAAGCAACAGTTAAGTAAGGTCTTTGATTTTTCCCTCAGATAGACTCCTTAGACATTATCCTCAATTAGGTGAGGTGCTATTTTGACAAGTATTTCTCAGTAATGATTCTTTCCTTGATAAGAAAAATGATACTCAGATATAGGACATAATAATCTTGGTTCAATTCAAGAATGCTGAAACTACATGCAGCTGGCAAACATGGACTCATAATCTTGAATGCCAAAGCCAAATGTAAAAATTATTATTATTATTATTATTATTATTATTATTAATGATAAGTTACCAATTATGGAATACTCTTTGGAAAGACAAATTCTCCCAGTTGTAAAATGTCCATACACACCTTCAGAAATCTAACTACCCACATTCTCTGATTTTAAAAGGCTACTCTGTTGTCAAACTCAGAAGTATGGAGAAATTATTTGGTATTCCTGAGTTGTGGCAATAGGATACTACTAGGCAATCTTATAAGACCTGTAGGATACATTTATTCTTTAAATTAGCAATTATTTACATTTGTATGGTTATGTTCTCAATAAAAATGAAATCTTATTCATTTGTGGGACAACTCTTGCTGAAAGGCATTGACTTCCGCTGCTGATTACTCTTGGAAAGTCTCTAGGCATCTGATGCTATATACAGAAGTCTAGTGAAATAAACAGTTGAGTGAAGTTATACTTTGATCTGTCAAGCAAAACTTATGCCAGGTTAAATATAGAGAAAGCCATTTCTCTGACTTTGCCCTTCTACAGAGGTATATCCAGATGCACCATTACATTTCATTTTACTAGACAAGATTTCCATTAATCATGATTTTAAGTAATTTTCTTCATTAACTTTGTCTGTGGATATCCTTTATGAAGCTATGATGAAAAAACCTAAATACCAACTTTTCAACTTAAACTGACCAATGAGACACTTCTCAATTCTTGATCTAGAACAACAGTCTCCACCATGGCTAATACTTTGTAGCAGACAATGGTGGTAAGCTAATCAATCTTGATGACACCTACCTTATGACTGAGCTTGCTAAGGGATCTTTGGGTGGAATTTTTGCCTACTCCTCTCCTCAAATAAGGGTAAGATCGCCCCAACTTTTTCTTACTGACTCTCGGTATAGTTATAATAGCACCAATTGTCCTGATTCTTGCTTGCTACTGTTGCTCCTTACCCATACAGCACCCTCCAGCATCACACATTCTCATCAAAAGGTTTTCTTCCTGTCCTAGATCTTCACCACCAGTTAATTTTTCATCCTGGCTCTGCTAGGTTACTCTCCACAAGAATACTCTGACTGTAGCCATTTCCTGCATTTCTTCTTTTGTCAGATCAAAGAAGTTAGAGTGTTAGGTACCCTCAAGCTCCAAATAGCAGCTAAGGTGACCTCTGAGATGGGAGAATTACCAAATAAAAATTAGAAAGATCCTTGACAGGCAGAGAAGTGAGGAGACTGTAGATGGATAATAAAAATGCAAACTGTTGGCTTCTTCTGCACCCTGTTATCCTGAGTCAAAGCCCTGGTAACTTTATATAAAGGCCTAGATGGCTTTCTATCTACCAGTAGCACTCTCAACCCCCTGTAAGCTTATAGGTGCTGACTAGTTAGATAATCAGGACAATTTTACCAAAAAGTTTGGGTGAATCACCTTCACATTCCTCATCTCAACTGATCAATCCTAAATTAGGGGAAGAAGACTCCATTTCAGTTCACAAAAGGCCCTTAAACTTCCTATCCCCATAGAGAGTACAGACTTCATTTTCTCTACCCTTCCACCTTTCTTTGAAGATGACTTTTCTGTTGGTGAAATTTCTCCACCTATAATAAAGGTATTTTTTATCTGTGTAGTCTAGCTTGTCATTTGGAACTATTTCCTACTACTACCTGTTCTTAATTTGGCTTGCCTTTTAATTTCCTAATAGGACCCAGTACAGATCCACAAACAGTAACAATGGTTGTTTTAAAAGTTGTGATTCAACTTGAATTTCTCCCTAAGGTCTTGATGCCATTTTCTCCAAAGAAACATCTGCTTCAAGCCTTTTGCCCTGTAGTATCACACATGGTTACAACAGAAATTTCTCATATGTACATTGCTCACATCTTTCTATATTTTTAAGTGATATATAGTCACTATGAAAGTAGAAGAAAAGAAGCATAAAACATATTTCACTATAAATATAGAAAATATATAGTAACTATTTTGATAAAATATATTTGAAAATAATATAGTGTGATATAATATATAGTCACTATTAAAAACATAAAGAAGAAAATTAAAGCTGTTTTTGATTCCACAGTCAAAACAAAAATCATGAGGATGTGAACATGGGAGCTCAGTGTTATGTGGAGTTTCCTAAACATGGTAGTAGGCATTATGCATGGCAACCCTAAAGCTGATTCTCCACCTTTATTTTTAACCATGAAATTAAACACTATTCCAAAACTAACCATGTATTCATGCTCATACTGTGTTCTCTATCTTTCATGGATTGCTAAAGAATGAGAACATATTATGGGAAAAGCTCTTCATGTAATTGATTGTTTCAATAATATTGTTGCTACAATTTGTGCCTGTGTGGTACATGAGTTCATTCCTTTTATCTTTATCCTGTTACAGGTCTATGTTGGCCAGTTTTATGTCAATTTGACACATGCTAGAGTCATTTAGGAAGAGGGAATCTCTGTGAGAAAATACCAGCAAAGGGCAAGCCTGTTGCACATTCTTAATTAGTAATAGATGTGGAAAAGTTCAACCCATTGTGAGTGGTGCCAGCCCTGGGCAAG
This sequence comes from Rhynchomys soricoides, assembly GCA_019843965.1. NCBI lineage: Eukaryota > Metazoa > Chordata > Mammalia > Rodentia > Muridae > Rhynchomys > Rhynchomys soricoides. The sequence goes on along the minus strand of JADRCH010000098.1, from coordinate 9,679,441 downwards.
TCTTGGAAAGCAGACCAGTAAGTGATCCTCTATGGTCTCTGCTTCAGTTTCTGGTTCCGGGTTTCTACCTTATGTTCCCTGCCTTGACTTCATTCAGTGATCTAGTGTGTCTTGAGAGCTATAAAGAAAATAATTTCTTTCTTCCCAAAGTTGGCTTTGGTCATGCTGCTTCATCACAGAACTAGAATCCTAAGATAGAGTGAGTGCTGCCAGGTTATTGTGAGAGATTTGACCATATGTTCTTCAGAGGATTGGGGAAGGATTTTGAAACTTTAGGCTAGAAAAGCCATTGAGCGTTCCAAGCTTGTTGAGCTGTTACAAGGGCTTGAAAGAGAATTCTGAAAGCAATGTACACAATAGAGCTATGGTGATGAAACTTCACAAGGAGGTTTGCAAATGTAAAATCTCTTTCAGAACCATTCAATATTTTAAATTATTAATCTAGTTCTAGTCATCTAGGACTGAAAAGAAAGCAGCACCATTGAAAGGAAGTATTTGTTTTACTAGAACAAATAGTGCTAGTTAGCTGGAACTGAGATGATAGCAGTGATTATGAAGAAACCAGAATCTCTGAGGACCATAAATCTGGGGGTATTTCCTTATGGTTAGCACACAGAACTGTGATACAGAGGGAGCCAAGGCTATATCTCATACTGGCAGTTGAACTTGGCAGTGTAAGAGTCACCCAAGTGATAATGATGTTGAAGGCATGAGGAGTCATGCAGAGGAGCTAGGCTTGGCACCATGTGTTACGTTCAGAGTCCCTGTGAAATGTCAATGAGAGGCTAGTGGTAAAAGTACAACCCAGTGGCAGCAGAATCTCCCAATATATTGGACATGAGACAACCCCACAAAGACAGCAGCAGCTGGGAAGTGGAGCCAGCCTGACCTAGGAGACAGATTATTTGTGGTGTGTACAAGTCCTACAGAGCCTAGAAGATCATGCATCCCCAAAGTCTGGCATTGAGCTGTTGGACTTTGGTTTGGCTTTGATTTGAATATAAATATGTCCTGACTTTTCTGCTTTGAGATAATTAATTATAGAACTTCTTGATTTTTATTCATAGAAGCCACACAGTTGAGACATTTTGGAACTTTAGTGAGGCCTTTGATATTTCAGAGAAGCTTTGAATATTGAAATTTGAATTTTTAAAATAAGGCTGAAAGTCAAAGTGATCAAATATTTGACTGTGCTATGGGACTTTTAAAAGTTGAAATGTGTTATGTTGTGACATAATATTAATATGAGATCCTGGGGATGAAGAAGAAAGGAAAGGTTGTGGTTTAAGAGTGATGGGCTTGTGTATCAAGTTGACAAAGTTATTAGTATTATTCTCTACTTTTATGCCAGTCTGACTCATGGTAGAGTCATTTTGGAATAGGGAATCTCTATTGAGTGACTACCCCCACCAGACTGGCTTACGGGGGAAGCCTGTGTCGCGTATTTTAAATTAGAGATCGATGTTGGAGGACTCATCATGGGTCATGCCACACCACAGCAGTTGGTCCTGGGTGTATAAGAAAAACAGCTGAGCAAGTTATGAGGGATAAGACTGAAAGCAGTGTTCTCCTAAGGCCTCTACATTAGTCCCTGCCTCCAGGTCCCTGTATTGCTTAAGTTCCTGCCTTGACTTCATTTAGTGATGGGATGTGAGTAGAGAGCTTTGAGGCAAAGTAAACCTGTCTTCTTTAAGGTCATGGTGTTCTATCTTATCAGTAGAAACCCTTACTCCTTATTATCAGTAGCATGTTTGGTAACATTTTAAAATGGTAATCAACTCTGCTGTAAATTCTCATAATTCTTTAGAAGAATTCCTCTTCCAGAACAAAACTTGGCCTGAAACCCATGTTCAAGAACCAGCTCCATCAGGAACCTCTTTGTTACTGTGATTGACCCTCTTATTTTCACACAACCAAACTTGACAAACAAGCAAAGAGTCTGCTTCCTACCCAGGCTCCATGGCTGGGCAATCATGATAATCAGCCAATGGGGACAAACATGCTTTTAAAATGACCAAATAAAGAATACTCTGTTGTTGATGAGGAAGGAAAGTCTGGCTTACTATAAGCTCTCCTCAGCTTTAGTTTATAAACAGAGATGCAAGGCTCAAGAATTATTTTAGTTTGCCCCAATAATGCAGTCATAATAAATTAGAGAAAGCTTTTATCTAAATTCATAAATAAGTCTGATATTAAGAACAAAATATTATTTTTTCCACTTCAGACTCTTCATGTCAGATATTTTGTTGCAATGATAGAAATATTTGATTAAAATTGTACTTAGTGAACAAGCCTGAGATGACCACCAGTCTGGTGCCATGTAGGCCTGGGTGGGCAGACCACACTAGAGACAACTGCTGCCCAGTGCCACATGGCACTGCTGGGGCACAGCACTCCTGAGACCACTCCAGAGATGACCCCAGACACTCAGATACCCCAGTGGCTATTAGGATGAATGAGTAAATAGTGAAGAGATGGAAGAGAAAGAGAAGCAGGATGTGAGCAGAATGTAGACAGGGAGAACTGGAGACTCAAGGGTAGTGATGAACAGACTGATGTGAGCAGCTGGTGATGTAACCTAAGGCCATGGTGAGGTCCTGGCCTGTGCTACCACTGAGGGCCATGTCTGGGTTGGTAGCCCATCATCAGGGGGATGGGAGATTGTTATAACCAAAGGCCAGGCAGTCATCACTGATCAGGGCTACTGCCTGGGGGACATGTTGATATGGGAAGGCTCTGCAAAATTGGCCCCAACTCTCACCTGGGCACTGGGTGAGACTTGTTCCCACAGGTGTGAGAACAGGAAAGCTGACCCTACTCCTTGCCAGCTGCAGTAATCAGGAAAGCTCCTCTCAACCCCCGCCCCCAACTCTGTGCAAACATTGCACAGGTAGCACAGTAGAACTGCTCATTGTCCCTGTCATCTACAGCAGGCCAAAGACCTGCTCCAAAGTCATGAGAATGGGAGAGCTGGCCCTGCCCCTGACCTGTTGTAACACTCCGGAAAGTTCCTGCCCTGACTTCCCTTCCTGAAGGACTGTAAACTATAGGATGAAATAGCCCTTTCTTCCCCAAGCTACTTGTCATCATGGTGTTTATCATAGCAATAGACAGTAAACCAAGACAGTGTACTTGCTAATAAAATCTGTACTTAAAGGATGTAACACAATTCTCAATAACAAGACACCAGTGAATAATTGCTTGCTTTTTTCTTATCATCTTAAAGCTAATGAAAATGGGAGAAAAACTATACACCAGGAGAAAAGGAAGCACCTACAGGGAACAGACTTTTAAGATCTGAAGACAAATCATCTATCAGAGTCTCTTACCCCAAGGTAAGCCTAAAGGCATTGGTAGGAATGGTAAGATGGTGTAGTGGTTATCATTTTCTCCCAAGACTGACATTTGTTCAATATGGTGGAACCACAGGATTGAAGGGAAGTGTCTACTCTTGCAAGTTGTCTTTTGATTTAAAACTTACATTGTATATGTGAACCATTCCCCCCAAAAATAAGTGTTAAAGGCATGAACATCTGAAGCTTGTTCCTACCACCATTTCAGCAAACATCAGGGGGAGAGTCTCAGAATTTCTTGTCATAACCTTGAAGCAGAAAAAGTTTCAGGAGTGTTGCTGTAAGTATGTACTATGATACAAAACCTGAGACTATTCTCAGCAGAAATACTGGAGGGAATTCCTACACTTTATACCATCTGCTTTGTCAGAAGTGATTTATGACAGGCAATATCCTTTATCTTTTTACCATGCATACGTGTTAACTGAATTTTAAAAGGGTGGTTAACACTTGTAGGAAGAATTGACTTGTCCAGGTGCTATTTAAAATTGTTGTCTCCTGTTCTCATTGTGTTAAGTAGGGAGCCTTTCTCCATAGCCTCATCCAATGTCCTCGTTAATACACAGCTCTATTTCTGTGTAAAAGGTAATAAAGCATTTTCTTAATATAACTTTGATCATTTGAAAACTCTAGAAATATGGTAGCCATTCAGATTTCTTTGTGAAGAAAATGCAGGGTTTGGGTCTCTTCTCTATGTTGGAGAAAATAGAGCCAGAGAGAAACAAGAATGATCTGAAGCAGTACCTGTTCACAGTGACAGTGAGATGGAGCCACAGGCAGAGCCACATGGAAAGGATACAACTGAAACAAGGGAATTCAGGATGTAGAGGGCAGAAGGGCTAAGGAGGAGCTCTGAACTCTCTCCTGTTCATCACAACTCACCCATTGAGAATGGCAAAAAGGATTCTCTCTTCTTAAATTGTCCATTCTCCAAAAATTGCTCTGGATTGAACACATCTGGAGTATCCCACTCTTCTGGGTCTCTGTGTAACCCAGTAAAATTGGTCAGGACCACAGTTCCCTAGAGAAGGCAGCGAAATGAAATATGGAACACATTCAGTTAGATTGACAGGAGTAGTGACTCTCAAGCCTCAGTGTCTGAGATTTTTTGATTTCCTGAACTTTTCCAGCCTTACCAATTCACTTCCCTACTGTCATTTTAACTATATATCCATTATGTTCCTTTTATAGTTGTCATTTTTCAGTAATGGATTGCAATTGCCTCCTAGGGATTTTAATCAGCAGAGTCAGGCTACTATTTGTTACAAAATATCTCTGCTTAATAGGAGTGTGTGTGTGAGTGTTTGTGTGTGTGCGTGTGTGTGTGTGTGTGTGTGTGTGTGTGTGTGTGTGTGTCTAGGGAAGGATCTATAACTATCCAAGAGAAGATAAAGAGTCTGCTGCTAACTATTATCAGTTCCATGGTTACATCACCTCTACTTCTCTCTTCTTTTCCATGCAATGTTAAGGGGACAACACCCAGCCCTACCAAAGTTAGTGAAAGATACATGGATCCATAAGAAGGTATTCCTGTCTAGGCAGGTACATATATGGTCCCTTGTTATGAGATTTTTTTCTTCATATTGCCATTCTAACAGGAAAGCTGGGTCATTCCTTAAATCTTTCTGGATTCTATTGCTGCCTTTCCAGTTTATCACATCAACCTCTGTGCCACTTCCCACCTTTTTGTCCTGGATTCATGTGGTTACTTCCCAGCTTTGAGTCTGTTGCACAGCCTGGAACCTGGGTGAGTTTGGCACATGACTTTATTTCATTGCCCAACATTCACTCCTCATATCTGGTAAACAGGCTCCTCATAGTCTTAATGCAAAAACATTCACTATGTTCTACCAGAGCCACTGTTCACCTCTAGCTATGGTTCTGCTATAGTAACATTCTTGTATGCTTTCAACTAGACCATGTTTCAATACTATTTTTCTTACTGTGTGTGTTTCCCTTCCTGTGCACACATAGCTAACTCTCAATGTCCCTTTAACCTTCAGTTCCAACAGCTCTTCCTTCTAAAGCTCAGCATAATTTCTTAGTAGGTCCTGCCTCTCACTCTCCATTGTTGTCATGCACAGAGAACCAGAGTATTTTCTTCTTGGAAATCCTCATGACTTCTAAGTAGATATTCCATATGATAGGTTTCCTCTAAGTCCAAACCAATGTTTTCAGAAGTTTAACAAATATTGGCTTGATTAATTAAGAGTAATTTAATTCCAGAGTAATATGCTATGCAAATATAATCTCATTTTATCCCCTATGAAGTGGGTTGAGTAAAGACCTTGAAGCAGTCAATGGTTTGGTCATATGCTCAAATAGTGGCAGAAAGTGAAGTCAGCACTGGCACCAAGCCTTTCGGCTGTCGAGGCCATCATTTACAGCTTGTGTTGTATATAGCCATTTAGAATCCTTGATACTCAGAAGGGTGTTAGAGCTGATCTTAAAAATCTGTGGGCAGGGTTTCACTTGGATTCCTGGAGTAAAATGAATGGGTACAAAAACTGAAAATAGCAGTTGGGGAACCCAGACCTAAAGAATTTCTCAATAACAAGAGAAGAGTAAACATAGTGGCTGTTCCTCTGCCTTTGCAGAGAAGGTGGCTGTGCAGTGATAGGTGGATAAACTCTTCTCAGTCTGATTCTGGAGAGCATTCCCAAGAACAGTATATTTGAGTCTTAGAAAATAATTCTAGATCCCCAGAGAATAGTCAGTAGGCAGTAAGAATGGATCTGCAGTTGTATGTTGTAGAGAGGGGATGACAGTGGCCAGGAGAGATGATGAGTCCTGTGATTAGCATTCAGCCTGTTAAGACACAGTTGAACCGCGACTCATGGAAGAAAATGGGAAAGAGATACTATAACGTATTAGGAGTATGAATTCTCGGGTGAGGGTTGGTTTTGGATTCCATCTCTTGTTACTTTGTAGTAAAGAAATCTTATATAAATTCAATTTCTCTGAGCCTCTGCTTTCCAACTTAGAAAACGGAGGCTGAAGGTTACTCTGAAAAAAAGGAGTAACTTTTGAAAGAAATGGGAGTCTGTAGCATATCATGGCTGCTAGCTAGCTATTGTTTCCTTCTCATTGTCTCTTATAATTAAGAAGTTTGGACTGGCTTTATTTATGGATTTTCAGGGCTATAAATAAAAGCAGGAAATATGCCCATGGGGATATGGTTAGAAACACTAGTTTAACTACTGTATATGTCCATGTGCCTTAAATGTGTTCTTAAAATTCTATCTTTTAAAGATCGTGGAGGATTTCTTACACTCAGCATGGTATGTTCTTACTTCTAAAACTTATTTAAGAGACAATGTCTGATAGCAAACTGTTGCCAGCTAGGTTCTCACATTAACAAAAGAAAATGATAAGAGTTTCCAAGAAAATAAAGCTAGGTTTTTCACAAATACGTTTGATCAAAACACCTTCCCATATCACTCCCAACAACATGTATGAATATTCATTTAGACAAATGGAGTGCTTTACCAGATTTTTCTCTTGCCCCCACTGAAATAATTTTCAGAATGTAAATACTCATTACCTTTAAAAGTTAGGTTCTTAACTTGATGTCCAAAATGTACCAGAATATCTGAAGCTGGGAATGCATAGTTACCTGTGGCAGGTGGAATCCGGCAAACTTTGTGTCAATTGTTACTTCCCTGGGAATATTCAAGGGGATAATGTTGCCCATCCTTTGTAGGTCATGGATGACAGTGTTAGTGTAAGGCATGGAGTCTCGGTCAGCAAGGCTAGCCTTCCTTCCACAGCCAGTAACTCTGTCAATTTCACTCTGTAATTTTTCTGGAAGAAGGAAGGAAAGTCTAGTAAGTTTTATTTTGCCCTATTTTCATCTTGGTGTTTAATCAAGTGTTTTTCTGAAACTAATAAATAGATGTTATAGTACATTAAAGACTTTTTAGTCACAATTTGAAAAATAAAAAACAAAGAAAAGTTTCTCTATCCTTGCCAGATAAAATCTTCTAGAACTAGTATGAAAAAGAAATAAAATGGGCCACTCTCTTCAAACTAGGAGAGATATTAACAATGAGCAAACTATAGCAACAGAAACATTCTGGGTCATGAAAAGAAAATGACAATAATTTTCAACTCAGAAAATTCCTGGAGGAATCTAAAATGTCTCAGAAGTTAGTACATGAGAAAATTCTTCTAGATCAGGGAGAACCTAGAAAAGTGCATTCTTGGTACAGGGAAAACAATACATCTTAAAGATAATTTTAGGTAAGAATAAGGTCATTGCAAAGAGATGGCATGTAATGGAGCAATGCTACATGCAAAATTGGTGAGTGCAGTAGTTTGAACAGTTATGGCTCCCAAAGACTTTAAAATCACATCTGTATTAATTTTTGGCTCACATGTAGTGAAAATTTTAGGAGGTGTAGCCTTGCTGTAGGAAGTGTGTAACTGTGGGGGAGGGCTTTAAGTCTCTTATGCTAAAAATATGCCCAGTGTTTATCAAAATGTAGACCTCTCAGCTTCTCCTTCAGCACCATGTCTGCCCATTAACTGCCATGTCTCACCACGGTGATAATAAACTAAAGCTTTGAAATTGCAAGCCACTAAATGTTTTTCCTTGATAGGAGTCATTTTGGCCATTGTGTTTCTTCATACCAATAGAAACCCTAACTAAGGATTGAGACTTTAAGTCAGAGAGGTGATATCACACATTCTCAGATACCAAACTAGGAAGGGTGCACAGTAACAAGGAAAAAAATGGCAGCACACAGTAAAAAAGTAAGGGCCATCACTGGATGCTCATGTCACAATGACACTTTCAGCTAGTATTACTGTGTCACTCGACTTCTCTGTTTTCACATAGACTCCAAGCTTATTAAGGAAGCAGTCTCTCTACTATCTGTACCCAGGGCGATCATGGTCCTGACAAAACTTCTGCAGGATGTATATATTCCTAAGTGCTCATTGCCTCACAGCTGTTCCACATTTTCCCACTCCACAATTATATTTTCCAGCACCATCTGAGACACAGATTCCAGAAAGACCATTCCATCATGTCCATGTCAAGCCACACACCTTGGACTTCTGGATAGAGGGTCATGTAGAGCAGAGCCCAGCGCAGTGTAGCGGATGTTGTCTCTGTACCCGCAAGAAAGAGATCCAGAGTGCTAAAGATGAGGTTTTCTTCATTGAAACTTGTAGAATTTTCTGGATACTGGAAAAGAGAGTGTGTACTCATTTATACAGAGGGTTTGTATCTCACACAGAATGTTTTAACCATGGGAAGTGAACTTAAAAGTAAACAACCACAGGAAAAATGATCCTTTCTGTGATTTCACAAGGAAGCAGAGGTAACACATGACTACCATGTTCTTATACTTGTAAATTCATGAGAAGTCTCTAGAGTAGAAAGAGGATATGCCTTTGACAGACTTAGATTCTAAAGTCAACAGTATCACATCTGAATGTCTGACAAAGGAAAAGCCACTTTATATTTCCATTCTTCAGTTACATGCTTTATAAATGTGAATAAGACACATTCATTGAGAGGACAACAAACCCATCAGATTTTATAGTTAAATCCTCTGTTTCTGTCAACCATGAATTATCAAATCCCATTGTCTTTACTTTTCCTCCAGAAACTTTAGTTTTTCAATATTGTTTTTCATATTAATAGCACATACCTAAACACCATATGGCCAGCAAAATCTCCCAAGAGAAGACAACAAGTTTATGGATTACTATCCCATTAAGAAGAAGGAAGAGAAAGTAAAATAATTTCAGCCTTTTCCCACTGCAAGAATAGGTGACCAAACTCCATATGTCAATGAAGACAATGTTGATTAAAGGTGTAATTTATCCAGTAGCCTACTGAACTCAAAATTATATCTAGTTTGGCTATATGATTGAGTCATGTTTAGAAGGATGAATAATGGTAATAGAGAAAATGAAAAAGTTGTAAAATCCTTATCTTGACTTTAAGGGTAAATTCTAGTACTAAGATCAACATGTCTTGTATTTTCCAGTTGGTTCTGAGATGGGCTGCCTAACTGGTTTCAGCCACAACTTACAATAAAATATAATTCTATAGATTAATTGCTACATTTGTATAGTTCTTCAGATATGAGCAAGAGATATGGGATTTACAACATAAAGGTAGTAGTTTAACATTTTCAGTGCTGTATACCAAGCACCATTAACACTCTGGTCTTTTTGCCTTAGGGCTGCAGCATTCTTGAGTTAAAATACTGGTCATATATTTACTCATCTTAAGTAAACTAAAATAATGATTCACCAAGATATCTACACTCATTATTAGAAGATATGCACATTACCTAATTTGTCTAAAGAAACTTTTGCTGATGTGATTAATATAAGTATTTTGAAATTAGAATACATAGTCTAGCTAAATTGCTCTGCTGTGATTAATTACTGGAGTGTTTAAAATGGCGATTCTCAATTTGTGGGTTGTAACCTCTTTGGTTGTTGCATGACTTTTTCACAGGGGTCACCCAAGACCATCTGATAAACACAGATACTTATGTTAAGATTCATAACTAGAATCTTATATTTATGAAGTAGTAATAAAATAATTTCATACTTCAGGGTCACCACAACATGAGGATCTGTATTAAAGGGTGGGTAAAATAGGCAAGGTTGAGAACAATGAGTTTAGAGGAAGAGGAAATGGGATCAGATTTAAAGGGAAATGATGAAAAGATAGAGAGATCAGCACTAGCATGACCCTTGAGGAAATACCCACAAGCTTAGGGATATAGATACCTTCTGGATACTGACAGAGTCCTGAAGATTGGGTCTCCAGAGAGTCCTCTAAAGTAGCTAGCATATACATACACATAATATGCTGAAAATATAGAGAACCTTATTGTGAAATTTGTTTTACCAAATTATAACTGAATAAACCAGATGTGTTATTTCCAACCATGACGTTGTGGTAGCTCGTAGAATCTGGTGGAAACTATTAAACCTTTAATTCTTCTGTAAGAGGATGACACAGGCAGCATCTTCTTCACCTTTTGTATTTCCATTAGGAAAGCATCAATGAAGTCTCTTGGCTCATCAGGGTTCCAGTATTTTTGGTGTTTCTTGATGTTATAAGAAACAAACAATTTCAGTTCTTCCCAGTTCCTGAAAATTTTCTGATGTGGTCCAGGAAGACATTTCATTATCCATGGAAAGACATTGTAGAGCTGATTGTGGAAATAAGACAATCATAGAGATGCCATGGCATCAATATCCACATTGTAAGACTGTCAGGTTTTCTCCTCATTTCTAACAGTGAAACTGTAGACTACTGCAAGTCAGGTTTTCTCTCTCAGCTTCATAGTGAACACTTCAGTTCCTGCATGGAAAAAATACTGAGTCTCACTTCCCTTCTTGCCATCCCAACTGCTTGCTCCCTGATATATGCCAGCCTGTCTCCTACATGGAGGCTGACATTGCATGCATTAAGTTTCTACTCTTAAGCCTGTGACCAGTCTATAACCTAAAGAACTTCCAGAGGAAACATATAACAGTTTAAAACCATGGCTTCATCCCTGACTCAACCTTCCACTGCATTTTGTATTATACTTACATCAAGTCCTCTCACTGTAGGCTCTACTCAGCTTGTCCTCAAGTACCCATTCCCTTCTTTCTGTCACTGTTGCTTGCTATGATGCAGCCACTGTCCTCTGTGCTTGCATCTGATTTTAAACATTTGCAGTTGTAACTCACTGTGCCCAGAAAGCTCTCCTATAAAATCCATATAATCCCTGCACCTGTTTTCATGAGCTTCTATTAAGTGCTCCCTCATTGGAACTGTCTTTCTGATGATTCTCTAAGTGACAACTGCCTTTTCACCCTCTCTTTATTCCCCTGCCATGATTTATTTCCTCAGGGAAATCATCAGGAACATGTGTGCTTACAAGTAATTTCATACAATAATATCCCTTGATTATGATGTCATTGCTGTATAAATAAAACTATATTTTTATAGAAATAATATGGTAGTTAAAGCAACTGTTATAACTATTATATGGAAAATTAATATGGTATAAATGGCCCAGACATGGGTATGAATATTAGTCATGATGCTTTCTAGGGACAATAGCTTAATAATTCTATGATGACAATAATGATGATGTCAATGATGATAAAATAAACTTTATTTTATTAATCTAGTTTCTAATGGGTTTTCAGAGTGAAAAGGGGCCCATGAAATTCCAGTTAAACAAAAATTGTGGACTATTGTTTATAATTACTTCTGGTAAAATATGTCTTTCAAGCATGCACATGTGATAGTTTATTTCTGCATTGTAAGACGTCTGTGAAATTTGCAGATATAAAATATGTTTGGTTGTCTACCAAAATGTCTGGTATTAATCAGTATGTCAAAAAATGCTTTCTAACCTCACTTTACTTGTCGTTTTCTTTTCTAAGATTTTTGGTTTTGATATACTTATTCACAGGTCAGATGAGCACTAACTGAACTCTCTTCACTTCCCTGGCTATCACTAAACAAGTGTAAAGCAAATGGAGTTGCTGCACTGGGAGCTACCATGAGTAAGAGTGAAAATGAAGAATATCTTTGGCAATTAATAATAATAATAATAATAATAATAATAATAATAATAATAATAAAAGTGATCTTTACATTTTGGGGATTAATGCTAAGCAATTGATCTATTTTCTGTAGTGAGTTACATAAGGCTGTAAGAACAGATGCTCATGAGGACTTATTAATAGTAAGCTGACATTTACATGCATTATAAAGAAGATGAAATCAGAGCAAATGGCTAGATCTAAAACATAGCCAGTAAAAGACCAAAAAAAAAAAAATACTGTGGAAAATCAACATTGCTGACTGTCCTTGTATCAATGTGACTTTAGAAATCTGCAAAAGAGTAGTTTAAGTGTACCGTGAGACAAAAACTCACAGTTTTTTAATGATTTGAGCAAAACTAAGTAGTACAGGTTCATTTAACCAATTCCTGCCATGATCTGAGGTAAGTTAGTAGAAAATGAGAAATGAAACGCTTTGGTGTTGGTTAACCTCCTCCACTGTGTGATTGCTCATTTCTCATCCAACTGGTCCCAGACACAACAAGACCTGAGCAACAGGCTATTAAAAATATGTTTCTAATCAATATCAGAATCAAGTAATTATGTATCTCTTTCAAGTTTAGATAGTGTTTTCTTTCAGCTAGCCATTCATCATCCTAAGGAGAAGCCTGTGGATTTTATAAGCCTGCTCTTACAATCTTGCTTAACCCTTCCATTTCCCCACACTAATTAAATAATGCTAAAAATTTTAAGATAAAACTACATTAACAAAAGAGTGTTCATTATCTAATTATATATAAAAATTTAAAATGAAAAGAATATTGAATAATAATACGTCAAATGAGGAGAAAAATAGAACCCCCCAAAAATCATGGTGTGTCAGTTCTCATATGTCCAAGATTTTGATAAAAGCAACATAAAAATTAGTGTTTATTTTGATGGCTATCAAAACTTCATTTTATGGTTAGGCATTCACCTTGGGATCCACTAGCCATTTCTCTCTGTGTGTAGTTTCTGCAAGATAAGTTCAAAGTAATCCTGACTCAGTAACTCCTCCACCTTGAAACGAAGTCATGACCATCTACTTGTTATGTTATGGCTAACAGCTTTTTGGCTTATGTAATCTACTTATGTAGATATTCCCATTACCTTGACTACCTAATCTTGAACAACAAATTAACTCTTGGCTTGCTTATGCAGAAATGCACAGTCTTCTTGTGGTTTTGCTTTTAAAAATTCTTCTCTCACCCCCATTCCCACAGCAATCTCAAATTTGTCTCAGGAATTGTGGTCCTTCAAGTAGTAATTAATACATCTTTTAATTGTAATTGTATTAAGTCTATAGTCTTTCCCTAGGATCAGGATCATAATACAATGTACGAAGATGACCAGACTAGATAAAAAACCGATACCAAGTTTATGATGTTTCAAAAGGAAAAATGTAAAGTACAACATTGCCAATCATGTGGCAGAGTCAGAAACCAATGCATCTCTCAAATCTAGTCAGAGACATGAAGCCATCTACTTATAGTAGATGGTGATTAAAACAGACAGTAACTAGCCAAGATAGAATGGATAAAAGAATATGAATGCTCAGCCATGAAAAGGTCACACGTACCACAATTTCCCCTCTGAAGGCTCAGAGATCATTACAGAAGGAGAACAGAGAGAGCCAGAGATCACAGAGGATCCCAAGGAAACAGTTTTTCTCAGGCATAAGAAAGCACCTATAAGTCAAAACTCACAGTGGTTGTGATAGGATGCTCAAGGCCTGTGTATGAAAAAGCTAGACCAAATCCAATCATAGAGAGGGGAGGTAGCTATAAACTTCTCACCCCTAGGGAAAGGGGTACTGACAAAGTATAAAGAAACAAACAGCAGAAAAGGATACAATACAAAAGCAGGTGGATGTGGAAAGAGTGGTGGTGGGGTCTGGGAGGAGTTCAGGGATAGCATGAATCTGATCAAAAGACACCATAAAAAATTTTCAAAAAGCTGATAAAAAGAACCATAAAGACATAGAATTTGAATTGAAAAGAACTAGTCAGGAATCTACGGAAGATGATTATTTATATTTAAATGAGACAAATTACTCCTTAGGGGAGAAATATTTTAAGTAGTTAGTTAATTAATTAACTGATTAATTTTCCAGCCTGAACACAGTATTCCCCCTCTTCTCATCCCAGTCCCTCCGCCCAACTTCTCTCTTTTTACCCCTCCCCAATCCACTTCTTCTCTGTTTGGGTAGACATAAGGACTACAGAAAAGAAATTTGTATGTGTCTAGTAGTTTGGTTGTAAATTACATAGAGTAAACATTTCACAGAAATAAAAGAAGCAAGAGTAAAACCCTTCATTTTATAGGACATTGTGAAGCCATTGTATACACTGGCCAGAACCATAAAGCAAGAGGGAAAAAATTAAAGGCACAAGAATTGGAAATGAGTTGTTGGAAGGTGGTGTGGTTGGTAATGAACTTGCTGCATGAATATAAGAACCCAAATTCAGATTTATAGGAGTTGGCCAAATTAGATCAAAATATCACTAAACCAAATCCAATTGCAAAGACACAGTAAAAACAATCAAATGTCACCAATTTGAATCTTCCAAAGACTTAGACTTAGTCAATAATAATCAATAAATTCCAATAACAATATCATTAACATTGGTAATAATAATAATCATTACATAAATGGTGAATAGCTACAAAATATATGCATACAATTATTGCTTTACATGAAAGTTAGAAATGTTTATTTCCATGATCCCTATTACAGAGAATCCTATTATCTATAGAGTGATTTCAAGAATTTGTATTGAATGCACAATGAAAAGATGATATTTTAGATTTATAAAAGTAAAAAACAAAACTGAAGATTCTATATTCAATAGCCATCTCATGATCCCCAACGAAGCCAGAGAAAGTGGCCCTTCTGCTTACCCGGCCCGTCACTGAAGCCTGCAGATATATGGTCTCATCCAGTAACTTCAGCATTTCCTGAAAGTGAGCCTCCTCATACTCAAAGCACTCCCCAAAGATGACAGAACAGATGATATTTGAAACTGCATTTTTGATCTTCAAGTGAGGATTAAATGACTGTCCTGGATGTGGGGTGAGGAGGAGATAGGTCTTTCATAGTTATTAGTTTGTTTCTATTTTCTATAGAGATTTAACTCTACATGACATACAATATGCATAAAAAAGAAGCATATGAGAGGCTGGGTCCAAATATAGTATCCTACTTGGGGCTGGCATGCACCAAGGACTCTGCCAGTGACTGTAAGGAAAAGTATATGACTGAGTTTTAAATTCATCAATGACTTGTGCTTAAGCACTCCTAGTCAAGGTAAAATGTTCACATTGGAAAAGCACAGTGCAAGGCTTAGGTTGAGCATCAGGATGGGTCACCTTTATTGTCAACCTGAGTAGATTTAGAATCATCATAGAAACAAAACTCTGGATATCTGTGAAGAGTTTTCCAAGGTTTAACTGAAGCAGAAAGACCTGTGCCAAAGGTGGGCATTAGCATCTCATAGGATACCAGATTTAAAAAAAAAAAAATGGAAAGAGAGCATCATTAGCATCCTCTATGATTATTGACTGTAAGTTTAGGGTAACCCACTGCAATTGCACCTACCTCCAGCATTTACCTGCCATGAAGGACATACCCTTACAATGTGAGTCAAAATAAACCTCTTATCAAATATTACTTCAGAAGAACCACAAAATAATTAAAAACTAATAAGTATCTCTTTGTGGCATCTCAGACCTACCTCCCTCCTCTCCTATGGTCTCCACAAGGTGGTGGGCCTCCTCCTGCATGCGCTGCTCTAAGCTCTTCTTTCCTAATCCAAAGTTCCTCAAAGTCATCAGGGCAAATCTCCTTTGCTCCTTCCATGTCTGGCCATTAGATCCAATCAATCCTAGAAAAAAGAAATTCAATACAACAATAATGTGATTCTGTTATATAAATATGTAGCAAATACTAGAGGAATGAGAACTAACCTATGGGGGGGGGGACCAACAACGAACATAGCAGTCAATATTACTGACATCTTAGAACTTCAAGAACTTCAGTAAAATTTCTTTCTATAATTTAAAACAGAAACTCCATAAGGTTGTCAGCAATAAAACAGGTCTATTTCATTATTAGATATCCTGATCAATGTTTATTGTCACCTGGAAAAAAAGGGAACCACAACTGACGAATTGCCTCAATCAAATTGGCCTTTAGCCTGTGAGAGGCTGTCTTGATTGACTATAGATGTATGAGGGTTGACTCTCCAGGTCATCCTGGTTGATTCCATCTCTGGGTATATGGGCTTAAGATGTATAAGAAAGCTATCCAAACAAGAATGAGTGTACTAGGCAATGACCACTGTTCATCCATGGTTTCTATCTCAATACCTGCTTTGGTTCCTGCCCTGACTTATCACAATAATGAAGAACAATTAAAACCATATACTGAAATAAATTCATTCTTCCCACAAATGCCTTTGTTCATGGTGTTTTCTACAGCAACAGAAAGCAAATTACAAAAGTAGGAGAATCAAAGAACAGGGGATGTATTCAAGATTTGAAAGAATACATAGCTACTTGCCAAACAAGTATACACTAACTCAAGAGTCCCTGATGCCAAAATCACATGTTAGTTATGAGTCACATAAACGTAAATAATTATTTATGTTAAAATCAATATGAGAAGTGCACTCCTGAAGAAGCTAAAGTAGATAATCTTGGCAATATAAAAGAGAATCTATACAATGAGAACCTTAAAATTTAGGAAAATGATTTCAAAGGGCAAGATACATGAATATTTGAAGTAAAGGAACAGAAAGACAGGGAAGAAGATGTAGGTATCTCTTTAGACTATCCTTTGAAGGCAGAGGTCATATCTATAGAATTCTAGTTATTTTACCTCTAGAAAGCTTTTCAGCATGCTTCAATGTTAGTATGCTCTCTCCTATCCCAGGAAATTGCCATTCCTGATATCAGATGCAGGAAGACCTTTTAACCTTACTCTGTGTGACTCTCTGTAACTTAGACCTGTCTCTCCTCTTCTCTTAATACGCTGGATTGATACTTATGTATTTTTTTCCTTTTAATTGATAGCACATTGCAATAACTTTAAATAATTAAAGAATCCAGCCTTTTCTAGTAAACTCAGAAATAAAAACATCACTCAGCTATATTAAGCATCTACTTAAACACTATATATATATTTACAGTTACACTGGCCATTATAAGCCAGTTGACCTTCTTGTAGAGTTTCACTATCAATTATATTTTATGCACTTATCCACAGCAAACAAAGAGAAAAATATGACAGATTTGAAGAACAAAACCAAATAGCTAATGTGGCCAGCTTTAAAACCCATCTATTTTTCCCCTGGAAATATAACTAGAGAACACCATGTTCTACTGTCTTAATTATTTTTCTCTTGGTGTGATAAAACATTTAAACTAAAGAAACATACAGAATAAAAGATTTGAACTAGATACTCACAGATTTAGAGGGTTAGAGTCTATGACTATCATGGGGAGGGGCATGACATTAGGCAAACAGGCACAGTGTTTGGAGCAATAGCTGACAGCTCACATTTTGAGACAAAGCCTGAGACAGAGAGAGGTAACTGGGAATAATATGGGCTTTTGCAACCTCACAGCCACTCCTCAGTGACTACCACTCCTCCAGCAAGGCCATATCTCTTAATCCTTCCCAAACCTTTGGACCAACTGAAGATCAAGGAATCAAATGTATGAACCTAAGTGGTGTATTCTCATTCACATCACCCACCTACCACAGATATATTTTAATTCCCATGTTTATTGTTGCTGTACTTATGATAGCAAAGAAATGGAACTAGCACAAATAACCATCAACAGATGGGTGAAGAATGAAAATGTGGTAAATATGTAAACTAGAACATTCTTCAGCCATAAAGAAAAATAAAAATTTCAGGAAAATTTGGGAAGTATAAATAAAGATGACCAAACCCCAAACTAAAAAGCCATGCACGTTTTCTCTCACATGTGCATACAATCTTATTTTTCATGTATGTATGTATCTGCATAGATATGATTATGGGTATAGTGTACCCCTTATAAAGAGACCAAGAAAGGGAAATATTAGTTATGAGGAAGCATGGAATGCAGGCAAATGTATACACGAGTCTTGAAAGAGGATATAAAACTTGCTCGCTTAATGTCTCTTATCAAATCTTGAAATAGTGAAAATCTTCAAGATGAGGTTAAAAACCTCTTCTTTCATCTATCTCAATTTTTGAGAAATGTAAACTTTTACAGTTAGCAATAATATTTGTTAATACTCACTATCTTGCTTTACTGTATACTCCAAAACCACAAAGACAACTTCTTTACTTTGCAAATTTAGGGCATTTCAAGCAGTGGTCTCATGGAAAAGTTTTCAACTTTTCTACTGACAATTGCTAATAACAGCAAAACCCAACAGCACATGTGGCTTTTCCTAAATGCTCTTTATCAGGAAATGCAGACAGCGGATGGCTTTAAGTATAACATTCCATAATCGGGTTTGTTATCGAGTATTACCCAGTTGTCAATTGTGAGGTCCCTTTCGTATATCATAATTGAAGCACATACCTTCAAGAAAACTTTCCATTATTACCAAATACATGTTTTCTAATAGCGCTCATGGGGCGATTTACAAAGTTTTGGTCGAGGTGTTTAAACATTTCCTTTATTAAAGGCAATCCAGATACAACCACCACTGAATGCTGCCCAACTCCAGGCTAAAGAGGTTCCCATATTTCTTCACAAACTGAAAAATATTTCAATAGTGAGAGTTGAATGTGCCCATGTGTGAGGATCCAGCGATGTCAGGCATATGCACAGCCAGTGGACTCCTATAGAAATTTTATGGGTTTCTGTGTGAGTGAAGAGACACAAATTTATTTGTGGAAATTTTCACACACACACACACACACACACCAACATTGTAGTAAACTCCAATTCAGTTCACTTCTGAATGAAATTTACCCTATATAATTCCATAATATGAATGAATATGAATTATTTGAGCCTATTGTGTGATCCTAGAGAAAGCATGAGAATTGACTTGTCAAAGAATAGGCAAGACATCTAACCTAAGCATCTCTGACTATAGTGAAGGCAAAGAACATCCAACCTGCCAAGCATGGACTCCTTAGTAAATAATCATGCCTGTTTTAGCCAGAAGAGAACATCTTCTCCACATTCACAGTTAAGTATGAAAAGTAAGAGCAAGGATGGATGGTGGGTGTGAATAAATACATGAATTTTGAAGGGTTGTAAAGGTCAAGCATCTTTGCTTAAATTGTTCCTTGAAGAACTGTGAGATGAGCCATGTAAAAGGATACTTTGTTTGCTGGTTTCAGACACACAAGTCCACAGCTTCCCCTGAGACTTTGAGAAAGAAGTGAGGTCTGTGCATAATGGGTACTTGGCACACACACTTGTGGTGAGGAGCAAAACAAGAGCAGAGTGAATCTTCAATCACCAGATAACTTAAGAACACTCCCCAAGTTAATGCTTAGTACCTTCCAAGGTAAATCTCATCAAATGCAGTGATTTTACTGTTCTGAGAATTTTCCTTATCTGTCCAAAATAGCAAATGAGCTACATGTGCCAAGGAGGCAGAGGGAATCTGCCAGCTGTTATGTAAGATTTGAAGACTAATGTAAGACCTCAAGAAGTCCATAGGACCCTGGTTTAGTCAAAGTTAGATGGTGGGGATCAGACATCAGATTAAGAGGAAGAGGCTTGGAGAGAGGAAAAAGGGAAGACAGAGAGAATGGAAGAAAGTGTTCATGAAAATGCAGAATGTGGAAGCTTGTGCAAGTGCATGACAAATGACAGTGCATGATCAATGATCTATTCAAGATTCAGCAGACTGTAGAACCTATGTCTGCATTTTGTCTGTCTGGGATCTGTCCAGCTGTCAGCTGTCACTGGCTTACTAAACATAAGGGCTCCTTTCCTTCAGTTACCTATTGTGTTCTGCTCCATTCTTATATTAACATACTTGGATCCTCCCACAGTCACCATAGAGCCTTGGGTGTGTGTGACACTGTCAAAGTGTAATGAAATAACTATGGCCCCAAACCAGGGAGTTACTGAGACTTAAAATATAAAAAACAAAATGATAGCAGGAGCAGAAGAAAGAGAAGTGATTTAGAGTTGGAACTGCAGAAAAAGCACAAAACAATGGGAACAATGGGAATTTTACCCTGTGTACATAAATGCTGGAAGCAATGAATGATTCAAAGTATACAATTAGGGAGGAGAAGCTAAGTCATGAAGTAGAAAAATGGGTACACTTGAGGCTTGGGAAATTACTCAATTGATAAATGCAAGCATGAGGACTGGTATTTAATTCCCAGGACCCATGTCAAGAATTGAAAATGGTTGTGCTACTTTTTAATCCCCACTCTGGGGAGGCAGAGGCAAGCCAGACAACCTAGCCTGGACTTCAGGTTCTAGGTCACAGTGAGAGATCTCAGAAAGCATTTGGATGGTTCATTTCCCAAGGAAGAAGATCCAAGTTTGACATCTACATGTACCAGTACACACATGCACTTGCAGTCTTACGGTCATGCATGCGCGCGCACACACACACACACACACACACACACACACACACACACCACTTCTGCCATACAAATAAATAAGAAACAAGGAGAGAAGATATAAATTTAAAGTGCTTTCTTTTGCTTTTGATTTAAGTATTTAAACTTAAGAAATTATAGACAAATATACAAGATTTAATAAAAACAAAACACTTTATCAGACAGGTGTAGAGGATCAGGCTTTTTTTTAGTGTGCCAGAATTGGCAAGAGCACAAGAATAGAGTCTGTTGACAGGAGGGAACCAAAGCTAAGAATGGTTAGAAATCAAGCTTCCTGCCCAAGCCTTTGAAATGTCCCCAGTACTATAGCTTTGGATTAGGGACAGGACACAGTCAGGAACACTGTCTGCTTCCTACCTGCTGAAGCACCAAATGAAGTTGCTTAAAGTCTATTTGAAAAACATAGCCCATGAAGGGCAGGCCCTGTGGCCCTGGTGGGTAGTTTCTGGGATGCTGGCTTTTGAAGAAGTCAACCAGGATCAGGAAGGTGACAGCTGCTAGCAGTAGAGTTCAGAGATTGAATACTTCCCACATGGAGGCCACCAGGGAGCCCACAGATGTGACCATGATTTGGACCCTAGCAGACTGCTCTTTTTAAAGAGTAGAGGACAGTAGATACTCTTTAGTCAGGTACGGTGGGTGTTCCCAACATCAGCCCCGCCCCTTCCTGCCTTTTTAGGCTCCTCCTAAGGCCTGATGTGCCTTGCAGTCCTTAATGCTGGGTGAAGCATCTTTGTATTGATTTTTGGAAATAATACATACACAGCTGGAAAGTCTCTTGGACCTGCTGGGCCTGGTAGTTGAAGATTGATGCCATTCTGGGACCATGGAGGAGCCTAGGATGACTGTCCATGTAGCTGGTAAATCTGTCATTTTTAATGGGTTCAGAAATTATTAGTATGTCCTACTTACTCAGGTGAAATTCATTCCTCTCATGTCTCTGATAGTGTTGATAACTAGGCTAATGATAGATTTACCAGTTTAACAGTGGCAACCAAGGCTTCAGATGCATTCTCAGTTCTCTTCATATGTAAAAATCAGGCCACAGGCCTCACTTTTCTAGAGCTACTATTACATCTAGATACACTTTACCTTGTTAACAGACTCAAAATAGAGATAAATTCACAAGACATATTTCAGTGTAACATTTTACTATGCCTTTATTGAAAGGAATAGTGCTTGCTTTACAATGACTGCTCTCAATAATCAACGACCTGTGTCTCATGGTCCAAAAATTATAAAAAGGTGTAAAGTTTATGTAAGGTCTGAGGATAAAAAAGCTTAAGTTGTGAGCTTCTAAGAAAATGTTTCAGGTTCTAAGTGGATGTTTAAAGGTGGGTAAATGCAAGTTGTAAATGTCAGAGGGACATGGAGGCTGAAACAGTGATAAGAAAGTAATTTACAGTACGTAAAATGTTGCTTCCAGTCTCTTTCCTAAAGTCTTCATTCTTCTGTTTGTGTTTCCCTTGCCTCACTCCCTCACCTATAGTCAGATTGCACAATCAGTCCTGCAGACCTCTCCAGACCACTCCCTTAATTTGCTCATTTCAAGGATCTTTGCTCTTCATTCTCTCGTGACCTACTCCCTTACTAGAAAGGAGGTCCTCTCCAGAACTGCCACAATTATGCTTTTTTTATCCAAACCCCAATTCTCGTTTCTCTTAAGCAGTCTCTGCTGAGGCTTCAAACCCATCATGTCTCTACCACATATCCTCATGCTTCAGTACTCCCACAGCAACAGTCAAAAAACTTACTGAACCTTCCGCCTAGTCCAGGAACTTTGCTACTGTAACAGTTGTTCTCTATACCCTTAAGTCTCTAGGCCTTAGGCTATCCTTTCCATTATACCTGACAACCCCATTTCCTTTTCAGTCCCAAACTTCAAAAACACTTTCTTCTCAATACTGCTGTCCACTTCCAGGACATTTTTGTTTTCACATAAATGAATCTTGATACTTAACAGTTCCAACAATTGACCAAAACTGTTCTCCAGGAGTTAAGAAACAGACATCCATGTTTTGTCCAGGCACTCCTACAGACCTGGCCTGCTTTCCCCTTTTTCTTCCCACCTGATACAACATATAAGTAACTTTCTCCTATGGATTCTTTTCCTCTTTGATAGCTAATCCGACAGTGCCTCACTCCTCAGTTTCCAGAGCTTACCTGTTCTTACCTTCCAAAGCTTATCTTTCCTCTCCCCAGTCACCTGTTTTAGATTGTCTATCACACCAACTAATAAACACTTCACTTTAAAACACCTTGTCCATCTATGCTCCTTATTTCTGACCGCATGACCAATTTCCTTCACTCAAAGATCCTTAAATACTCACTTATGATATATTCCTTATACCAAGCCACTTCTCCTGCCTTCCATTCTTAAACAATTCCTTAAACTTAAAACATTCTCTTCTCTGTCCCAGATCCTCTATACTCCTGTCCAAAAGCTCTCAAAGACCTACTACCCCATCTTTCTCATAGACAAGAGGGTCCTCAAGATACAACTGCCTATGTTTTTTATATGAATGGCAGCTCCTTCCTGTCGGATGGTCACATCAGACTGACCCTTCCATTCCCAATGTTTACCTCACCCTCTGGTTCCTTTCCCATCAATAGCACCCATTCCTCACAAATCTCATCTCTTTTCTCACATTCTGTCCAAATGATCACCACACATCCACAGCCAACTGAATACCCTCAACTCATTAACTGTCCAGACATCCTTCAACGTTAAATACTCTGAACGTATCCTCTCAATTACAGGGTATATCTAAATCTAAGCAATCTCTCTGACACACACTCACATTCTCATGGCAAAGCCCTCACTTAGGTCAAGGTCATCCAACAAACTCCTAATCTTCACTGATAACTTCTTTATTGCTTTCTTTGTACCTCTCTTCAACATCTTCTGTTAGTCACAGTCCCTTTTGCTGAAGATAGCACAATTAGGAATGCCCTACCTCCTCTACTGTCCACTTATCCCCCTGACCAGTCAAGTCCCCCTATGAGAACCAAAGCTAGGTTCTCTCAACCTTTTCAATCCCAAAATCCTTATTGTAGACTGTGTCTTTTATTTATTTCTAAGAACCTTCCCAATCATCCATGTTCCTGAATATTTCAATTACAAAATCCACCTGAACAACTCAAAAAACTATTCTGATGTAACAAAAGCTTCTAAAATTCTGCTTTTCCCAACGCGACCAGACCCTACTTTTATATAACAGTTGTTCATCAATTAACCTTATAATGCCAATCTAAATTTTTTAATTTCCTCTCAAGAACTCTCAGATTCCAGATAAGTATTCTTTATAAGCAACAACCTAACGTTTCCTGCCTATTGCCTATCTCTAAGGCTGGGACCTTTCCACCTTTTCCTGGGATATTTCCCTATTTCCCTGGTCTTGGAAATCCTATTTTCTACTGCCAGGACCACAAACCTAGAAGTTTCAAATGTAGCTAGCTGAAGGATATAACAATATCAATGAAGAAAATTAAAATGTTGATTCTTGAAATGAATTCATAACTTTGTGTCTCTCTCTACTAATACCTTCTTTCCTTGGTCTCTAGAGTGTCCATCAATACACAGTAAAGGGTACCCAATGTGGGATCTGAATGGCTCTTATTTACTCAATGTACCAACAAGTTTATGTTTGGATAAAGGAGTATGTACATTTGGGGATCACATCCATGAATGTGGGGAATTTCAAAAGTGTTCAGAAGCACTATATCTCTTCATTTAATGGTATGTTGAAGAGAATATAAAATGAATAATAATGGCACAAATCATTGTGTATAATCTAGGCTGTCCAAAAGCAGGAACTGTAAAATGTGTTTTTCCCCCGGCCCCATATTCCAGGAATAACAATCCCGAGACTCAAAATATATTTACAAACTCCTTGGCCATAAACTTTGGTTCATTTCCCAATTAGATCACAACTTAATATCTCATTTATTCTACTCTAAATGCTGCCATATGGCTGGTTACCTC
This sequence comes from Rhynchomys soricoides, assembly GCA_019843965.1. Lineage (NCBI taxonomy): Eukaryota > Metazoa > Chordata > Mammalia > Rodentia > Muridae > Rhynchomys > Rhynchomys soricoides. Next base: position 9,654,917 of record JADRCH010000098.1, on the reverse strand, counting down.
TGCTCAACTCCCATGCTTCTGACCTTCTCCATGCTCATGGGCAAGTTCCCAAGTGAATTCCCAATTTATTCAATCCCAGAATCATTTCTGCCTACCAGATGTCCCACCTTCTATTTTATCCTTTCCTTTAGGCCATAGGGATTTTGTTTGTTTTTCGTTTTCTTTTGTTTTTTTTTTGTTTGTTTTCTTTTGACAAGCGGTGTAACCAATACATAATGCTTTATTTCTAATTGTCCCCTTTTTAGTCCAACAAAAGGCTCTTTCATATCATTAAGCTATATACAATAATAACAAATGTGAAAACTATCAGATAAGATTAACAATATAATGTCCAGTCTATATATGTTGGCAACCTTGGAGAAAAAATTCTATTATTTATCCTATCTTATTGAGTTTAGAGTTCTATACCTAAATCAGTTTCTATCATAGCTTACATTACCAACCTAAAACAACATCTTAGATCCTAAACAACTTAAACTTATGTTTAACCATAACAATCTTGTCTTTAACCCCATCAAGGACATGAGAAGGAGAAAAATAGTACCTGAGTGTGTAGGTAGTGACGAGCAAGCAGCTTCCAAAACTACAGAAAAGACAGAGACAATTGGCTGTCTGGAATTGTTTTTATAATGTTGGAGCTTCTATCTTCAACCTTCTGGCCCAGTATATCTGACAGACTTTTTGTGAAGCAGGAAATATGAGGACTTGCCTACCTTGTCTTGGCAAAGCTCAGTAGTCAATTCCCTTGCATTCTGTTTTATCCACTTTTGACAGCATTTTGTCTTCAATTGGAGCAAGGGCAGTTTTTTCCCAGTGTCAGCTTGCTGCAAATGAAGCAAACTCCATATGAAGGTTCTTCAATGCTCATCATCTTCTTTGAAGTAGAATGGGGATGCTGCCAGGAGCAGACCTTTCTTATTGTCATAAAAAGACTTAATAAAAACATCTTAAAATGTCATGTTCTGTAGGTCGCTGTGGTTTTTGAAAACCATCTATCTAAAGTATATCTAAATAGGCAAGTTTTGATGTTTCTAGCTACTATCTATAAACCTAGAAAACATATTTCTATAATAAAATAGACTAGTATCTAACATGACCATAAGTTAGATTGATTAACTATTAACTTGCATTTTTAAATTATTGTGAACAGCTTGTAACTTTTTAACAGCTTTTAAAAGGACTAGAACTTAATATTGCATTTAAGAATCATGTAGTTAAAATATCTTATAGAAGTTGAAAATAAATATACAGAGTATATTGTAGTAAAATATAACTTCAATTTTGCATTAATATACAATGATCTGTCCCAGTGAAACAAATATAACTTCAATTTTGTATCAATATACAAAGATCTATACCAAAGAAAGATTATTGAGTTCTAGAACCTTTTTTTTTTTTGGTTTAAATGTAGAATCAATGGTCTACTCTTATCCCTTCTATTCCTATGTTCTCCCTTTTTGCTTTTCAACCCTTCTCCTCTTATGTAAGAAAGAATTAAAGATAGAGGAAAGAAAAAGAGAGCAACTCCTGGGTCTGAGTTTCTATATCTTGTTTTCTCCATGACCAGGAACTTTTATCAACTTGTAATCAACCTCTTTTTAACAGCATGCATCAAACACCCATAAATGATCCAAGTCATCTCCCTGACATTTTGGAATGGGGCATAACTCTCATAAAATTGCTTCCTGATGCTTTCATGACATTATTTCATTTTGGGGTCCAAGAAAATTGGAAAAAAGATCAAGTCTTAAGAAAGCTTGCTTTAACATTTGTTGTCTAGTCTCTATGTACTATGAAAGTACAGGCTTAAATGAATTCCTGATTGGAACAATTTGTAAGAATGGATAAATTAGGGTTATCTTCAGTCAGCAGCTTTCTTTGAAGCTGCCTTGGAAGCAAGTTTTATGCCATTAAGTCAGTCTGTGAAGCTGAATCTATGAGGATGCTGGAATAAATATGTCTCAGCATCTTTGCATGGCTGAGGGTGAATCTTGTCAAGGCTGCTTATCTAATTGTTTTTGTCTTGGAAAATCTAATCTTTTAGAGGTAATATATTTTTGTATTAACTTAATGCATTTTTTACACATTGGATGTTCTGCACTAGTTTATAAGCTGATCATCCCATTATATTCTATTCTAAGTTCAGTCACATGTTGTTCAGTTTCTAAGAGTCCCAAGGATCTAGGTTAGCTGACTCTGTCGGTCTTCTTGTGGAGTTCCTATCCCCTTAGGGGCCCCAATCTTTCCTCCTATTCTTCCATAAGAGTCCCCAAGCTTCATCCACTCTTTGGCTGTGGGTATCTGCCTTTGTCTGAGTCAGCTGCTAGGTGGAGCCTCTCAGAGGACAGGCACATTAGACTCCTGTCTGCAAGCATAGCAGAGTATCACTAATAATGTCAGGGATTTATGCTTACTTCCCCATGGAATGAGTCTCCAGTTTGGCCAGTTGACCATTCCATCAGTCTCTGTTCTACCTCCTGGTCCTGTGTTTCTTATGGACAGAATAAATCTTGGGTTGAAAGTTTTCTGGGTGGGTTGGTGTCCATATCACTCCATCAAGGATCCCCCTGACTCAAAAGATAGCCTTTTCAGGTTCCATATACCCAGTGTAGTGAGTCACAGCTAAAGATAACCCATTGATTCTTGGGCACCTCCTATATCCCATGTCTCCGTCTCTTCCTGGAGAAGCCCTGCTACCTCCACAGTTACATATTTCCATTCATGCTCATGATTATCTAGCCACCTATCCTGTCCTTGCCCACACCTGATCCTGAACCTAAACACCCCTAACTCCTCTCCACATTTGCTCTCCCACCCAGTTCCCTCCTTCCATATGCCTCTTATGACTATTTTATTCCCCTATCTAAGTGAAATTCAAGCACCTGTGATTGTGTCCTCCTTCGTGTTCAGGTTCTTTGGGTCTGTGGAGTGTAGCTTGTGTATCCTGTTATATTTTTGTTTTTGTTTTTTGAGGCAATTGTGTAAGATATTGTCTTCCTGATTTTTTTATTAGTTTGCTTGTCATTTGTTTATAAGAAGACTGCTGATTGTAGCTTGTTACATTTGTATCCTTCTACTTTGAAGAAAGTGTTTATCACTGTAGAATTCTCGGTATTGATATTTTTAAGGTTTTTATGTATAACATTATATCATATACAAGAAAAGATACTTTACTCTTTCCTTCCTTTTTTATATCCCACTGATATACTTTCATTGTCTTATTATTGTAGACAAATTATATTAAATATGTATGGAGAAAGTGGAAAACCTTGTTGTATTACAAATTTTAGTGAAAATGTTTTGAGTTGTTATTTACATTGATGTTAGATGTAGGCATTGGGTAATTGGCTTTATTATGTTGAGATTTTTATATTCTGAGTCTCTTCAGGACTTATGTCATGAAGGGGTGTTATATTTCATCAAACGCCTTTTCTGCAAATAATGAAATGAGCATGTGGTTTTTGTCTTCAGTCCATTGTTTGGCAAATTATGTTTGTCAATTTATATATGTGGGACCATCCCTGAATCTCTAGAATGAAGCCTACTTGTTTATAGTGGAGTTTTTCAATATGTTCTGAGATTCTCTTCTCAAGTAATTTATTATTGAGAATGTTTTCATCTATGCTCATAAGGGATATTGGGTCTATAACATCTTTCTTTGTTGGGTCTTGAATGGTTTAGGCATAAGGTAATTGTGGCCTTATCAAAAAAACTAAAAGATATTCTGCTTTTATTTTGTGCAGTAATTTTAGGAGTATTGCTTGGAATTTGTCTTTGAGGTTCTGAAAGAATTCTGTACTGAATCTATCTGCCTCTGGTATTTTCCTTGGTTGGTTTGGTTTGCTTTGCTTGTTTTCTTTGTTATTATTGTTGTTCACTTGTTTGTTTTCTTTTGGTTTCCTTGAGAAACTTTCACTCAATCTGTTTTACTAGAGGTTTTGGACTGGTTTTAATTGTTTACATAATCTTCAATTATATTTCATATATCATAAAAGGTATCCATTTCTTTTAGGTTTTCCAGTTTGGTGGAATACAAATTTTTAAAATATGATTCTCTAAATCCTCAGTGTCTGTCATTATATCTCCTTTTCATGTTGAATTTTCTTAATTTCAATCTTCTATCTCATCTTTTAGTTAACTTAGAGAGGAGTTTTTCAATCTTAAAGGACTAACTTAATTTCTTTTATCATTTTATTTTATCTTGCTTCTTTTTAATTAATTTCAGCCATGAATTCGGATATTTCTTGCCATCAATATCTTGTTGAGTGTTATTTCTTCTTTTTGTTCTAGAGTTTACACATGAGCTGTCAAGCTACTAATATGAGATCTCTCTGAAATTTTTGTGTCTGTGGGTAGTACTAAGAACTTGCCTCTAAGCACTGTCTTTACTGTGTGACATAAGTTTGAATATTTTGTGTTTCCATCATAACTCAATTCTAAATGTTTTTAATTTCCTTATTGATTTCTGCCTTGAATAATTTTTTTTTTTTTTTTGGTTTTTCGAGACAGGGTTTCTCTGTATAGCTCTGGCTGTCTTGGAACTCACTCTGTAGACCAGGCTGGCCTCGAACTCAGAAATCCGCCTGTCTCTGCCTCCTGAGTGCTGAGATTAAAGGTGTGCGCCACCACTGCCTGGCATAATTTTTCATTTAGTAGTGAATTGTTTAATTTTCATGAATTTGTGTAATTTCTGTTGCCTCTGTTGTTGATATCCATTGTGTTTTTCTTATTGAATCTATTTGTTAAATTCTATTTTAGTGTCTTAAATTGTTCTCTTTATTTCATTCAAATGTTGTGTTTTCACAGATGTCATTAAGAGATTAAATCATATCCTTGAACACATTAATAAGAACTATTCTGAAGTCCTTGTGTTGTGTGTTAGCTATCTTGAATTTCTCAGGTTCAGATATAGTTTGGTTACTGTAATCTGGTGAAGGCATATTGACCTGACTATTACTGTTTGTTGTTTTGAGATTTTTTTTGCAGATATCTGTAGTTATGATAATTGGAGCTATGATATGGAAATATAGCTATATGATTCTTCATGATGATATGTGATTTTTCTTTTTTTTTTTTGTAAGTGTTCCATTCCTTCATTTCTTGTACTCTCCACATCTTTGCAAAGTGTGGTAACTGATGGTTTACTGATAGAGAGAACTTCTTCAAGTTGTTGGGTAGCAGAGATGAATAGAGATGAAGTAGGATAAAAGACTGAGTGGAGATTCAGGAAAAAGCCAAGGATGTGTCAACACCAAAGGGCTAGGATACAAGGGAATAGAAGATGTGGTGGGAATATGGGTTCCTGTGTATAGGTTGTGGTGAGACAAAGAATATTTCTAGGGAGACAGGGATAAAAGACCTATGGGACTCCTGGATCTATATCAAGCACTGAATTCTCTAGTGAATGGAATTGAAGTGGGAGTGGGGATCCTTGAATCAGACTGCTACAGGACTCAGAGTTAGACAGAGAAGATCATAATGGATGACAGGAAAGAGAGAAACAATCACTTTCCCAGCCTGATGTGACCACAGAGAACATCAGGTAGATAAGTGTTTCTAGGTATAGGAGGCTGACAAAAGGAAAGGGGATGGGCTAGAAAGGAGAGCTGAGAGGATCTACAGGAAGGAACAAATCTAAGTTTGAACTAAGCAATAAAGGCATGCCAAAGTTACCAGGGAATGGAGAGAAGTTGGGAAGGAGAGTACTGGCAAGCACTTAGCTACAGGGTTGGGGGATTTGGAGTAACAAGTGAGAGATCGTCTTAGAGGACAAGAAGGATGGTAAAAATTGATTCCCAGAGTCCCAGGTCAGTATGGCCACTGGGACTTCAAAGTAGAAAATGTTTCTAGGTATCAGAGTCTGACCCAAAGTTTAAGAGGGAGTTTGTTGTTGACCAGGTAGGTCATGAATTTGGTCATCTGCTTAAGGGAACTTGTGTCCTGCTTGTGTCCTCTGGTTGTGATAAACTATCTGGACAAAGAAAATTAAGGAAGAAATGGCTTCTTCGGCTCACAATTTCAGGTTATATTCAATCATTTTTGGAAAGTCAAGATAGCAGGAACATGAAACAATTTGTTACATTATATCCACAGAGAACAGAGAATTAAGACATGCATTCTAGTGCACTGCTTGTGTTCTTCACACTTAGATGATTCAGAGTCTTCTTCCTAGAGAATGCTGCCACCCAGGGGACCAGATCTTCCCTCTTAAATTAATAAAATCAAGATCATCTCTAAAACACACCCCTAGACCAAATTAATATACATCCATGCTATCACTAAAAGTCTCTTCTCAATGATTCTCAGGTCATTTTAAATTGTGTTCACTTGACAATTAGAGTAACTTATCACAGATGGCTTTATCTATAACCTCATCAAGAATTTCACAATGGAATATGTGTAATTTCAAAATAAAGTTAGGTGTTGTTAAGATATGAATGAAGAGATTAATTGTCAAAAATAATATATATGTATATATTAATATCTATGATAACACATACAATATAATATGTAGGTTAATATATGAATAAGTGTATAGATAGATAAATAGATAGATGTACAAATTTAGTATGAACAAACAAATATATGCTTATATGTACCTACATGTGTTGTTCTACATCCATATCCCGGCTTAAGGCTGATCAGAGCTTTGGTAACAGAATGGAGACAATGTGAATCAGGCTAGAGGATGAGCATATTGGTTGGATTAACAGCAGATTTCATGTATTTTACTGCAGTGCTTGTACACATAAAGGTAAAAATGTAAGTATCATAAAAATATTGGCTCAATAAAGGGGTTGTTGCAGCAACTCTTACTGAAACCCATGGACAATTCTGTTACCAGGTGTGTAGGCTATTTTAATTTGGGCATAGTTCGTTGTAAGTGGCAAGACCATAAATAATTTTACTGTTATTGATAAAGATGTTCTTTTCCTCTGTCACAGACATTTGTTGGACCTTATTAAAGGTGAGATGCAGATACAATAGAAAAGAGAAAAACATTCTGGTTCTTATCAAACTTATCTCCAGGTAAGAGGTAGCTCAAAATAAACTAATAAAGAAGACTAAAATCAGATAGCCCTGAGTATATTGAGAAAAATCAGGCAGGCTTCGACAAACATGTTAAAGGCGACCTCTAGAGGTTTGTGGCTATACAGGTCTTTCTGATCAGGAAGTGCAATTCATATTTGAATGTTAAGGATCCAGAAATGCTAGCTACAGTTAAGGAAAAAAGAAGATTTGCTCACAAAAGAATTAAGTTGTGTAATAATAAAGCACATTCTCACCTAAATTAAAGCAGATGTGCTAGCCTGTTCTATGTAATTGGAATAAAGTGCAGGAAATGAGCAGTTTCTATACAGAAAATTCTTATGTTGGAGGACTGCTTCAGTAGAGTTGGTAAACTGTTAACCATGTTACTTCTCATTCCTAGTCTATGAATAAAGCAAGAATAATATCATAGTGGACCTACATCACAGAGCAAGGCAGCTTCTCTTTGGTGGATCTGAAGCAGAAAGATAATTCACTTTTTATAACAAAAGACCTTCCCCAATGCTTAGTAAATGCCATGCCACTATGTATTAGAGAAGAGCTTTGCAGATCTCTTACAACAAATCACTCTCTAGAACATCTACATCTAAATATTACTTTGATGGAGACAAATCATTCAACACAAGAAACATTTTTTGAGCCAAATGAAACATTTAACTACTAATCCTTAAAGGTTCATATCCACATACCAAATTCTAAGTAAAAAATTGCTTCAGTGTATGACCAAGGCTTTCCCTAATCCAAACATTTTCAGATTCACTCACAAATTCAAATCTACGGTCTTTGCTGACAGTCCTGGAAAACTTAGGTATGAGCAAATACAAAAGAAAAATGAATTACATACTTCCAAGACATAATGAGATAAAATAAGTGTTCTTATTACAAATAAAATGAAGAGAAAGTAGGCCAAGGCAACACCCATCTCCAGCAGGACATGAATTAGACCCTTATTTCCATGTCTCACATCTTGGAAACAAAATGATCTTCTATGATATTCAAAGAATTTTGGTTAGTCAGTGTCTCTGGCCTTTCCAATTGTAGGCCAGTTGTCCTGGTTTGGCTGTCTGTAGTGCCAGATTTCTTTGGGAGGGCTTCCACATTCTTCATTATTCTTAAGTTTCCTATGTAGCATTGGCTTCACAAAAGTCATTTCTCCTTTCTCAGGAGATCTTCATCTTCCATTTAGCCCCTTACTTGCTCCGTAGCACCTGTTTTTTATGTGAATTGTAGCATTCCTATCAGATGTTTTAATAGTAGGAGATGTGATGGGGAAATGGGTTCCTGCATGTAGCTTGTGTCAAGACAAAGAACATGGTATTGTGGTATTGAAGTGGGAGAAGGGGAACCTTTATTAGGCTGCTCCCGGACTGGGAGTGAGACAGGGGAGACCTTAATGGAGCACAGGAAGGAGAACAGCACTCACTTTTCCAGCCTGGTGTGACCACTGGGAGCCACAGGTAGATAGTGTGTCTAGGAACTGATAAAAAGCTGATAAAAAACAATAGGGATGGGTGCGAATGAAGATGTGAGGAGGTCTACAGGAAGCAACACATATATTTTTCAACAAAGGAACAAAGGGACGCAGAGTTCCCAGGAAATAGAGTTATGGTGGGAAGACAATTACCAGCAAGCAGGTTGCTACAGGGTTGGGGACTAGAAAGTGACACAGGAGAGATGATCCTGGAGGAGAGGAAGGATAGTGAAATTTGTTTTCCTCAGTTCCAGGCCAGTGTGTTTACTGGGAAGCTAAGGTAGAAAATGTTTTTTTGTTGTCAGTGGCTGACCCAAAGGATAGGAGAGAGTTTGTTTGAGACCTGGATAGGTCATGTGTTTGTTTCTCTGCGAGGAGACTTAGATTACGTCTTAGTTTTGAGTCCTGTGATTGTGATAAAATATCTGGACAAAAAAAAATTTACAAAAGAAATGGCTTATTTGGCTCACAATTTCAGGGTACAGTCAATCATTTTTGAAAAGTCAAAGTAGCAAGAACGTGAAACAACTTGTTACATTATATCTACACATTGAAGTGAATTAACACTTGCATGCTAATGTTCTGCTTGTGGTCTTCATACTTATGTCATCTCGAATCTTCTTCCTAGGGAATGGTGCCACCCAGAGAATGAGATCATCCTTGTCCAGTTAGCATAATCAAGGTTATCTCTTAAAGACATCCCATAGGACAAACTAATGTATAAACCTTCCATTGAGATTATCTTCCCAAGCCATTCTAAATTGTGTTAAATTGACAAATAAAACAACCCATCAAAATTGGCTAGATTTATAACTTAAGATGCTGCACAGTGGAAAATGTGTAACTTCTCAATAAAGATGGGTGCTGTTAAGATATGAATGTTATATATGTTATATATATATATATAAAATATATATGCATATACAATATATATATAACATATATATATAACATATATATGCATATACAAAATTACTATGAACACACACACATATACATATGTGTACCTATATATGTTGTTAGGCCAACATATACCAGCTTACATATGTTAAGGGTTTTGGAAGAGAAATGGAAGCAATGGGAATTAGGCCAGAGAATGGGCATGTTGGTTTAAGCTGACTTCATGTATTTTACCAGAGTGCTTGTCCAAATAAAGGTAAAATGTTAAAGACCATAAAAATTGGGCTCAATAAAAGGGGTTGTTGACGCAATTTTACTATAACCTATGAACAGTCCCTATGACCAGATGTGTAGGTTATTTTAACTTGGTCATAGTTCATGTGTAAATGATAAGACCATAAATAGTTTTATTGCAGATAATAAGGATGTTCTCCATCTCTGTCACAAACAATTATTGAACTTTTATTAAGGGTGTCTTATCCTTATTTGCATGGCTGCAGATACAACTGGGAAGAGAACAATGTCCTAGATCTTATGAAACTTATGTCCAGGTTGGAGGAAGCTCATAACAAACTAATAAAGAAGACACTATAATTAAATAACTCTGAGTGTATTGAGAAAAATCAGGCAGGTTTCAACAAACAAGTGTTACTGGAGACCTGTAGAGGTTTGGCGGCCATCCTGGTCCTTCTGATCAGGATGTGCAATTCATATTTGAATGCTAAGGATCCAGAAATGCTAGCTACAGTTAAGGAAAGAAGAGAATTTCTTCACAAAAAAGCTAAGTAATAAAATAATATGGCATATTCTCACTGAAAATAGGAGTGCTAGTCTGTTCTATGTCACTGGAATATAGTACAGGAGATGAGCAGTTTCTAAGTAGAAAATACTTATTTCATATGACTGCTTCAGATGAATTGGTTAACTGTTAACCATTACTTCTCACTTCTAGTCTGTGACTAAAGCAAAAATAGTATCATAGTGGACCCATGTTACTTGGGAAGGCAGTTTCTCTTTGGTTGGTTCTGAAGCAGAACAACCAGTCACTTTTTATAACAAAACATCTTTCCTGATGCTCAGGAAATACCAACCCATGATGTATTAGAGACAAGCTGGGAAGATCTCTCACAACAAAACCACTCCCTAGAGCATCTGTGTCTAGGCACTGCTTTGATGGGAACAAACAATCCACACAGAACATTTGAGGCCCAAGTGAAGCATTTAACTACTAATCCTTAAAGGCTCATATCCACATACCAAATTCTCAGCACAAATTGGTTTCAGTGTATGTCTAAGGCTTTCTCTCATCTGAACATTTTCACATTCACCCCAAAAGTTCAATTCTAATGTCTTCTCTGACAGTTCAGAAAACTTAGGTATGACCCTATACAAAAGAAAAAGGAATTACATACTTCCAAAACATAATGAGATAAGTTAAATATTCTCATTGCAAATGAAAAGAAGAGAAAATAGGCCAATGCAGCACCCAACTCCAACAGGATATGAATTCAACCCTATCTCCATGTTTCACATCTTAGAAACAGAATAATCTTCTATGATATTCAAGGAGTTTTGGTTAGTCAGTGTCTCTGGCCTTGCTAACTACAAGCCACTTGGCCACTATCCTGACTTGGCTGTCTTTAGTGCCTACAAACTTTTTTTTGTCAGGGCTTCCATCTTCTTGGCATCTCCAAAGTTCTTGAGATTCTTATGTAGCATTGGCTTCAAAATTGTCCTTTACCCTGCCTCTAGGGATCCTCATCTTCCATTTAGTCACTTGCTTGATAAAGTTTCAGTTTCTTTCTTCAACATCTTAAAGTTTTTATTATACAAGTCTTACTTGCTTTATTAGAGTTATACCAAGATTTTTTTGTGTGTGAGGCAATTATATAAGGTTTTGTCTTCCTGATTTATTTTTCAGTTTGTCATTTGTATATAGGACATATTTTATATGTTAAATTTGCATCTTGCTACTTGGATGAAAGTGTTTATCAGATATAGAAATGTCTCAAAAGATATTTTTATATTATGTATATAATTATATCATATATAAAGGAAGACACTGTGACTCCTTCCTTTCCTATTTATATCCCACTAATATCCTTCAGTTGTCTTATTAGTCTAGAAAAGTCTAATCATTCTAGACATACCTATACTGAATAGGTATGGAGAAGTGAGCAACATTTTCTTGTCATGAATTTTAGTGAAATTCTTTGAGTTTCTCTCCATTTACACTGATGCTGCTTGTGGGCTTGTTGTGAATCACTTTTATTATGTTGAGGCATTTTTTATTTCCCTATTTTTTCCAGAGCTTAGATCATGAAGGGGTGTATTATGTTGTCAAAGGCCTTTTCTGCAAATAATGACATGATCATACAGTTTTTGTATTTTGGTTTTTCTTTTTTGGCAACTTATGTTTATCAATTTATACAAATTGAACCATCCCTGCATCTCTGGAATGAAGCTTATTTCATTATGATGGAATTTTTAAATATGTTCTAGGATTCAATTTTTAAGTATTTTATTGAGAATGTTTACTTCGTTGTTCATAGAGATATTGGTTGGTAACATGTTTCTTTGCTGGGTCTTGTGCTGTTTAGATACAAGGTTAATTGTGGCCTCATGAGAAGAACTAAGTAGTATTCCGCTTCTATTTTGTTGTACAATTTGAAATTTATTGATGTTGATTCTTCTTTGAAGGTCTGGTAGAATTTTGTATTGATGTATCTGACCCTGTGTGGTTTTGTTTGTTTTGTTTTTTTGTTTTGCTTTCTCACTTGTTTGTTTTGTTTTGTTCAAAAATTTTCACACATTCTGGTTTTTTAAAGGTTTTGAACTAGTTTAAATTGCTTATATAATCTTGAATTATCTTTGATATGTCACAAAATTTATCCATTTCTTTTAAGTTTTCCAGGTTGGTGGAGTACAAGTTTTTAAAATATGTCCCTATGGTTCCCTACATTTCCCCAAACATCTGTTTTGGTGTCTCCTTTTCATGTTTAATTTTCTTAATTTGGATCTTCTATCTTTTTAAAAAAAAAATTAGCAAGGGCTGTATCAACCTCAGAGAGCTAACTCTTCATTTCTTTGATAATTTTATTTTATTTTGCTTCTTTTAAAATTAATTTCAGCCTTGAGTTTGGTTATTTTTTGTCATCTGTACATTGTGGCATTATTTCTTACTTTTGTTATAAAGCTTACAGATGAGCTGTAAAGTTACTAATATGAGATCTCTCTGGCTTTTAACATAGGTTCTTAGTACTGAGAAATGGCCTCTGAGAATTGCCTTCACTATATGACATAGGTTTGGATATTTTGTGTTTTCATTATCATTAAATTCTAAATGTTTTATAGTTCCTTATTGATTTCTCTCTTGAATTATTTTTCATCTGGCAGTGAGTTACTTAATTTTCATTAGTTTGTATCCTTTTTGTTGTTTCGGTTGTTTTGGATATCACTGGAATTTTTCCCTAATTAATTGATTGGATAATAAAAAGGACAAGAAGCCAATCACCAGACAAGGAGGAGGAAGGCCTTCCATGTTCAAAAGAGAAAGAGGGAATGCAGGAGAAATGAACACTTTTTTTTTTTTTTTTGATTGTTAGGCAGGAGCGATAGATAGCAGACAAAATGTAGACAAGGACTGTTAGATCTAGTGGCAGAATTCACCAGAATCCACCACTGGAAGATTTCTAACAGAATTGTTGATGACTTTAGGATGATAGATTCCATGCCCAGTGGTTGTGTTTTCTGTTGGTTTTAAACTAAGATTTTTTTTTTTATTTTCATATTTTATTTACATTTCAAATGTTTCAGATCTCCCCTTTGGAACCTCCCCATTCCCTCCACCTTCCCCCTGCCAATATGGGGATATTCTCCAACCCACCCTCCCACCCACCCACCCACTCTCATCTTTCCTCCTTGTCATTCTCCTATACTGGGGGATCCCACCCACCCACCCACTCTCGTCTTTCCTCCTTGTCATTCTCCTTTACTGGGGGATCTAAGACCCTCAAGCCCAAGGGCCTCTCCTCCCCCTGACGGATAACAAGACCTTCCTCTGCCGCATTTGTGGCCAGCACCATGGGTCTCTTCATGTGTTTCTTTAGTTGGTGGATCAGTCTCCCGAAGTATCGGGGGTCAGGCCAGTTGCCACTGTTGCTACCTCCCTGGGGCTGCACACTCCCTCAGCTCCTTCAGTCCTTTCTCCAAGCCCTCCATTTGGGATGTCACACTCAGAACTACTGTAATATTACCTGATGTTTTCCATTTCATGAGACTCAACTGAACTCCAGGGGAAAGGTAACCGCTGTGCCCAGCTAACCTCAAAACTTTGGGAGTGCTGAGCAGTTTGGCAGCAGCTAACTGCAGGACCGAGAGTGTGTTTTCAGAACTCTGGAGAAGCAGAGCCAGTGTTGATGGGAGAGACATTAGGTAGGGGAAAACAAGTAGTCTCGGGCTATGTGGATCTGGGGCTATAAACCGGGCTGGGAACAGATTGAGACCTCCGGCAGGAGCCTAGCCAGCAATAGCATGGATTATTTTTTAATAATCACACGCTACAGATATCCATTGTGCTTTCTTTATTGATTCTATTTGGTAAATCCCACTTTTGCTTCTTAAATTGTTTTCCTTATTTTGTATAACTGTTATGTTTTCACAGACTTCATTAAGTGATCTAATATCCTTGTTAAGATCCTTTAATATATTCATAATAAGCATTTTGAGGTCTTTGTTTTCAAGGTACAGTCAATCATTTTTGGAAAGCCAAGGTAGCAGGAACTTGAAGCAACTTATTACATTACGTCTACAGAGGGCAGTGAGTTACACCATGCATGCTGGTGCTCTGCAACACTTATATAGTTCAGAGTCTCTTTCCTAGGGAATGGTGCCACCCAAAGGATCAGATTTTCCCTCTACAATTAACATAATCAAGATCCTCTCTTAAAGACATCCCTTAGGCCAAACTAATTTATAAACCCTTCATTGAGATTCTCTTCCAAGGTCGTCATAAACTGTGTGCAGTTGACCGTTAGAACAACTCACCACAGATGGCTTCATTATAACCTAATCAAGAAGCTTCACAGTGCAAAATATGCAACTTCTCAATAAAACTGGGGAGCTGTTAACATATGAACGAAGAAAGAGACTAAAGGGTAAACAAATGTGTCTATATATCTATATTTATATTTAAATTCATACTAACACATATAGCATGTTTTAAATGTACACTGAAATATGAAAATTTATTTACATGTATGTTTGTGCACACATACACACATATATACACACATGTATACTATGAACATACACATGTATACTTATATGAATATACACATATTGTTAAATACAGATATCCTAGCTTACAGATGATAAGAACTATGGGAAAGGAATATAGTAACCAGGCTTGTGGGTGGGCAGATTAGAAAAATTGGCAGCAGGCTTTGGAGTATTTTACCTCAGTGTTTTTCCACATAAAGTTAGGATGTTGAAGACCATAACAAGTTAGCTCAATAAATGGATTGTTGAAGCAACTATTACTGTACCTTAGTCCCTGTGACAAGGTGTGTAGGCTATTTTAACTTGGCCATAGTTCAGTGTAAGTGTCAAGACCATAAATGGTTTATTGTGGCTGATAAGGATGTTTTCTTCCTCTCTCACAGATATTTATTGAGCCTTTATTAAGGGTGAGGCTGTCTTACTCTTATTTGCTTGCTTATAGATGCAACAGGGAAGAGAACAATGTCCTGGCTCTTATCAATTTTATGTCTACATTGTAGGAAGCTCATAATCAACTAATAATGATACATGAAAATCAGATAACCCTGAGTATATTGAGAAAAATCAGTCAAGATTCAACAAACAAGTGCCACTGCTGACCTGTAGATCTTTTGTGGACATACAGGTCTTTCTGACCAGAAACAACAATTCACATTTGAATACTGTTGATCCAGAAATGCTAACTGCAATTAAAGGAAGGAGACGGATTCCTTGCAAAAGAAGTAGGTAGTATAAAAACCTGGACTATTCACCTGGACAAAGAAGAGAGGTGTGCTAGCCTTCTCTGTGTCACTGAATAAAGTGCAGGACATGAGCAGTTTTGAAGCAGAAAACACTTATTTTGGGTCAGAGTTTCAGAGATTTGGTTGTTAAGCATTACTTGTCATTTTTGCTCTATGAGTAAAGTAAGAATAATATAACAGTAGATCCCATCACAGAGGAAAGTAATCTGCTTTGGTTGTTGTGAAGCAGAGCACAATTCACTTTTATTTCAAACCCTTTTCCTAATGCTCATTAAGGTACCCACCTACAGTGTATTAAAGTAGAGCAGGGCAGATCTCTCACTACAAAATCATTCCCTAGAGGTTCTGTGGTGGAGGTTGGTCTGCTATGTATTCAAATAAAAAATGCTGGATCCCAAGATCTTTTTGCACCTGAAGAAGAGATCCTCAGGTACACCAAGTGTTCCTATGTAAAATCAAGTTAATTGATTAATAAAGTCTAGAGCCTATGATTGAGTGGTAAGGAAAGGAATGTAGAATTTGAACATCAAGTGGTGGATCTCTGCAGAGACCAGGAAAAGAGGACACTAGAGAGGAGGAGGCTGCCATGAGGCAAGATGGACCAGAAGCATGTGGCCAGAAGAAAAATCAAGTAACAAGGGATATATGCCTGAAATGCAAGTTAGAATAGCTCAAAATCTGCCCAATCTAGGCTTATAGTTTGTAAATAAAACACCAGTATTGTATGCATGCTACCTAGAATTTATAATTCTTTTCCGTTTTTGAGTACTGTCTTGTTGGGGGCAAAGCAATCAACATGGGTACAATTTTAAGAGCCAAGTAAATAAAGCATTTTACTTCTAACTCTTAAAGACTCACGATCCATATAGCAAATTCTCATGAAGGGATGTTGAGCTTGTGCTCAAAGATCAAGAATCGACAGATGGGACCTCATAAAATTACAAAGCTTCTGTAAGGCAATGGACACTGTAAATAGGACAAAACAGCAACCTACAGATTGGGAAAAGATCTTTACCAATCCTACATCTGATAGAGGGCTAATATCCAATGTATACAAAGAACTCAAGAAGTTAGACTACAGAGATCCAAAAACCCTATCAAAAAACGGGGAAGAGAGCTAAACAGAGAATTCTCAACTAAGGAAACTTGAATGGCTGAGAAGCACCTAAAGAAATGTTCAACATCCTTAGTCATCAGGGAAATGCCAATCAAAACAACCCTGAGATTTCACCTCACACCAGTCAGAATGGCTAAGATCAAAAACTCAGGTGACAGCAGATGTTGGCGAGGATATGGCGAAAGAGGAACACTCCTCCATTGCTGGTGGGAATGCAAGTTGATACAACCTCTCTGGAAATCAGTTTGGCAGACTCTAAGAAAAATGAACATAATACTACCTGAGGACCCAGCTATTCCACTCCTGGGCATATACCCAGAAGATGTTCCAACATTTAATAAAGACACATGTTCCACTATGTTCGTTGCAGCCATATTTATAATAGCCAGAAGCTGGAAACAACCCAGATGTCCCTCCACAGAGGAATGAATATAGAAAATGTGGTACATTTACACAATGGAATACTACTCAGCAATTAAAAACAATGACTTCATGAAATTCACAGACAAATAGATGGATCTTGAAAATATCATCCTGAGCGAGGTAATGCAGTCACAAATGAATGAACATGGTATGTACTCACTGTTAAGGGGTTATTAGCCCAAAAGTTTGAAATACCCAAGAGTCACTTCACAGCAACAGTAAGGCAGAGTGTGAGGTCCCAGATGGAGGACTTGGGGAAGGGACTGAAAGAGCTGAGGGAGTTTGCATCCCCAGAAAGGCAGCAACAGTGGAAACTGGCCTGACCACCCGATACTCCTGAAGAATGAACCACCAACCAAAGAATACACATGGAATGACCCATGGTGCTGGCCACATATGCAGCAGAGGAGGGTCTTGTTAGCCCTCAGTGGGAGGACAGGCCCTTGGGCCTGAGGGTATTAGATCCCTCAGTATAAGAGAAGGCCAAGGAGGGAAGACGAGAGTGGGTGGGTGGGTAGGTGGAGGAATACCCCCATAAAGGCAGGGGAGGGGGAGGGAATAGGGAGGTTCCAAAGGGAGATTTGGAAAGGGGAAAACATTTGAAATGTAAATAAAGTATAATAATAATAATAATAATAATAATAAT
Organism: Rhynchomys soricoides; assembly: GCA_019843965.1. Classification (NCBI taxonomy): domain Eukaryota; kingdom Metazoa; phylum Chordata; class Mammalia; order Rodentia; family Muridae; genus Rhynchomys; species Rhynchomys soricoides. The sequence continues at coordinate 9,637,287 of JADRCH010000098.1, read as the reverse complement.
AATAATAGTTAATACCTCTATTAACTATAACTCAGGCTGCTCTTGAACTCCCTGTGTAGCCAGGGTGATCTTGAACTCCTGTGTCTACCTCTTGAGGTTTATGGGGGTGCACCAGGACACTTATTTTATGCACTGCTGAGGATCAGGCCTGCAGTCTTATGCATGTTAGGCAAGCACTCTTCCCATGGACTTACATTCACCACCCCAAATCCCTTATGAGTTTATTATTTTGTGGTATTCCTTTGAGTTGTAAAAGATAATCAAAATAAGAATGAAATAATTCTTTATAAAACTCAAAAACAAAAAAAAACCAAACCAACAAACAAAAAAAAGAGGAGCGCTTACCTCACAGGGTTGAGCACTGTGTGCTACTGAGAGGATTATGTGAGGCAAATAAACAGTTTGTACAAGGCCAAAGAGAGAGAGAGAGAGAGAGAGAGAGAGAGAGAGAGAGAGAGAGAGAAATATGAGTTGACTTGATCGTACTGTATTAGCCCAACAGTAGAAATGTGACTAAGAAATGTATGCTAGCATATATCAAGGGATCTAGGTGTTTATCAATTATTTTATATTGTTAATATTTTTTAAACAATTGTTCTGGTCATTTTGCATGCAGTACTGTTATTGCAAAGATGTGTTTATTTTTTAATAAAAATTGTCAAAATTATTAATCTCATTTCAGCTGAGCTTTAGAAACTTGGTACCATGCTCATACATAATATCCCTATTTCAAAAGTACAATGTAATACTCCAGATTCAAAATTAATTTCCTGGATTAACTTTTACATCACTTTTGTCCATCTAATACATTTGCTTCAAGAAGTAGGTGGAGATATGACTTCATCTACATCTGTAGAAGACTCAGAGCAGTGAAAACCAGACACTTGATTTTATGACTTTGCTAAGTCCAGTGCAGCCCAAAATAGAGGGAGCACTGATTAGAGAGAATAATCTTAATAGCCCTGGACACACAGAACTTCCTCCATTTCCTCATTGCCTGGGTAATCAGGAAGGTGAAATCTCCTATGTCACCTAGTTCTGGCTTCCTTTCTTTGCCTTACTAAAACCATGGGTGAGCTCATCTCCATGTCTTATATCCTGTTTATTATTAATCTTATCTGACACATGACCTCAATGGTGGACTAGGAAGCATGTGCAGGGCTCTAGTGTTTCCTGTGTCCTTGTATATGGACTGGAGCCACACCTCTACAAAGGACATTAGCTCTTATTTCTCAAAAAAGTAAAGTTTCTCTCTCTGTTTTATACCTATTTATCACAGATACACACACACATCTATCATCTATATCTATCATTTATCTGTCTATCATCTATTACCTACCTATCATTCTATCAATCTGTCTGCCTAGCATCTGTCTCTATCTATCTATCTATCTATCTATCTATCTATCTATCTATCTACCTATCATCTATCCAGCTGTCTGTGAATTGATCACCAACCTATCTATTGCTAAATTATGTGTAATTTCCATTGGTTTTAATATTACTACTGATATTTTTGAAATTACATACATGTAGTCATTTTATTAGTAAATTTTAGTATTAGTTGTCTTACTCCATACCTCTGATTTGTTTTAGATATTTTCTGATGATTCTTTTGTTTGGTTTTAAGACAATCTTGTTATGTATCACTGACACGTCTGCAACTTGCTATATAGAATAGGCTAACTTCAAACTTGTGGTTATTCTCTTGTCTTAGCCTCTGAACTGTTGGAATTACTGGTGTGTAGCATCTGGTTAAGTTAAACATTCTTTAATGATGATTTTCATTATCACCTTAGGCATCCTATCCCTAGCCAGTAAGAATTTCTCAGGGTAACTTGGTGAGTTAACTATCCAGTCTACTCCCCTCTCAGGTTTTCTTTTCAGGGGTGAGAACTCCAGTCTTCTGATTCTCAGGCTGAAACTTCTGATGTGTGTTGTTTAATTACTAGATTTAAATGTGAATTAGCAAATATGGCTGAATCTACCCTTAAAATTGATAAATCTTCCAGCCCCTTTGCACCATCTCTACTGCTAAAGCCCTCACCCATTCTCTGTGCTTGTCCTGTGGACATTCACACTCATTCTTCCTAGAGTACCTCATTATAAACAAAATCAGGTTGTATCAGAGAGCAGCTCAAACAACTGTCTATTGTCTTCTCCTGAGGGTTTCACCATATCCAGGATGGGCCCTATATTTTGGGCTTTGTAATTCCCCAGAACTTCCCCACTACTTCCTGTTTATTATCCTGTAGTCACTCTTTCTCAGTGAGGCAGCAGGCATATGCCTGTCTCATGATCCCTTCCCCATGTGCAGCACCAGGTAGCTATGTGGCTTTGTGCACATTTTGTTAAGCGCTTTGCTCAGAAACCATCTTAACAGGGTTTCTTCAGTCACCTGAACAAACCTCATCACCTCCTTTCAGTGGTTTCACTCCGCCCAGATCACATCTGGATTGTCTCTACTCTCCACTAGAAACTGAACTCCTCTGTCAGTTCCTTGCTAGCAGGTCCATGTGACAGGAGAGAACCTGGTCCAGCCTGAGTGGGATGGCGAGTGTACAGTCCAAAAGAAACACACCAGGCTGGGAAGGAGTCTTGTTGAAGCAGGAACTCAACTTTATTTTATCAACCCCTCGCTTGTATAGAGAAGGCAAAGGGTGTGGGCCCTTAGGTATGAGGAGAGATGACTTAGGAGATGGGGAAGGGTAAGTTGCAACTAACATGACAAAGCTGTGGGATCAGGGTATCAGCAATGGCAGGGCAGAGGGAGGGTCAAAAAGGTCTTGCTGTGTCACTCTTATATGGAAGAGACTGAGAGGTCTCAGAACTCGAGCCAGGCTTGGATTTGTCTTCAAGGCCCAAACCAGGGTCAAAATGGGGCCTAACACTACCACTACCTGGGATCCCACCCTCTCACCCTCAGGACATTGGAAGGGAGAGAACACCCCCAGCTTCGAATCTTTGGGGTCTGGTTCTGAGCCCTGGCCCAGAGCTGCCACAGCCCCAGCTTGGCTCGGCAACACGGTGCCCAGTGAAGGAGGGCAGACTGGCAAGTCAGGGAAGAATCAGACCACTGCTGCCAACTCTCTCGCTGCTTTGTTCCCTGCAAATGGGGCTCCTGCAGCCTGCCCCTATGGCCAGGACTGCCCCAGGCAATGCACCACGGAGCAGGGTCTGTTCTAAAGAGGAAGCCGGAGCTCTCTCTTCCTTGTACCATCACCAGAATTGAGCAGGCCACTTCGGCCCTGCCGCCCCCAGGGCCTCAGGCCCTGCCAGGCAGCTGAAGGGGAGCTGTGACTAAGACACCACTCACATAGAAAACAATTGGGAGCATCAGCTCTGCTGAGGTCCAGGCAGTGACACACCCAGTGCCTTGTTGGCAGCCTACTAATCACTGACCTGGGAGGAGGTGCAGGACAACACTCCTAAAGGACAACTTTCAGTCTACTTGGATCTTAGTAATACTGTTAGTGATTAGACACAGTAAATGTTCAAGAGTCATTTTTGCTGACCAAGCTCACAATTTTTTTGAAAATCATTCTCAGAAATAAATACACAAAAACTGAAAGAGTACATCAAAGATTTTAAAAGATTAGACTTCATAAGGTAAAAAATAGAATAGTCTAGTCTATACTAACAGAATTTTTTGTTATAGTCTCAATAGCCCCAACACAATTTCTAACTATGTAAATTTAACTATTAAAATTATAATTTTGCTATCAGAGACATGTGGTTTATATTTACTCCTGGCAGTCACTGGAACATTTTGAAACAAATTTTAGAAATGAATTTGGTGTAAAGAAGGTGACATGGGCAAATTGAGGAATGGGGTCAAATTTTTTCTAAGCTATTTAACCATCCAGTGGTGAATACAAGATTTGGATACAGTGCTGTCTAGCTATTTTTATTTCACAACTGTGTTTCCTCTAGCCATGCTCTCCCTTGGGGATCATTTTTCTTATCTTTAAAGCAGATGACATGGGTTTAGGCTATATGATGTGATGAATTCTGTAAAACAAACGTCAGTGGCTGCTGCCAAGCTTTTGGCAACATTTTGTAAATTATCTGTGTAGTTGCAAGCTAAAAAAACACACTGGAATTCGACCTGGAGAATATCAAGGCATAATGAAAACTCTAAAAGTATTGGTATTGTTTCTAAAAGTGTATTCAGATAACACAGAACAGCACCCAAGGGCAGTGATTTGGAAAATTCAGGGGAAATTTGGTTGACATTTTTGCTCACTCACATATAAGATAGGACAGCTTTGCATTGCCCTCTTGTGGTCATGATTTGAAACTACAAAACAAGCTATATCCCTTAGATGCTGGAAAGGGTTTTTCCTGTTTTCTCTCAAATACTATACTCCAGATCTAAGGGATTGGCAAGATTATGCTCATATCAATGTATTTACTGAAAAACAAGTGATCTGAAGCTACTTCAGGATAAAGCACAGATTTGTTAGCTAACGCAGCATTCCCAGCTCTTTGTGATCTGAGATCAACACTTGCTTGCTTCCTGTCCTATGTTCCAAGTAAAGCCACCTGTTTCCTGCTCACCGAGGTTCTGATTATATGGATTATGGTATCAATGCTTTATGGAATCACATCTATTACAGGATATCCCCATCTGAAAAGCCCAGCTAAAACATTTGTAGACACTGACAGTCTACTTTTTGAGAGTCGGGCTGTGTTTGGTTCTGATTTTGTATCTCCCAGAGCCTAGGACCTCAGAAAAGGAAATACACTTTGTGATTTAAAATATTTGTTTTGGAGGAGAGTGGTGATAATTGAACCCAAGGCCTTGTGTACGCTAAGCAAGTACTCTGCCATTTCTATTACTGAGGTACATCCTGCCTGTGTATATGTTAATGTGTATGTATATGCATGATATGCATATGTATACATATATGTATTTATACATACATGAATATATATGTAACGAAAAGGTCTCATGCAAGGTTAAAATTTCTATGTAGCCAAAACTGACATTGAATTCTCAAAACTTGAGTATCCACCTCCCAAATGTTGGGATTATCTGCAAGTACCAGCACTCATAGCCTAAAATGTTATTACTTTCAATTTATCCCAAGAATTTTATGCAATTAAAAATAACCAGCTCAGGCTCCTGCTTCCAACTTGAGGTATGTAAGCGGCCCATTGATGGTTTTCCAGTTATGTTTTTCCTTGTTCAGTCAGCTACCCAGTAGGAGTTAGAATGGGATTTCCAAACCTAAACTCACTAGGTTTGGGATGTCTGTCTCCTTCCAGAGTTACTTCAAACAGCTGGATTCTGTGCTCCTACAACACAGGTTTATTTAGATGACTGTACTACAATACTCGTAAGCCATATATGGTACAGACTGCACAAACAATACTTACATACCTTATGTAGAATCTAAAGTAGACCTTAAATTGTCATATTTTCAATGATAGGAAAGTTATTTATGTACTTTTGAAATCTGTAGGTCACATTCTTCTACTTTTAGCTTGTTTGGGTGGCTAACTTCAATGATTGTTGTAGCATTATTATTACTATTATTATTATTATTATTAATCATTATTTTAATGCTTAGTGTATGTTGTGCACATATTAGGAGTGTGGGTGACTTTGTGGAAGTTATGCTATCACTTTCCACCTAATATTTTGAAATAGGATCTGTCACTGATCTATTTGGCCTGATTAGCTCCCAGTAAGGTCCAGGAACTTGCTTGTGTCCATCCCCCCAAAACTGGGGTTACAAATGCATGCCACTACATTTGGTTGGCTTTTATGTGGGTGCTGGAGATACAAACTCATTTTCTTGTGTTTATGCAGTGTGCACTTTATCAGCTGATCCATGTCCCTGGCCTTGCCATACTATTATTGTGAAAAGCTTTTCCATATCCCAGTGAAGAGTCTTGTACACCATAGGTGAAAATAAATCTGCTTTGAAAAATATTGATTTAAAGAAACAAAATTCTCCAGGCTTCAGAGATTGACCCAATATATGTTTCCACCCTGTCTCTGTATATTGTGTTCCTGTTTTTCACAGACTTGGTCTCAGAACTCTGGTATGAATTGTGACTCACTTTCCCATTTCTGTGCCCTTGCACATGCATGAGATAACCTTGGACAACTTTGCTGGAGATTTACTCATGAATGAGTCCCCAACTATATTTCTTTTCCAAAAACTATTTTTATTCTTTCCCCCACCCCTACATGCTTGCACCTCAGGATGTGTGTGAAGGGTATAGGACAAATTTTGGAAGTTCTTTCTCTCCACCATGGATTGAATGAAACTCAGATCTTTAGGCTAGCAATGGTAGCTCTGTTACCTTCAGTTATCTCAGTAGGCAAAACTACATGAGCCACTCTGTGGACAAAAGCAAATACAATTATAATGGGAAATATCCAGAGTCTCAGCCTGCTCTTACTAGTCACCATAGCACCAACCCCTGGGCATCTCCAGATCCTTAACCTCTTTTATTTTACATAGTTACTTAAATTTTTACTTATTTATTCATTTATTAATTCACTTAACATTTCAATTGCAGACCCCACTCTCCTCTCAGTCTCCTCTTACACAACCCCTCCCACATTTTCCCTCCTTTGAGAAGGAGGAGGTCCCAACCTGGCCATCAACTCATTGCAGGAGTAGGTATATCTGCTCCCACTGTGGCCATATAAGGCAGCCAGGTTAGGGAAAGAGAATCCACAGGCAGGTAACAAAGTCAGGGACCTACTATGCTCCAATTGTTACCGGACCCTCATAAAGACCAAGCAGCATATCTGCTACATATGTGTTGGGATCATGGTTAGCTATTGCCCACACTTGCTCTTTGGTTGGTGACTCAATCTCTGGGATCCCCAAGAGTCCAGGATAGTTGATTCTGTTGGCCTTCCTGTGGAATTCCTTTCTTCTTCAGGTTCAATCTTCTAATTCTTCCATTAGACTCCCCAAGGAGTTCCATCTGATTGGCTGGGAATTGCTGCATCTGTTTAGGTCAGCTCTTGGGTGAAGCCTCTCAAAAGACAGTTATGCTAGGCTGCTGTCTGCAGGCATAAAGGAGTATCATTAATAGTGTCAGATATTGCTTTCTGCCCATGGGATGGGTCTCAAGTTGGGGCAATCATTGGTTGGATATTCCCTTAGTCTCTACTCTATCTTTGTAATGCAGATCCAAAAAAACATGCATGATATGTACTCACTTATAAGTGGATATTAGCCATAAAGAATGGGAAACCCACACAACATTCTACAGATCCAAATAACAAAGAGGGCTCAAAGGAGTATGCTTGTATTTCACTTAGAAGGGGAAATAAAATGGAGAAAAAGGAGGCAGGGTTAGGTTAGAGAGAGCTGGGGAGAGAGGGCTGGGGGAATAAACAGAAGCTGGTGGTGGGGTTTGGGGAGTATCGTTTGGATGTGCCAGGGACTTGATTTGGGAGAGGTTCCAAGGAGTCTATGACTCTAGCTGAGACTCTTAGTACTGGAGGATATGGAGCCTAGAGTGGCTACTTCCTGTATCTAGGCAGGACTCCCAGTAAAGGGATAAGGACACTAACAAACCCACAAACACTTCTACCCAGTTGTTCTTCCTATAAGTAGTACAGGCACAAAGATAGAACAGATCATTAGTCTTGACTCTGTCCACATTTTCTAACTTATATTCACTAAGTATGGTAGCTTGGCTCTCTGAGAAACAGTTTGGATTGTTTCTCCTCCTATGATTCCCTATTCTGCCACCCAACCTGTGAATCTGACTACTCCACTATGCTCACAGTGGAAAGAGAAGCCATGTCTGTTTTTCCTCACCACTGACTGTTCAAGACAAGGCCCAGGAATTATTGCCTTGCTTTAACTAACCAATACCACTCTCTAGGATCACTCTGGGACTCTGACAGATTGACTGACACAGAAATATAATGAACTTCCATGGAGCTGTCTTTGTGCCTGTGAGGATCACAAAGGCAGGTTTTCTCAGTGGGGCTTCCCTTAAGCCAATCAACTGAGCAATCCCAAGGGAAGCCTGCTTAACATTGCCATAATGAACCCTGAGTCACAGGGGCCAACTGCTTGCTAATTCTCTATGCATATGGTGCTCTTTCTTGTTAAACTTCCCTAGAGCTCCTCGGCTTATTTAACTTTCTTTAATAACCAGCAGATGGCTTCTGTCTGGGCAATCATCAACTGGTGCTTAGCAATGGCAGATTCAAGAGGAGGCATGGGACTTGTTAGGGGTGGGGATCCAGATGCTGACATGCAGAATGCCAGGTGAAGTTATCAGGCATCCTCTAATTGGTGTTGAAGGCAGTGAGGACCACTGAGAGGGGAAGACTCCTTCCTGGAAGAGGGAGACTAGTGCTCAGCAACTCATGCAAATAAGCAAAAGAAAATGTTGTGGGACTCAAGTACTGCTGTAGAATAGAAACTGGTTATTTTCTGAGCCTTCAGCATTACATATGATGTCTTAGGCATATGAGAGTTTTGTTAATGTTGAACAAATATGAACTTGGAATTGTCATTTATTCATCTATTAAAATACCCAAAAGATTTGGTATGGCCTTGCCATCAGGTTATATCCAGTGTACACAGCACTTGGGATCTGACAGTGAACAATAAATAGCATCCTCTTTTTTTAAAAAAGTAATGTTTAATTACTAACTTTATTACATTTAAAATTTGTATTACTATGCTTTATTGACAAATCATAATTGAATAGAGTTCTAGGAAATTGGATGATGTTTTGATATATGTAGATAATGTGGCATTACATGTATACAGGTAAGAGTATCCATGAAGTATAATCTGGAGATAAATAGCTCACTTAGCTCTAGTGGTAGACACTTAATGACAACCATGAATAAAGTAGATATTGAGCATCAGGAAGACAGTAAAATTCCAGTTTATGCAGCTGACATATGAAGACAATAAACATGAGTAGAGTCAAGGTGAATCTCAACACTATCCTCGGGTCTGCCCATGTACTTTCTGTGTAAAGACAGCAAGATGTGACAGACAAATTTGTATCCTGTCAGACTATGGGTGAATTCTTCACATGAATGCTCAGCTAGCCCCTCGCCATAGGAGTTTCATTGTCTAGTGTTGAGTATGGGAAGCACTAAGCATGTGTCCAACAGGTATTTCTTGATCCCTTGTGCTAGATACTGGTCTATAGGCTACGTCTCAAATTACAGAGAACAAAAGAACAGGCTGTTCTAGTGCTGTAGGGAAAAACAAAAGGGAAGAGTAAAAATTGCATACATGATGTCCTTTTAAGCAGTGATAAGAAAGAAAAGTGGGTACAGTAACAGGATACAGAAGGTGTGTGTGTGCGTGTGTGTGTAGACTTGTGTGTTCTGAGGCAGGTGGCAGGTCCTGTGAAAGTCTTAGAGAAAGCACTGTAGGTAGATAGACTGTTACAAAGTCAATTGTATATAAAAATACTTCCATAGTGACAGATTAGAATTGCAGGTATCAGTTTTATCATATGATTTCTAATACATATATATATATATATATATATATATATATATATATGTGTGTGTGTGTGTGTGTGTGTGTGTGTGTGTGTGTGTTGTATTATCCATATACATATACTACATTGGGTGTATTGTGTATGCCTAGTATGCATATATACTGGTATATTCATGCTTAGACATACTTGTACATGTATAGGCATACATATAGTATGTGTGGGTATAAATTCAAACATAGACATAAAGTTAACAAAAGACATAAAATGCAATGCTATGTGCCAAATAAAAGATTCAAGGGAGCAGCAGCTGGAAAAGCCATACCTTTATTTGGTCATCATAATAATGGTTGGTTTGGGAAAGAATCATCAATGGCCCAGGTAGGAGTTGCCCACAAGTTCCAAAATTGAAGGGGACTTTTAAAAGAGTAGGGTAGTTATAATCCCTTCAGAATCTCTCCACTGAATGATTACAGAAGACAGGAAACAACCACCACACAGTTGGACCTTGGCAACACTTTACTGAGAAATAAACACACATATCATTTAGAAAAATATGCACATGTATGAATGCATAGAGTTTTTACATGTATACATATTATCTACCTACACTCATGAAAGGAAATGGAAAGGAGGCATGCAAAGGATGAGACAAATGGCAAATTGGTAAAAATGTGGCTAACTGAAAAAAGGAAAGAATGATCTATTTATTTTGTCAATTCTTACAATTGTACTGCAAGTTGGAAGTTCTCTTCAAACAAATGTAAGAAAAGAAATTTGGAAATTGCATGGGACTGTTGAAAACAGTGAGAAAGTTTGTAGAGAATGTTATATCTAAATTCAAAATCATTTTGTGCTGCTAAATGAGACACAAAATATGTTTTAGATTGGATGTTATTTAGATAAGTTTATTTATATGCATATAGAATTTTAGGCATATTAAAGGACTGGCTTTTGAGTGTCTAAATATCTTGCCATAGGTTTTTTCTTCTAACCTTAATAGTCACAAGAGGCCTTACATTAGTGGCATATAGTGTATTGGCTTTCTAAATACAAATTAATGCCAATCTGACAGGCCGTCTCAAAGGCTGCAAACTTTTTTTTTTGTATTACCACACAAATACAGTGATTTTAACCTGTTTTTAAAAAACAATAAGCAAGTAAAACATAATTCCAAAGAAATTATGTAACATTCTAGAGTTACCCTCCTTCAAGGACATATATGTTGACTTCTCTGGAACCTGGAAATTCATACAAAAGATGAAGAACTGGTTGAGATAGCAGTTGGTGATAAATATGAAGTGGGATCATGAGAATACTGTAGCTTCTGCCTGCTTCCTAGAACTCTGGGAATCACTGAAGACTGGAAGTGGCACGTGTAGAAAGGCCAGAGGAAGGAGTGTAAGACTCATGCAGAAAGATATCTTGTCTCCCTTATGACCTGCTTTAGGACTATTTGACTAAAATTGAAAAAAAAAAGAAAACAAAAAAAAATACCACCAGCCTGCAATGTCCATTTACCTGGAGCCATCCAGAATTTTGAGTCCACAGGAAAACATAAGTGGTTGTTTTTATCTTAAACTACTGTTTGGGGATACATAACTGTCTCATGAAAAGCAAAAAGATGGAGATGTCAACAGACAAGTAAGGAGCTGTTTGGGCTTGCAGAAGGGGGATGAGAGCAAAGAGAAATATAGTTTACATGACAGAACACAATCCTTCATTTGCCATTAACAGCTGTCATGCCCCTAGCCTCTTGTCTGAATAATTATTATTCCACTTTCTTGTTATCCCTGAAACCAGATTCTCTCAGAAGACACCACATCACCCACAGTAACTTCATATCGTTGTGTTTGCTGTTCGTTATTTTCTTTCACACACGGTGCACCACCAAATCAAAAAAGCACGTGCCTATGTCTCTTTGTACTCTAGATTTTTCCATTTTACAGCGTCAAAGTTGTAGTGCACAGTCCTCTTTAACCCACTGTCAAGCCAGTGAGGTGCTTGCCATCCTTGTTCATCTGCATCCCATTTTCTTTCTTTCTTCTCACATCTACGTCTTCATTTTTCTTAATATTACACACATTATAAGTTCCCCGTACAGTATTTTGTTCTTTGGTCTCCTACCCTTCACCTACTTCCTCTTTTCTTTGGCATGGTTTCACATACAAACATTTCTATGTGAGCTACTGGCAAAGATGGTGATTTCTACCCAGGTAGTCTAATGTTTTGCCTCAACCCAATACGCTCTCGATGTTTAATCTCTGCCTTACAGGCTCACCTTTTACCAGTGTTGATTTTATGAACTTTATTCTGATAGTGGCCTTTCCTCCTATCCACTGGGTCTTGTTGCTAAAGCCATTGGTTCCTTTTGTGTATATCTCTGATGCCTTCTCTCCGCAGTTAGGCACCTCTTCATTTGCATCATTAATATCTCTAAAATTGTTGAAACAATTTTACAAATTTGTAGGCTTGCCTAATATTATCAAACCTGAAAAACATTCAACTTCATGTTTCTCTGTTATTCCCCCCACTTAAGAAAATTCTCCAAAGGATTATACTTTATATCCCTATTTTCTTCTTCAATATACTCAGGTTGAGTTCAGGAATGTTTTAATTCAGATGTCTCCTAAGACAAACCTTGAGATAAAGAGCCCCAAGATAAGGATTTGCAGGGGAAATAACTCATTTATAAATTGTAGAGAACAATGCTCTGGAGATGCAAAAATGATAGAAGGAAAAAGGCCAACGAACTGTACTACTAGCAAAGCCAACCATTCCTGTGGATGACTGGAGCTAATTCTCACTATTCTAAACAATCTAAAACAAATGCTGTGATATTACCTGGCCCAAGAGGATAACAATAATCAGAATAATTTTATGAGGCTATGGCTCTTAGTAATTTGATTCTTTTTTGTTTTTGTTTTGGAGGAGGTATATTATAGAATGACCATAATTTGTAGGTACATACAGGTGTAAATATGCGCTAAGAAGTACTCTGAGTCTATACAAAGGGACCAAGGATGACAGCTCTGGCTATCACCGAAATATCTTATCAGTTTTTCACCACAACATATTCAGACAATTCTTAGAATAGGATTGTTCCTATTCCCACCTGCATTCTCTGGTTCATCTTGAAGGCAATTCCAGCTTTTCTGTCAGTGAGGACTAGCTACTGTGATTTTGTCTGTCCCAAAAAGAGGCCAGGCAAGTAATGGGACCTCTACACCACCCATCCCTCATCCCCTGCAATGTCCTGATTTCTTCCTTTCAGTTCCCTTCCTAGAATCCTTCTAAGAAAGGATGGCCATCAATGAGAGTGACATCAGTTAAGATGGAAGAGTAAAGTGGACATAGGAGAAAGATGACCTGTACTCCAGGCAGACTTGGCTGACACACTTATTCATTTGTATTTCCTTTTATGGGTTGAAAAGTATCAATAATTTTGCTGTTGGATCATGGTCTTCTGTACCAATGAAGTTTAATAATTGAGTTTAGAATACTCTAATGAAGAACTACCTGCCCATGAAGGCATTTGACTTGAAATTTAGGACTTCCAGATTCTGTACACTGATGAACCAAGGCAAATACTAGACATAATTGAGCAGTCAAATACAAATTTGAAGGTCAACTCAGGACTTGAAAGAGATACTTGAGTTATCAGTCCGGGGTATTACTAATAACAGCTGAGAAAATGACTGGTCTTCTGTTTTGGTCCTGCAGGAAAGAGAACTTGCCCTGGAAAAGAACTGCCCAGGTCTGAGCTGTTCATTTTCTTCACTGCTCTTATGCAAATATTTACTTTCAAGCCCCTAGTCAATGAGAAGCTGAGTATAAAATTCAGAATGGGCCTCACACTTTCCCCTATCAGCCTTTGCTTCTATGATGTCCCCAGATAGCAATGCCCAATAAATAAAGAAAAAGGAGAACAGGAGGAATTGATATGTGCTCTTAAGCTATTGGGGCCTGCTCACATCAGAGGAGGCAGGAAGCAGGCAACAGAGGAAAGATGAAATAATGCCCTCTAAGAAAACTGGACACAGTTCCTAGACAACTATTATCTTTACATGGTCTCTGGACAAATCACTTATGTGCTCAGTGACACATCTTTCATCTAAAAGGTGCAGAGAATGAGCATTCTTTGCATATAAATACATATAAATTCATATAGACAGGAAAAAAAAAAAAAACTAGATGAAAATACCATCCCTGGCTGTCTTCCTCTTCCTAACGCTGAAAACAGCCATATCTTGGACATGGTCTGCCCCTGCTCTGATCATTGTCATATGGAATGCCTCAGTAGATGGGCCTCATGTTACTGTACACATCCCATAGCAACGCCTCACCTTGTCAACATGGTGAACTTCACTAGGAACTGTGTCCAATTCCCTTTGAGGACATTATATAAGTCAGGGAAAATGAGGGAATAAATATTATCTAAATCATAAAAAGCATCATTGAAATTAAATCTTTAATTTCCATCTTCCTCATCCTATCATAGATGAAACCTTGCTTCTGGGCCACTCAAATATTCATCTGGACAAGGCAAAAGAATGCATAAGAGTTGGAAGGAACCTTTGGGAGAGCTGCAGTGGCTGCCAAACAAGGCTCTCCCAACTGGCAGGTTGGTAGTTGCCTCACCTTTCTCTGCCTTAATGGTCCTCCTGGAAGTCAGCAGGGCAGAGCTGACTCACAAGTTCTGTGCCACCATTGCCCTAACCTATTTTTCAGACAGGACACATTGTAGGTCAAAGGTTTTGTGGCTGGGTTGGTTTCCTGGTTTCTCTTTTAGCCAGCAGAATACCAAAGAGACTAGAACATAGGGATGAAGACTCTGGGTAGGTACTTTGTGTAGGTACAAATCAACTTATCAACTTAACTTTAATGAGTTGTGTGGGTGTTATCCTTGGCCATGGGGCTCCAATGTCAGTTTGTGGGGAGCAATCCTTCCTCTTGGAAACAACCTGGATTATTGGGGGATTCATATGAGGGTACCCTTGGCCAATAACGTAATTGAAAATAACCCAGTCTTACCACTGGAAGCCTCATCTGGTGATAAGAGATGGCCTGTTGAGACTTCATATCCCCTATCACTACCAGTCATAATTAGGGTCACCATTATCATCCCTATCTCTTTAGCAAAAAACTTGCTCTGGTCTTCCTTTCCTCTCTGACACTACTGACAAAAGACTACAAAGAACTTCTCCAGCCTTCCCTCCCCAACTCTATCTGCAACACCAGCAGGCATTCCCTGTGAATACATCAGCTGATTAGGCCAAGAAAACAGGCAATGCAAAACCTTCAACTCCTCTCTTTACAGCAGAAAACCAAGGGGGAAAACAAAAACAAAAGCAAAAAATAAAAATAAAACCCACCCGAAAAAGACAAATTAATAAATCAGCACCTAGACTTATAATCATCCCAAACCCAATTTCCTAGATACTATGGCAATATTTATCCCCACTAGAACCCAGCTATTTTACCAGAGCAGGCCCTAAATATTCCAACATAGCTGAAGCACAAGAAAAAGATCTTAAAACCAACTATATGAAAATGAAGGAGGTCCTTAAAGAAGAAATGAATAAATTCTTTAACAAAATCCAGAAAATAACAAACAAATCTTTGGAGAAAATGGGTAAATCCCTTAAAGAAATTTAAGAAAATGCAACAGTTGAAGGACATGAATAAAGCTATTTAAGCCATAGAGATGGAAATAGAATCAATAACAAAAACACAAAAATGGGGGGATTGTGAAAATGAAAAAAAATGGGAATTTGAACAGAAACTACAGAAGAAAGCTTCACCAAGAGAATAAAAAGATAGAAGAGAGAGTCTCAGATGTTGAAGATATGCTAGAAGAAATGGGTCCATCAAAGAAAATGGTAAACAGAAAAACATTCTCTGCACAAAACATACGGGAAATCTGGGACATTATGAATAGACAAAATCTAAAAGGAGTAGGAATAGAGGAAGGAGAAGAAGCCCAGTTCAAAAGCCTAGAAAATATGTTCAACTAAATCATAGAAGAAAAAAATTACTACCTTAAAGGAGGTGTCAATCAAAATACATGAAACATTTTTTTTCTAAAAAAGCCAGAAGAACTTGAATTGATTGTTCTGCAGACTCTAAGATATCACAGAGTCCAACGCAGCAAAACTTTTAATCACCATAGATAGAAAAAATTAGGTATTCACGATAAAGTCAAATTTAAATAATACCTATCTAAAAATATATTTCTAAAAATATATTCCTAAAGAAAATGCTAGAAGGAAAACTCCAACCTAACTACTCTGGTAAGATCACAAAAAATAAACTCACACCAGCAAAATCAAAAGGAAGTGAAATGCACACATACACACAAACACACAAACAGCCACTACTACCACCACCAGCAACAGCCACAGCAGCAGCAGCACCATAACCACCACCAACAACAAAAGACAGGGATCAATAATCATTGGACATTAATATCTCTTGCTATCAATGGTCTCAATTTTCCAATAAAAAGACACACATTAACAGAATGGATGTGAAAATTGGACCCATCCTTCTACTCCATTCAAACTCATACCTCAACATTAAGAATAGACATTACCCTGGGGTAAAGCGTGGAAAAAAATATTCCAAGAAAATGGCCCTAAGAAATAAGTTGCTGTAGACAATTCAATATTTAACAAATAAACTTCAAACTAAAATTAATCAAAAGAGATAGGGAAGAACATTGCATATTTTTCAAAGACAAAATTCACCAATATGACATTTCAATTTTTTACATTTATGACCCAGACACTAGAGCAGCCACGTTTGTCACCAACTTTTTTGAGTTTAACACTCCATGCCATTTGGCTGTACTGTTTAAACAAACCACTTAACTTCATCTATCTGAGAATGTTGTGTTCCAATTCTTTGTAGCCATTCTGTTTCTCAACATAACTATTTTTCTTATCAACAAGTAAATAGCCCCAGTGAGTGAGAACTGGTAAGATTCACATCTTATTCTACATTTCATATTTTTAAAAATCATTTGGGTGGATGTAGTTAACTTGGTGAAATTCAAGATCACTGTATTCTATCTACCAAGTTCAAGGTCAGCCAGTAAAACCCTGTCAAAAAGAAAAAGACAGAAAGGAAGGAAGGAAGGAAGGAAGGAAGGAAGGAAGGAAGGAGAGGAAGAAGAGGTGGAAGAAAAGGAAGAGGAAAAGAAGAAGAAAAAGAAGAGGGAAAGGAAGGAGGTTGAAGAGGAAACCATCAGCTTACCTCACTCCACAGGCCTGAGAATTCTTTACTTATATCCTTTTCTGGAGATAGGTATGCAAAGTTTGATCTATTCCAGGCAGCCTAAACATGTTTATTGCCCCATTTAACTGAATTATCACCACAGCCCCATGTTGTAGATATTTCTTACTATACTGTTCCTGTTTTGCAGATGTAGAACCTGAAGATCAAGGAGATGTGTAATTGCTAATGGCAGAACTAGAAACAGATCAGTTTAACTCCAAAGCTGTTTTTTTTTTCTACTCTATTACACTGCTTTTGCCAAATGCCATATGGAATTTAACACATTAGCTGGGAATGTAACAAAACTGCTAGGTGTTTTCTAGGAAGCTTCACTGGAAACAATGCAGATGGGACTGATTAAGAGTCCAAATGGGCTAAAGGTCTTTAATAGAAACATCTTTACAAAAAGGTGATTGGTAATAGAAGAAGATGAAGGCTCTCTTCCAGTGTCTTTGCTTGTCAATCAGTTTGTCTAAATTCAGATTGGAGAGAAGAAGGTATGAAACATACATTTCCATCCATCTCACCAAGCCAAGCACTTTTGGTTTCTTTCTTTCTTTCTGTTTGGTTTTACTTCTGTAGGTGGTAGTTTATTTACCACATCAAGCTATGTCAAGCTAAGATCTTTTCAAGAACCTTTGCCTTTTCACTCTTACCTTGAAAAATGACCTAGGCCTCTATCTCTGAACCAGTTAGCCTTTGAGAAGATGCAGTTCGGTTCAGGTTGAGAAATCCAGATTCAGAAGTGTATAGGAGTTCTAAGAATAAGCTGAAACAGCCATGAAAGGAAGGCTTGTGGCACCACAGAGCCAGTAGTGGCTGTGCCAGCCATGCAATCACAGTTCATGCAAAGGAGGCTTACACAGATGTACATCTGATTTCCTCTTTGGAAAGGTGCTCTTTCTATCCAATAAGCTTAGCAATGTATGAGTCCAAAGGCTGAAAGAAAACGGGTTTTAAAGGTCAGCCTATTAGTTATGAAGAACATAACCCATAAGCTGAATTAAAATGCTCCAAGCAGCAAGGAAAGGGATTCTGTGACTTAAGGCATCCATGTGGGCTGGGGACACAGTGTCTGCTTGCCCACACCTGCTTTGTTATCTGCCTCCTGCAGATGACTCCTGCTTTGTGTCCTAGCCTCCTAGTGGGTCTCCATGAGCATTTATGGGCCAACTGGGATCTAAGTTTGAGGGGGATAGAAAACATACTCAGTAAAATGCCTGCCTCCTATGTCTATATCTCAGATACAGATCCCTTCACATTCCCATCATATGAGAAGAGGTCTGCACTGGGTGTAGATATGGTGTGATTATAGTATTTTAAATGGAGAACAGTGGCTTTTGAATAAGACTAGAAAGTATTTGTATATATCTACAATTTAATCAATTTTTCTTGAGATAGAATGTACAAAATATTCAAAATACAAAAATTCAATATACATAATATACAAAAATCAATATAAAAATCACAGAAAATATTCAGTATACAAAAATCAAAGGTGCTTAAAGGTCCACCAACACAGTCAGGTCTGTCCTGAGCTCCCAAGAAGTCCATGGTTGTCTCATGCAAGATCTTTTTTTCCTCTTTTATTTTTTTCCCTGGACAAAACAGGAACTGAACTGAAAGACATGCAGGCCATTACATTGGATCTCCATATACTGATGATAGTGTTAAAGATGACAGTGATGAACTAGAAATCACAGCTCTCAATAGAACGTTTGTGGTGACTGATCACTTTTATTCCTCAAGCAACAACAACAACAAACCTTTTGTTCAATAAAGATTCTGAAGATACCACACTTAAGAAGGAGTTAACTGAATGAAAGCAAATGAAACTATTTAGAATTACTATGACAATGGACTTTCTGTATTTGCCCTGTTCCTTCCCTTTCTTGTTACTGGTTTCGATTTCCTGTCTCCCATCTGTCTGTTCACCAATTTTATCCCTTCTTGGTCTATTTTCCCTCACTTCAAGCAACTGAATCCTCTGAGCAGAAAGCAGCTTCTGGAGAGCTTGTAGTGGCCAGGGTTCCTGTGAGGAGAGATGGGGAATGATCGCAGCTTGAATCAGGGAGCAAGTTGTTAGCTTTGATTCTAGGGCATTCCTTCATAGGGAATCCCAGCAGAGGCACTGGCATCCTTGTGCACCATTATCATGTCACATGGGTCACATGGCTCCATCAACAGTGGCATCAGGTGGGTGTGAATGGCCTGACTAGGGAGACTGCAGCTTGAGAATTACTAAGACAAGTGATAGCAACAGAAGTAACTCCATGGGTTGCGTGCAGTCTCGGTATGTTGAAAACTAGCCTGTTATCATCAAAGAAGAAAGTCATGGTGTCAACACTATGTGTATGAGGGACAGTAGGTATT
This sequence comes from Rhynchomys soricoides, assembly GCA_019843965.1. Classification (NCBI taxonomy): domain Eukaryota; kingdom Metazoa; phylum Chordata; class Mammalia; order Rodentia; family Muridae; genus Rhynchomys; species Rhynchomys soricoides. The sequence goes on along the minus strand of JADRCH010000098.1, from coordinate 9,618,177 downwards.
GAACAAATACCACATGATTGCAAACTCTGCTGTAAAAGTTTAGCAGTCCCATGAGTCTCACGGGATTTGAATCTGCCTGGAAAGCTTCTGGTAACAGTTTTATGGTAGCACTCACTGGAGAGGCACAATATTGTAGGAACTTGTCCAAAGAATCCCATTGAGTTAAAACAAACAAAGCATAAACAAAAATAAGCAATGTTTGCCAAGCAGATATGTTAGGTCAACTGTGTCCATTTGTGAATTTCTCCAACCTCAGGTGACTTTCTGGCTTTTAGTTAAACGTATTGCCTCAAATAAATCTTTTCTTGTTCACAGCTGGTTATTCACTGATTCAGTTTCTGAACTTTCTGAGGCCGAGGTGGTAGGAAGCATCTCACTGCTTAAAATCTTGAACCTGGGCCTTACATCCTTAGTGAAGCTGGAAGAATGCTGAATCTGGAGTGAACTGTCAGTGAGAATTCCTTAACGGCTGGGCAGGGAGTTGAGTGGCATATATATCTTTATAGGTTGGCACAAAAAATAGCAGTGGTGATCTGTAAGTTCCTGCTTGTTTCGGGACCTCTGCATGGTGTGATCATCCATCGCGCACCAAGCTGGAAAGAGATTCAAGCAGAAGCTGGGCCGGGAAGCCTGCTCTTTAGGTTATCTTGCTTTGTTAATGAGATCAATGAGAGGAGTTCTCTCTTTAGTCCTCTCAGTGATCCAGTGTCCTTTTCATAGATTTCCCTCCATGTCCACTTGAGGGCGCTGGAACCCACGTTACCGAGCCTCGCAAGAGACTTACTCGGGGATGCTCAGAAGCTGTCCAAAGGGGCATGCTCCAGATGGTGGCACCAACCCTGCCAGCCTGTCTATCTATGGGCGTCTGAATGTGCTGACTCGCTGAAAGGGAAGCCATAACTCCCACTTAGGAATCCCACAGCACGGGTTTGAGCCCATTTTAAAAGAGGCATTCACCAAGCTGGAGGGGGGAGGGTCAGTGGGAAATAATTGGAGGAGGAGACACCTGCCCAGGGATCTGGCACCAGTTGGACAGAATGAACACAGATTTGGGGCAGTGAGAGATGGCCCCGCCTTTCCGAATGGCTTTTGTTTGAAAGAGGAAATAGCTTCATTTTATGGCTCCTGTGGCTGAACTGGAGCCTATAAATAGTATTTTCTTCTCAATAGTGAAGAACAAGGCGAGGGAGCCAGCAGCAAGGCTGAAGCAGCAAGCTGGTCTAAGACTGTTTCCAATTCACACTGTGGCCTGCTAATAGCACCACCTTAGGGCTTGACAAGCCAGCTAACCTTTAACTGTCTCCTAAACTCAGTTTTTGTGTGAAACAGTATCAGCAGTGTTTCTTGAGGAGGACCATGGAGATCCAATAAAGCATTCGGCAAAGTGCCTAGCAATTTTATTTATCTCTATTTTTGAGAGCGCAACTAAAAGGGAAAACGTATAACTGATCCTGAAGACTTATGGTGGGCTCCCTTTATGCACCCAAGAGTCTGTAATCGATAAGTGTCCTATCCCTGCTTTTCAAAAGGGACAAAAAGCTGTGCTCAGAGAGCCTAAGAGATTTGCCAAAGTCTCCAGACTCTGAGGTAGGCAGGCTGAAAGCCCAAGCCTGGTTTGTGTCTTCCTGTGGCCCCACGCCAGGACACGCCACTGCCTGTCTGTGTCAATGCTAGGTCTGCACCCAGAGGCCCCTAGGTCTGGTGAGCTTTTGGCGGGTTTATTCATCATACACAATGGCGCAGGGGCACATATGTTGCGCTGGCAAGGCCGGAATATTTTCCAATGTCGGGGGAAGCAGTGGATGAATGAATAATACCGGCAGAGAGATCAACAGAAGGGGCAAAAGGAGGCCAGAGCCGTATCAGCTCCCCTGCCCCCAGCAGGGCAGCAGAAGGCGCAGCTGGCGAGCTGCAGACTGGTGCTCCAGTCCAATCATCTTGCCGCTGGATTTTTGCACAGCTTTCCTTCCCCATTCTTTCTCGGTTTTGACACTTGTGATTATTACCAATCCTGGTGGCGCTGACGCACGGAGTGCAATGGTTACCATGGCATGCTTAATAGGAGAGCAGATGTTTGGCAGGGGAGCACCATGCATTCTAAATACACAAGGCGAAAGTCGGTGGAGGGCGTAATTGATTTGCTGACTGCAGTGGGAAGCCAGCCCATGCTTGCTCAGGGCCAGAGCACCCTACCACATCCTTGCTTTTATGCTGCACAGTCTCATCATCAGCTGACCTCTGGTAGGCCCCTGGCTTTCCATGCTATCAATTCCCACCGGCTCGCTTGTCTTCTTGCAGTACTTAACACCTGCAGCCTCCCAAACAAGCTGCGTCTGGTCTGTCTCCTGTCTGGGCTTGGCACAGCTGTTCCTACAACTCAAGACTAGGTTCCTTTGTCTGCCAACAAACACCCATGCAGCCCCCAATTCTCAACTCAATCTTCAGTGTGCCTTGGTTATACCTGAGTTGCTGAAACTCTGCTTAGTTTCTTCATAGAACTTACCACTGTGTTGTAGCTTGCTTGACTTCTCTTTTAGCAGAGTGGTAGTTTCTTGAGGTCAGGAACTCTGATATCTGTAAGGAAAAAAATCTTGACGTTAATTGAAAGGGAAATGACACCAAATTAAACTTTCATTCATTATCATCAGGATCACATTTCTTGCAAAACCCTGTATAACCAGTAGCATCACCAAGAGGCCATGCCCTCCTTCTACTCAAGCTAGTTATCTGTATACATAGAACCACTTCCTATTCCCCAGCTTCTCCTAGAAATATGCAATCCTTCTCTCATTGATCTCTGCATTTTCCAATCTCATCTGCCAGTCAAGATGCTTCTCAATGCAGTTTCTCTGGCTTACCTTCCAAACATATGTGATCACTCTCTGGCTTACCTTCCAAACACGTGTGATCACTTCTTCCTACTGCTTTCCCCATGTCAATTGCTTTCTCGTTGCTACGATACAATGCCCTGAACTTTAAGAAGCAACTTAAAGGAGAAAGGGTTCATTTTTGCTTGCAGTTCAAGAAGAATACAGTCCATCTTGACAGAGAGGCATGGTAGTGGGCAGAGAAGACTGGTGGTAGGAGCAAGAGAGCTGGTCTCACTGTATTCATGCTTAGGATGCAGAGTGAGCAGGAAAGTGGGGCCAGTCTTAAGTCGCAGTCCAATGGCCCACTTTGTGTGACAATACTCTTCAACCTTCCTCTTTAAGAGCACCATAGGCTGAGGACCAAATCTTTGAAATGAGCCTGTAGGGGACATTCCACATGCAAATCAGAAGGTCCAACCCTGAAACCTCTTCAGTCCAACTTCAAAGGTCCCTCGAGTCCCAGCACAGTCCCAGCACTGTTCAAAAGTCCAAAGTTTCTTCAGAGACCCAAGGCAGTCTCTTACCTGTGACCTCCTGTACAATTTATTAAACATTGCATACTTCCAACATACAATAGCAGGGTACAAATTCCCACTCCACAAGGAAGTAATGGGACATAGTAATGAAAAGTAGAGCCAAAGCAAGACCAAAACCCAGCAGGGAAATCATTAAATTCTGAAGTTTCCAGCATTTGGGACCATCTTGGAGGTATGCAGAGATATCCCTGTTATGATGAAAGATACATGGTTGCACTAGGCCTCTTCTGTCAGCACAAAGGAAGCCCAAAGGCCTATTCAGATTTCATAGGTAGTATATTCCTCATGTGAGTATGTTTCTCTATCCTAAAGTCAAAGTGGCTTGGAAAACTTCTTTGAGTTTTCCAAGTTGAGTGATGCCCAGAGCAGAAAACGGCTCTTTTACAGGCTCAGGATACTGTATAGGCTGCTCCACCATTTGAGTCATATGATCCAGAAGACCCGATGGTACCTGTTGGTGGCAGGTAGGGATACACACACACACACACACACACACACACACACACACACGGCCTTGTGATTTGAATGTGTAAATTGCAAGGGAGGTTCTTTGGAATTTTGGAACATGTTTCTACTATAATCTGCAGATAACCATTCCCCCTTTGTGAGACAGCTCTTGATTTGACTTTGGGGTCTTCAGTGGAAACCAAATGTTTGGCATGAGATCATCAAGTTGTCTTGTAACCTGAGCTACCTTCATGAGATGGGTATTATCTGACCTCCCAAGCCATAATGTTGAGAGTGCACAGCAGAAATCCATCATTAAATGGAAGAAAGTCAAGCAAGGAACCTGGTGCTGTGTCGGATACATTGTACCAGTTCCATCAGGTAAAGGGCAGGACTTGTCCATATTAGGATAATATTCTGGTTATGGCTATGCCTTTCTTTCACACAATGCTTTTTCCATGATTATTAATCCTGTATGTTTGTATATGCTGTGTGAGGGTGTGTAGAAGTGAGAGGACGGTATTGGATGCCTTAGAGCTGGAGATATAGCTGATCGTGAGGTGTCATAGGTACTAGTAACTGAACTTAGGTCCTCTGCAAGAACACGTTTAACAGCTAAGTCATCTCTCTAGCCCTTCACATTTTAATGAAATGGGGACGATTACACTCCAAGAGGAGACTCCCGATTAAATAAGATTGTGATAGTTAATCTTGGCTGCCCATTTAATTAGATCAACAAATGCCTAGAACATTTATAAAGCACTTCTCTACATACCTGTGAGCATGTCTCCTAAGGTGATGAGCAAACAGGTCAGTGCAAGACTGAGTGGCACAATTCTCTAAGTTGTGGTACCCAGAGAACAAAAAGGAAAGATTGTAGAATCCTAAGGTACAGCCACTTTCCACTCTGCTTCCTGGCTACCCTGATGTGATCAGTTTTGCTTTGCTTTGTCACTCTCTTCCACTATAATGAACTGAAATTTCTGAGACCACAAGACAATATGAATATTTTCTTAATTTTTTTTTAGATATTTGTCCCACCACCACCACCACCAACAACAAAAAAACAACTAATACAAATGTTGAGGATAGACATAGAAAGAAGTCATTAAATAGTTGTTATTAAAAAGTGATTATTTAGGTAGTTGCCTGATGTCACCAATGATACTGATCTCTTTGGGATTAGAAGCTGTAATACCTCTGCATTCCCCATACCATGGTCTAAGTTTGTGGATCCTGTTACATACAACTGAGTGAATGTCAGAAATTTACCCTATCCATATTGAGATCTAGTACCTTGTATGTAAATTAGATATTTGAGATGTAATATTAAATATTAATGCCTTTAAAGTAATAAATATTAGAACCTATTTAAGCACATTTAAAAGGTGGCAATATAAGAAATTATACAGAGACATGTCTTGACCAATTTCTATTTCACTTTGAAGTTGTTGAGGCTACAAATAGTATGCAGTTGATGATTGTCGTAGAGACACAAATGAGTTCAAATATACTCCAGCAAGGCATTCTGAACTCAGAAAATGAAGAGCAGTTTCTCTCTCTCCCCCTCCCTGTGTGTGTGTGTGTGTGTGTGTGTGTTTAGTGGAAAGTATCAGAATTTCCAGGGATAGAAACAATGAAAATTTACATGAAGAAAGAGAGCAATAAAGCAAAAGAGTGAAAGAGAGAGAGAGAGAGAGAGAGAGAGAGAGAGAGAGAGAGAAAGAGAGATATTTTGGTGGTATTTTACAGTAGTCACAACTAAGAGTTAATAAGTTGTCACTTTGATGATTGCAACCAAAGTAACAAATGATTACAGAGGAATAAGAACATAAGTATCAAATGGTTGTGTGAGACCTTGTGAGCAGAGGACCTATGTTATTGCCTCTCCATACTTGAGAACTTCTGTGGCTTTCTACAAGAATGGCATTCACATCACAATTCTGTGGTCCAAAGAGATGTATTCAAGATTACCTTTTCTTTATGATACAGTCCTTCAGTTTTTCATTAGATGAAAGCTAGCATTATATTTATGTGGGACTTCTTTTCTCATGTTTATTAGCACTGTGATTTTTTTGTTTGTTTTTTTGTTTTGTTTTGTTTTGTTTTTCGAGACAGGGTTTCTCTGTGTAGCCCTGGCTGTCCTGGAACTCACTCTGTAGATCAGGCTGGCCTCGAACTCAGAAATCCACCTGCCTCTGCCTCCCAAGTTCTGGGATTAAAAGCACTGTGATTTTTATTGGTTTTCTTTTCAGATTGAACCAGCCTTGTAGCCCTGACACAGTCCCACTTGGAGTTATACATTGATAGATTTTGTAAAGAATTTTAAGTGTTTAGTCATAAGAGGTATTAACTTGCAAATTTCTTTATAATGTGTTGCTTTCGGCATTTTTGAAATATTTTGGTGTGTGTGGTCTGTGCTACTTCCTTCCTTTTCTATATACTAGAAAAATCTGTATAGAGCTATTTTTTTTTCATAAATGTTCGTTAGAATTTTCCAGTAGACTGTATCATTGTGAAGGGTTTTTATGTTCTATGGAGCCCCCAGATGACCCAGAGTCCTTCTTAAAAGACCAAAGTTTCTTCCTAAGAAGAAGGGGAAAGAAGGGCCACCAGTGATCTTTGACAATCTCCATGGCAACAATATGTTTAGGGGTCCCCTATTTTTGAGAACACTTCTGATGCTATCCCTGACATTTCAGGCCAACATTTCCCCAAATGGAGTCTCAGTCTCTGGAGACAGTGTGGTAGGAGGCTTAGGTTTTATCCACCATTTTTGAAATTCTTAAGTCTGTTTCCTTCTGTATCTAGGCATGGGAACGTTAGCTTACTATGTTGTGAGGCTGGAATGAGGAGTTACTTAGAAATTTTAGAACTTTTTAGTGAGCACAATAATAGTGTGTGTGTGTGTGTGTGTGTGAGATGCAATTTTAGACATTTGCATAATTGTATAGTGACTGAGTCAGGAAACATTGTTATTTCCATCACGTTGACCATTTATCACTTCTTTGCATGGGTACACTCAAATCCTCTCTACAATGTACAATGGCCATATAACTCAGGCACAGTTGTTGAGGAACCCGAGAGCTTACCTTGTCTATCCCCCTGCATCTCTGTACTCTGGCATCACAGGCTTTCAATGAACTTGACTTCCTTTCTCAGGAAATGAAGCCATTTTACTCAGTCTGAGGCCTACCTTGTTAGAAAAGTTGTTTGCTTACCTCTGAATCTGAGAAGCATTTCCTAAAGGGAGTCCTAGACACAGATGAATCTCTCCATCCATCCTCTCTCAGTCCCGTTTTCTCCTCCTTTTCCTTCCCTCCCTCTCTTCAATCTTCAAGACCAATGCTTTCACCTTGAAAAACTTCATTACACATTACAGAGATTACAGAGTGGAAATGATTTGTAGATGGGAACACTCTGTTGTAGTGTTTCAACCCTAGCTTTTTGCCAGATTCAAAGAGGACTCTCTTTGTTAGTGAGCCTCCTGAGCCTTCCTGATGTGAGTGAAGTAAAGACAGTTATTTAAAGTCTAACTCCAGTCTAGAAGGATAGTTCTTTTTAATTGAAAAAAAAAAAACCATGAGTCAGCTGCTTAGGAAAATGCATTGCTGATGATATTAGTACATCAGTGCAATTTCATCAGTCTGGGAAGCACATTTTCAGGAGGCAAGACTGGCAGGGCACAAAGGACAGAATATTAATAAAGCTGAGAAGAGATAGTGCTGTTTCAGTTCTGGGCAGCAGAGGGAGCTCTGAGCTCCTACTCCTTAAGGAGGCAACCAACACAGGGTCTGGAAGAACACATTTGGCTTTATCTTGGCAACATAAATTTGGCTCACTTCACTAGGAAGAACTGGAAAAGCAACACTTGGTTAGTTACAACAAGAGTAGGTACAACAGGTAAGGGTCACCTTGAGACAGACACTGGTGTATATGTACATTATGAGTTTTAATGTATTCAATTCTCATACTGGCAGCTTGAAAGATAAGTGTAAGGACAAGGGTTACAGTTAGGGTTAGGGCCTGGGTAAGCATAAAGGTTAGTGTAGAGGCTGGGGATGAGTTTGGGGTGGGGCTGGGATTTAGAGTAAATGTAAGGGCAAAGGTATGGGTTACAGTTCTGGCAATATTGAAGAGGTAATATTACTGTAGCCTTTCTGGGGATGAGGAAACTGAGGTTCAGAGAGATTAAATGACTTCTCTAAGGTTCCAAAGGAGTTGGCAGAGGTGGTATTTGAATGGAAGTCCTTTGACTCCAAAGTCTTAGCTCTTAATTATGAATAACAGTTTATTATACACATACTTGATACCATTTCATGTTGCAAACGGTTATGTGATAAGTACTTTTTCCATCCATTGTTTCTCACACACACACACACACACACATGAGTTGGGGGAAGAGGAGGAGGAAGTAGAAGAGGAAAGGAAAGGACAGAACTCTTTAAACTGAGAGAATAAACAACTTGTTTCAAGTCTTTAGGTGTTGAAGTGTTCTACAGACATTGTATTACTCACATGTAAGATCTTATGGTTGTGTGCTCTTTATCACTGATCAATAACATAGAGGACATGGTAAGTTTGACCCAGGCCCCACTCTTCTAGTACTACTAAATAGTCTGTTGTAACCTACAGCCCTTCCTCTATGCTAAAGTTTGCTGTGAGAGGTCATGAGATTTAGAGCTGAGAGACACCACCCTAACTTCACCTCTTCATGAGCTTTGGTCACTGAGTCAGAAACACAAGAGCAGCTATTAATTTCATTACAACAACCTGTTGTGTCTAGAAGGTTACATTTCATGGCACTTCTTTTCTCTCCTTCTGTGATGTTACCTGAGGTTGGGGCAGGGAATGTTAATATAATATCCCATTTGTGGATGAGCACTCATAATCTTTTCTTCCAAGAAAAATGCATCTCAGTATTGTTTGTTTCCTACTGGAAGAAGAAGAAGAAGAAGAAGAAGAAGAAGAAGAAGAAGAAGAAGA
>JADRCH010000098.1:9595996-9609328 GCA_019843965.1 Rhynchomys soricoides | reverse complement strand
AAGAACAAGAACAAGAAGAACAAGAACAAGAAGAACAAGAACAAGAAGAACAAGAAGAACAAGAAGAACAAGAAGAAGAACAAGAAGTTTATCTCATCAACATTAAGAAAGTACAGATTTGTGCTTACAAACATAAATATTTAGAAAGTAAATTAATGATAGTACCACTTAGAAAATGGCAATACTAGACTCCTCTGTAGTGCCTATGACCTCCCTAGCAGTACTGGTCATGAGCTCCATGCTGTGGAGCAAGCCTCAAATCTAATCAAATATTATCTTCATAACAGGCATGCCATTATTGCCCTAGTGGATACAATTTGCTTGTCAGCTTATTATTGTAGCAATCAGCCTTTCCAGATCTTGGGATAGCTTCTTCCCAATGTCATACTTTTATTGAAGTAGATCTCAGACAGTGAAATAATTTGCCTTTACCATTCAGATAGTATATTGGGAATCTACAACATAAGTCCAATTTTCAAAGTTTCTTTTTTAATATCAGATTCTACTAATATTATGATCTTACCCAGAAGTGATTCTGTTTCCCTATCTAATTCCAGGGCAGTGTCAGGACTTTACAAGGAGGTATACCTATTTCATGTGATAATCTTCTACCATTATATACTACAATTTTTGGAAGACACAAAATCACAATTTCTGGGCCAGTGACTCTATTTGAAACACACTTGAAGTGATGGTGTTCTGAAAAGACTCTGTGTTTAGAATATAGTCTTAGTTCTTGCACTTGTAAATTGTGTGATCTTAGCCACAGCCTCAGTCTTTTTAAGTGTGAGCCTCTCCTATACTTGTTGGTTTGCTGCAATTGTGAAATGATACACATACTATGGGAATAGAACCTAGGGTGTTATCAAATTCATGCAGAATCCAGGTCAGTGTGACTCTTTCAGCCCTCCTTGTGACTAGCAAGAACTTTTTCACATCTCATTACATAGAAACTAATAACAGTGGGCAATCTTTATCACTAATGTGAAATCCATCTGGGAGAATCCTTCTCCCTACATCAGAACTAATCAACAGGGCCTCATGACCCAGCTCTGTCCTGCTATGAGCTCATAGGAACAGATGGAAAATGGGCTGGGCAGATGGAAAAACTCCATTTTCTGACAGGAATTATTTATTTGTGAAGTTGGAACCACTCGGAGTGACTATTTTGTATTAAGAGGATGAAATATTGTTATATTCACAACGGGGCCATGGAATTAACTAATGCACTGCGACTACTAGTGTCCCTGTGAGACAGGGAGAAGGAATAATAATGGGGCTTTTAAAAATGATCCAAACACATAAATTATTTACTCCGTGTGTGTCAACCATTCCCTTGAAGCTATTTCTGCTGATGGTATTATCCTTCATGCCCTTCCTATGAAAGACATTGCTCTTCGTGACTGAGTTATTACAGAACATGGCATTGCAAAATACATAGTTACCATTAGGAGACATGTTTAGCATTGGCTGCTATGTGTGTTACTTTCCATGTCTTAAATCTGTTAGTTGTGCAAAGCAGGCACCTGAAAGCTGACTTTTCAGATGAAGAATATAGTATTCAATGACATTGGTTTCCCTAGATCATACAAATAGCAGGAAATGGGCTTTCCCTCCTCTTTGTTTTCTGACTTGTTACCCCAAGTGGAAATCAAAACCCTAATCTACCACATGATACCCCTGTGCTGTTTATGTGGCATCTTAAAGAATATTCATAATTTGTTGGGTCTGAACCTATGTCCTCTGGCTTTGTAGCCTTATCTTTTGCCTGGGTCATCATTTGTATTTGCAAACAATTCCATTTCCAGAGTAGAGAGCGGATCCCTCACTCAGAAATTTTACTTATCTTTCTTCTGTTATCCATGGGTCTCATCTAATGCACTCTGGCCAGTTGCTTTCCTTTGTTTCACCTTGGTGTGGTCATTCTCTAGGAAACATTCTCTGACAGCAGCCATGCTCCGGTTACTGTGCCCTGAGCTCTAGTTGATCTTCTTGGCATTCGTTCACATGTTATTAACATAACACGCTGTTGCACTGAACAGGGTCAACGTCCAATTGCAGCGAAGCCTATAAGATCTGTCTTACTCATTGCTGTGTGGAAGGATTCCAGCATGACACAAATTGTATTTTATAAACTGATGAGTGAATCGATGAACAGATACATGAACAACAATGACAAATGCTTTCTTCTAAAATATCCACAAAGTGTGTCTGCAACAGTTGTGATCGCCTTAGATTTAAAAACTTAGATAATATATTTTGATAGGAGCTAGTTACTAATGCCTCATTGGGAATTTGAAAAATGTTGAGGGAAATTGTAGTCTTGACTAGGTGGTGGGAGTGGGCACAAAAATTTTTACTCTCTAAGTACCAGAGGGCAAAGTAACCAACAGACTAATTCCAGATAAGGGTTCATACTGGTTAAATGTCCAATGTAATCAGTGGTGTTTGGGAAAGAGCATTTCAAAAGCAGTCTGAAAACCCATTCAAATTTCCACTGATGCCTGGTATATAGTAGGCAATCAGCCAATAGTTATTAAATAATAAAATGTGAAATATACAGTCTAAGCTCTTTTTATTCCCCTGACAGAAGAGGTAGATGCTTCAGAAGGAAGATACTTTTAAGACATTACTGATCAGTCTAGAGCAGTTCAGGCTGGGAGTAACCACATGTTCCACAGCTGAGGACCCCTGTACATAAGTCATGGCTAGTCTGCTTTTTAGAGCCTCACGATGTCTTTTATGAAATAGAAATTATAGGCCTGCAACATGTATTAAATCTTGAGTGTCCTTCTCTTACCCTTAGATTCAGTGGTCCCTGGCATGTGTCCAGGAAACAAATCGCCAAAGCTGAATGTTATAAGAGGCCAACATTCCTTACATCCTGCCAGGCAGTTTGTGCCTGATGTTGGAAGCTAGATAGTAGGATACAATAGAACTATCAAGTTTCATGAGGATGACAACAAAAAAAACTTGTGTAGAAGTGGGGAGGAAAAAAGGAGTTGTAGAGAAGGAATCTGAGGATCATTTCTGTCTCTAATTTTTCTGGTGCCTTTAGCAAAAGTCATAGAACTCTGATCCTTGTTATCCTCAGCACAAATGGCCACCATTCTTCTTGTGTTCACCTACTTTGGCCCATTTTTATTTATTGTTCCAAGGTTATGGGCACACTTACAAACATACAGTAGATAATAGATTACTACACTGATTGGTTACAAACCAATCTTTCAGGGCACATGGGGCCCACCATCCTAAATCTCTGCTTTCAGAGTACAATGTGCAACCTTAGGCTCTGAGAGTTGCTGCTGTGCCCTGGGCTTTGTTGGGATTTAACTGAGAAATAGTCAGCCTGTATGTACATGAGGTCCTCTACACCTTAAAATGCCTGGGGAAGATTTTGCTGTGTTTTCAAGTGTGAAGGTGACTATAATAGAGCATCAAGGTCCATAGGCAGTGATGTTCCTTTTCCCTTCTCTGCCTTGCTGTTAAGGTGGTCAGAACCTGACAGTCATTCAGATTCTTCACAACCAAATTATCTGTCATCCATACTGTCTAATGTTTAGAAGTCATTACCTATCTTTTGTATACAAACAGTTCTTCAGACCACTGCTTCCGAGGACATTGACCTACCAATTGTATTTGCAGTTAAGTTCATACATACAACAGTTCTGATTGTTAATGCATTTTTCTTTATGTTCAATCAACACTGGTCTCCTTAGAATTTTTTCTGTCCCACCCCCAACCCCACCCCACAATATGTCTGGTGCTTTCCTACTTGGTTTTCCATTACTTCATTCTTTTTCTTAGATGCGGAAATAAGGGCGGTGGTTCCATGCTGAGTAAAAGGCAGGTGTTACTCACCAAGGCCAGCCTGGATGGGAAATTAAAATGAACAAAATGCTAGGCTGGTTTGTACCATGATTTACACGTAGAAGGTTAAAAATGGAGGCTAGTGTTTGGGTTATAAAGATAAGGTAAACCCAAGATAAAGTTTTGTAAAGATAAGAGACACGTGGTATAGATACTGCAAGATCGAAAAGTTCAACTCTTTAACAAAAGAGAGGAAAAGGCCACGCAAGGACACTGGCATGAATGAAAACATGTACAGATATGATCTCTTTAGGAAGCAGGTATGTGTTCCTGTGCTTGGAAGTGACTATGGATTAACACTGATAGATAAAGCAGGAACAGAGGAATCCAGTGAAGTGCTGACTTATACAAGATGAATGCAGTTACTTTTGGTAGTAACTTTAGCTATTTAGATTGTACTGAGTTTGTGATTCTTTCATTTCATCCTCAGTGTTTATTTAATATGGACCAGTGCACAGCCCTATACTAGGTCTAGACATATTACTACAAATGAATCAATGTATACAGTGGGAAACTTGGAACGCTAGGAGTGTTAGAACATCACCTTGAATAGGATTTCCTACAGTGCCTTTCATAGTTCTTAGGAATTGTTTTGGTGCTATTTGAAAATAAAAAGTACTTTCACTGACTACTTTTGGAGTAACATGAAAGTTGAGAATTTTCTTTGTGTATACTTGATTTCATTTTTATTGTACTGTGCCTTAGTCCATGAGACTTACTTTACTGATTATAGTATGAGATTGAGTTAAGCAGAATGGAGTTCATATTTATCTTCTTGAGGAAAAATGCATGACTCACAGGCCAAATCTGATCAATGAGGGAAGAAAGTATCATCTACCAGGGTAAGAAAACAAACTTTAAATAATATTTATTTTGAAGTAGTATAATATTGCCAAGAGGGACCCAAAATTCTTATCTTTTGTGGATTGGGCATCAGAAGGTCCTGTGGGACTGCTCACCAACCAAGACAAGGGTCACATTTTTCTTACAAAGGGGAATTTCCATTTCTAAGTTCATAAATGTCTAAGGCTATCCAACCCCAAGCCTGTGTGAGTAGTCTCTGGAGAATAGTTCTCAAAATGAAATATGGATTCTTTGGTTCATTCCTGGGACACAGAGGAAGATATGCTACATAGAATGTTTATGTGTGTTAGGGAAAGTGGACAGTGTGTCTTGACAGACATCAGAAAGGAGAGCATATATGCTCTCTTTCTCTCTTATTTGTGAGATTAAGGTAATTATAGCATTTCACCTCCCTCCAAACTCTCCCATATACTCTTCTGTGTTCTCCTTCAAATCCATGGCCTCTTTTTAAACTGTTATTGCATGCATGCATACATTGTTATAATGTATATAAGTATATATTCCTAAATATAACCGCATCAGTCTACATCATATTACTTATATGTAGGTTTTCATAGCTGACAATTTGTCACTGGACAAAAAGTTAGTGTGCCTTTCCCTAAGGGAGTCCTGTTCCCAGCCTACCTCAGTTGCCCAGAGTTATTCATGTGGAGTTAAAGCAACATGACCGTTTCCCTATCGACTCTGACATGGTTTTTGGTGTCTTCCTTGTTCAGCTCACATTTGGATAGTCACCTTGGTGAGACTTTATGTGTATAACCTCTGATATTACTAGGAGAGAACATCTCTTAGAAAACTCCAAGAACCCCTGGTTTTACTATCTTTCTGCCTCTGCTTCCCCAATGTTCCCTGAAATATAGGTGTGGGATTGTTTTGTAGACATATTCAGTGAGACTGAGCTCAATTTTATTTTGATTGGTTTTGATCATATTGGTCTCAGTCTGTTACAAAGAGAAGTTTTCTTGAGATCCTATTTCTATACTTTCCTGTGGATATAAGGACAAGTGTTTATAGCTTGGTGTTTGTAACAATGCTGGTTTAGTAAATTAGAGCTTGTGTACTTTCGTCCAATAACCACAGCTTCATTCATACTATTTTGTCTTTTTATACATGTTTTTCTTTTCTTGGGGGGGGGGGGTTAGGTCATCTTTCTTCACTTACCTGGAAAAATCCAACTCAGCATTTCAGCTGAGTGTAAGTGTCTTCTCCTTCAGGAAACACCCCCTGATCCATTCCATTGGTGACATCCTTTTCTTCTATTGTGCCTGCTTTTCCCAGGAGAAGTTTAAGAAATGGCTTATCTCACCTACACAATCAATTATGTTCCTGTCATAATTTGAATCAAGTGCAGCATTAAAGACCTGCTAGATTCCTAATCTCTAGACATTTATTTAATGTGACAGTGTGCTTTGAAAAGAGGGTACTTGGACACAGAGATGGACATGCAACCAAGGAAAATATCATGGGAATATTAAGTCAGAGACCAAGGTCATCCTCCTAAAATCCAAGGCCTGCCCAGAAATGTCATCAAACTAGGCAAAGCTATAAAGTGACATGAAGCAAACCCCTTCTAGGCTTCAGACAGAACTATCCCTGCCAGACCTCAGTTCTCGCTTTCTAGAACTTCTAGCCTCCATGTCTGAGTTTGGAACTTCTAGTCTCTAGTTTATGAAGTAATATGCTTCTCCTTAAATCTCCCAACTTAAAGTACTTAGTTAAAGAAGGCCTAGCAAAGGACTAGGAAGATGGCTCAGTGGTTAAAAGTGCTAATTGCCACTTCAGAGTACCCACATTGAACATCTCATGACCACTTGTAGCTCCAGAAGATCTGAGGTTCTCTTTTCATCTCTACAGACATGTACACATAGTACATATTTACAGATGACACAGGCATAGACACACATACACAAATAAAAATATCATAGCAAATTTTTTTAACTCTTTTTTTTGGTGAGATTATAATTACATTTCCTTCTCATTTTTCTCCCTCCAAACTCTCCCATATCCTCCTTTCCTTGCTCTTTTCCAAATTCATGGTCTCCTTTTCTATCAATAGTTCACACACACACACACACACACACACACACACACACACACTCCTAAATACACAAATACAACTTCTTTAGTCTAGTCTTCATGTTACTCGTTTATATATTTTTGTGGTTTCTTTTGTTTGTTTGTTTGTTTGTTTGTTTTCTGTCAATTTGGCATTGGACAGCCAATTGGTGTGCTCTGCCCAGAGGAAGACTATTTCTTCCCCTTGCAATATGCCTTACTTGCTTATAGTTCTTTGTATCCGGTTGAAGCCTCCTGGGATTCACATAAATATGTCTCCTATTGTTGTCCCTGTTATATTTAAGCAGACTTGTTGTTAAAAACTTATGGATGTAGATCAGACATTCTGAGGAGACAGTTTCACAGAAAACCCCCTGATCTTCCAGTTCTTACAATCACTCTGCCCACTCTTCCCCAATGAACCCTGGGCCTAAGTATTACAGTTGTGCTGGAGATATAAGCATAATTCTGCATTTTGATTGATTGTAATTTTCTTTTATGGTCACTGATTGTTGTAAAGAGAAATTCCTTTGATGAGGGACAAAGACTAATTGTACTTTTCACTGGGTCTAAGGATAAGTATATAGAATGAGATTATGCTGTTCTCACAAGGTGGTTAGCTACAGGTTCTCTCTTCTAAGATCCTTGACTTCATTGCTCATGGGTATTTGTTTAGGTGCCTTAATTCTTCAATAAAAAAGACATGAACTGACTAAATGGCTGAAGAAAAAATACATGTATCTTCTTTGTGTGAGAACTACATCTTAACTTTAAAGACATACAATGACCTTAGCAAAATAGCATGGGAAAAATGTACTCCAAACAAATGGAACCAGGATGCAAGCAGGCATCACTAGCTTAATATCTGTCAAAATAGACTTCACACTAAACCTAATCAGAGAAGGTGGAGGCCTACTTTATCCTAATCAAAAGAATAGTTAACCAAAAAGATGTTGCTGTGTGTAGCTTTTGCTACCTCGCTGGGAACAGACTGCACTACCAGCCCCCACCCAGAGACTATTGGATCTGCAAATGAAGAGCACAGACACACAGTTGTTCAATTTTAAGTTGCCTTTTTGGCACAAGTGCTGGGCACTACTTATCTCCTGCCTAGAGCAGTTTGTCCTTATCAATACTCCTAGCACCTCTCTACCTCTCCTCAACTTTAGTTGCTCAGTTACATCTAGTCCGAGCTAAACACTCCCAACCGCCCACCTGCAGAAGTGGCCTATGGCCATTCTACCTGAGATCTCACACAGATGCTTGGCTTTTCTCTGTCCGAAGCATGGTGAACTCTCTCCTATGTCTGTCCCTTGCCTGTGCAGATCTGGAAATCCTACCTATTTCTTCTACCCAGCAATTACTTTATGGATAGATCAAGAACAAATTGGGCAACAGGACCTTAGCATCAGAACTACCCCTACAAGATATTACTATCTAAAGGTATATGCACCAAATTCTAGTGGACCTAATTTCATAAAAACATACTACTGGATTTAAAATGAGGTTGTGTGCGTGTGTGTGTGTGTGTGTGTGTGTGTGTGTCTGTGTCTGTGTCTGTGTCTGTGTAGGGGATACTCGTGAATGTGTATGTATGTATGTATGTATGTATGTATGTATATAAGTTTGTATGCATGTATAACAATAGAGGCCAATAATTAGAAAGGGAGTGAGGGGGCATGAGAAGATTTGTAGGGGAAGGAGAGAGTGATGGAAAGAATGTAAACAGTATTTATATATGAAAGGTCTCAATTTTTTAAAAAAAGTTATAATAGAAGTCCTAGTAACTTAATGCATTTATTTATTCATGAGTTTCTCTAGCTCCCTTTGCATTTTGACCGTCCTGAACTTGAGTCAATACTGTAAGAGAGAAGGAAGATTCCCATTTCCCTTCCCTCAATCCCTTCTTTCTTTTCTTCTGCCAATAAAGGCAGGGCACAGGGTAGCAGATTCATCAATCTACATTCTCTGTGTCCACAGGGAGGAGAGAGAAGGCTTTTGGAAGAACAAATTGGACTTGTCTGAGAGGACACATAGTGAAGAGGCACATCTCAGAAGATGTCCAAGCACAAGGAAGCCCAAGGAATCTCTGCTTAGAGCTGGCTCCTTGAAAGCAGAAACTGAGCTTCAGTTGTAATCTTCTGGGGATTGGCTAACTAGCCAGAACTTTGGAATTCTGATGAGACAGACTCTCAGTCTGAATCTCCCTTGTACAAGAACAGAAAACTGTGTGGGATAGCAGTATGTGTGCTTTGGGGATTGGTACCAAGTGCCAATTGCTCTTCACAAGATAAATCTCTCTTGGCCTTTGTCAGAGCTCAATCTGCCTATGAATTTTCCTGGACTCTATCCCCAGAAGCACCATCTGCTAGTGATTGTCCTACCATCTGACCATTTACCCTTTGTCAACTGGCCTCCTCTGGGCAACCCCTCTACCAGTTGGAGTCTACCCATTGTCCATTTTGGAAAAACTGAGTCTGAAGAGCAACAAAACAGAAGAGGGGTAGGAGGGAAACAATGCACTGTGCGAAGATCCGAGGCCAAGATGTGATGTGGGAAGGCCTGGAGTCTTTGCTCAGAACCTGGGGCGGGAGTATGTGGCCAAGCCAGAGCCATATTGTGTCCCAGGCAGCCTGATGGCTCTACAAATAATATTGATGCCTTTTGTTTGGAAACTTTTGTGGCAGCTTCCCACTTTCCAACAAACCGTGGTAAATGCTCGGCCCTCCCCAAACCACTTTGCCTTTTGCATGGTTTCTGGCCAACTGTGCAGGCAGATGAGGCCCCTCAATGCTAATGAGGGAAAGGGCTGGCATTCCTGAAGCACCCAGCTCTGGGAAGCTCGCCTTTGTTGCTAAGGAGCATTGGAACTGTAGCTGAAAGGCTCATAAAGACAGGGAGGAGAGGGAGAGAAGAAAGGCAGGCACTTGTTTCCAGAACTTCACAATTCTCTAGATGGCACCAAAGCTCTCCAGTTTCTGATCCCAATTAGAGCATCCCCCCCCCTCCTTATTGTTCCTTTTAATGGTCTTGGGAAATTCTTCAGAAGAGTTAGAAAAACACTTAGCAAACTCTGGACTATTCTATCTCTTCTGTTATGCTTTTGCATCTGTGAACCTACCACCCCCAGGTGGCTGGAGAATGCTTTGTTACTGGCTCAGAGTGGTATGGAGCTTAGAGAAAGCAGCTGGGGTTTGCTAATGTTCATGTGTGGGCTTCATTTAATAGGTGTTCAGCAGTGACCCACATGGTAAAGGATCTGGGCTTCAGTGCTGGTGACAAAGTGGAAGAGGCTTTGCTTGGATTTGCTGCCAGACTTGCTGGAGAACCAGACCATTCATACAGGAGTATTGTATTACTTGTTTGCTGCCAGTGTGGCCTACATAGAATAGTTGGATGGAGTTTACACAGCAGTTTTCCACTCCTGGCTCAGTCACTCTCACTCAGTCTGTTAGAACCAATGGGGTTTCAGTAGTACCCTGAGCTTTGGTTTTTTCAACGGTAGAATGGGCATAGTAATGTCAACCTATTTTGTAAAGTAAGAAAAGCAATTACAGGTAGGAGGGTAAGTGCTGACCAGGAAAACACTCTGAAAATGAGGCAAATGCTAGTTTCAATATCTGGAAAAGACTAATAATTAGGCCTGTTGTGAAGGGAAATACTGTATAAAAATAGAGGATACTTGTTTCCTCTGTGGCACTTTTCTATGGCATGCAAGATACACTGCTAAGCCATTGATGCAGTAGTACATTTAATACGAATGGAGTGGTGTTACTCTGGTAAAAAGTGAATTGCTCAAGGCTATATGGTGTGAGAGAGTCTGCTCTTGGTGAGAAAATGCCTCTATTCTTTCTGCACCTTTAAAGTTTGTGGTTTTTAGAAAGTTAGGACACACACACACACACACACACACACACACACACTCAACACACACCACTGCATCATCTCTAAGAAGCTTACTGTATATTGTTACCCACTTAGGAAGGTCCTGCTGCAGGAAGCTTATCAATCAACAGACACTGGTCTTTACTTCTCTATCTTTATTAGAATTTCACAGTGACACACAGTAAGTATTCAACAAGCCACTATCTGAGAATAATAGAAAATAACAAATGTCACAATGACATTCTGAAGCTATGACATCATAGCACATTACTATTTATGTCAATTTGTTGACTTCATAGAAGACCTCATATAACCTCTACTGTCACATTGTTACCTCAGTAAATAATCTTGATGAATTTAAATTTTATTTCCTTAATTTTTACTCAGAAAAAAGTAATACATACATTTCATAATACATGCACACAGACAGACAGGCAAAAAGACAACCCCTAAACCACGATTCCCTTTTTGCCTAAATTCTAACCATCTTGTGATCATTTAGTCTGACTCATGTGGCCTGACTCTAATTGAGAACCCCCATCCCCACCTCTAATGCCGCTTTGTGATTGTCCATGTATTTATGCCCCCTGCTTTGTTGATCTTTGGTTATAAGTTACCATTTCCCCTTGCCATATTGAAGTTGGTCCCAATACCTTTCCTCTAGGGCATAAATCTCTCAAATTAGTCCTTATGCTACCATCATAGTTATAAATAAATTCTGTCTTATCATTCTTTTCAAAATAATGTACACTTTACTAATTCTTTGAGAATTTCATACAACATATTTTGATCATATTTACCTGCATTTCTTTCTGTAATTCCTCATTGATCCATCTTTTCCCCTTTACCTCTCACTTCCTGTCTCTCTTTGTTTCAAAACAAGTAACACAAACACACACGTACACACGCACAGGTATATACACACATACATGTATTCACACAAACACAAGCATGCATACCACATACACACATGCATATACTCACACACATACACACACATAAATACACACAAATGCACACATACATACATACACACATATGCAGACATACACACATATACACATACATAAACACACAATTTTGGGGGTAAAGCTGTGAATGATTAAAAAAAATGTTACTTGTACCTAGATGAACAAAATATATCTCCAAACTTGTTTTGGTACGGTAATGGCCTGATTCTCTTCTGTTTATCCACACAGACCTTTTGTTCAGGTTTTTGTTTTTGTTTTTGTTTTTTTTGAGATTTCCTAAGAGTTTATGTCTCCTGCACACAAAGAGTTACAAAAATTGCATCACTTCCAGTATTTATCACACTCTTAAAAATAATTCCAATTACTTCCTTCTTATAGATATAGAAACTGAAGTTCAGGGAGATTAAGTCACTGCCAAATCTACTGCATAGTGAATGGATTTTAGCTGTTTTAGAGCCTGTTCCTTTTTTATTCTTGGTGTAATCTGGATGGTGAGAGTAGAAAATAGGTTCTGATCTGGTCATGGTTTCCTCCATAACGAAATATCCATAACAAATGGAAGCACTGGTTATAGTCACAAAGCTCTGGGAGCACCTGTTACATTGCAGTGTCTGTAAATAAGCCCTGTCCATTTACATCAGCTGGTTAGTAAGGCTGCTGGACCAAGAACTTTATTGGATGTTGGATAGAAAATCCTGAACAAGGCAAAATCCTTGCTGTTGAAGATTATGACTGAGTTCATTAATCTCAAATCAGGTTTAGAGTTCCCTCTCTCCCAGCTACCCCTCTAGCCCACCTGCCCAGAGATAAAGGGTATACCATGATCCACAGCTCCCCAGTAAGCTACCTCTCTCTGGCAAATAACTAGCATAGTCACAGTTTTCTTGCTCTCTATTTTTCTGAGCCTCTTTGCTCATCTGTGAAATGGACCCTTGAGACATCTTACTGAGATCTTAAAGTTGGGGGAATAAAGTGCCAAGTTCCTGGTCCTTAGTAGTGGTATTGGACCATTAATCCTAAAACCTTCACTTTCTTTAGTTGGTTCATTGTCTGAAGGAGAAAGCCATGTCTATCCTTACTCTGTTGATTTATAATAGTTCCCAAAGTAAAGTTGGTTAACACTAAAGTTTATTTTTATGAATCTAGGTATTTTTGCTTTTGTTCTTGAAGGCTTGTTCATGAGATGTTGACATGGCACACCACACTATAAAGTGGACAATATGGCATGCTAAGAAGCTATTTTGTTTAATTGTTGCCTGGTATGACCTAACTCATTCATCTTATCTCCTATACCTTTCAAGCTCAGCATCCAGTTTTAGTTTCATTAATACTGGTCCTGGAGACATCTTATCTCTGAAGCTTCAGGACCATGTTCCTTCCACTGAATCTATGGCTATCTCTGAACCATGTGCCTTCCACTGAACCTATGGCTATCTGTGGACCATGTTCCTTCCACTGATCCTATGGCTATCTCTGAACCATGTTCCTTTCACTGAACCTATGGCTATCTGTGGACCATATTCCTTCCACTGAACCTATGGCTATCTGTGGACCATGTTCCTTCCACTGAACCTATGGCTATCTCTGGACCGTATTCCTTCCACTGAACCTATGGCTATCTGTGGACCATGTTCCTTCCACTGAACCTATGGCTATCTCTGAACCATGTTCCTTCCACTGAACCTAT
>JADRCH010000098.1:9401441-9595986 GCA_019843965.1 Rhynchomys soricoides | reverse complement strand
CTGAACCTATGGCTATCTCTGAACCATGTTCCTTCCACTGAACCTATGGCTATCTCTGGACAGTGTTCCTTCCACTGAACCTATGGTGATCTCTCTGCTGCTTGGGAAAGGAAGAGCTGGAGAGCTGGAGAACATGTTTAATATAGAACTGCATGGTTGGTGGAAACTCTACCAGATTGTCCTGCCCCAAGAGATCAGAGCACTTCCAAAGTGTAATCCCAGGTGTCCTTCCTTGAAACTTCTCTCAGGGACTCTGGGAAATATCCTAGGAGAAACTGCTCACATTGGCTAGTTTTGCCCTGAAAAAGATGCTAAACTTACATAGAAAACTCAAACTTTAAATTATTGTTCTGCTTACTGTTAAGACAGTGTCAATACTTTTAATTTATTTTTGTTTTATTTGTTTTGTTTTGTTTGGAGACAAGATTTCTCTGTGTAGCCTTGGCTGTCCTAAAATTTACTGGTTAGACCAGGCTGGCCTTGAACACAGAGGTGTGCCTGCCTCTCACTCCTGAGTGCTGGGACTTAAAGGTATATGTCACCATGCCTTTTATTTTTCATATAGTCAAAATCATTCCTACAATAGAGGCTAGTATGGTGGCCTATTTACCTACATAGGAAATTATGTATTAAAGCCCTTGGGGTTCTGAGGGAGTAAGATTATGAGGTGAAGACCCATCTGGAATATATATATATATATACCTTGTATCAAACCTAAACCCAACAAAAAGAGCTATTAAGCTCTATTCTGTACCAGACATTCTGGTGAGTTATTAACATTACGAATGCATTTCGACACATGAACTCATGCTTTTGTTTCAAAAATAGTTTGTTAGAAATGTAGAAAGCAAATATCGAATACATTGATAATAAACACTAAAAGGACAGAAGAACACTTCAAATGATTAGACTCTTATATCAGTCTATAAGAGAAAGTTTTATAAGGGAAAGTTGCATCTCTCTGATCATTGTGTACTGCTCCTTATTATAGCCAAGATCTGGTCAAAACTGGGTAGAATAGCTACATCTGTCTCAGCTCTGACAAAGCCTCTGCCAGCTCTCAGACTGAGGAGAAACAAAGGTCCCCATAAAGGGGGGAAGGAGAGAGACAGCTGCTCTCACGGTGTGTGCTTGTTCTCATAGCTCCTTTAAGTACAGAAGTGCGGGCTCCAAGATTATGTTTTCTCCAGAACGGTATCTTCGAAAGGCCTGGTCAATTCTCCGGGGACTCAGGAACAAGTTGTAAATGAGGTTGTAGTTGTGAATGAGGCGCCTGGCTCGCTCCTGTTCCAGCACTCCTGTGATGGCATGGATAGATAACGTTC
Source organism: Rhynchomys soricoides (assembly GCA_019843965.1). Classification (NCBI taxonomy): domain Eukaryota; kingdom Metazoa; phylum Chordata; class Mammalia; order Rodentia; family Muridae; genus Rhynchomys; species Rhynchomys soricoides. The sequence continues at coordinate 9,594,661 of JADRCH010000098.1, read as the reverse complement.
ACTTTATTATTGTTTTAATTAATTATTTGTTTATTTACTGTATCTGAGTACACTGTCACTGTCTTCAGACACACGAGAAGAGGGCATCAAATCCCATTACAGATGGATGTGAGCCACCATGTGGCTGCTGGAATTTGAACTCACAACCTTTGGAAGAGAGTCCAGAGCTCTTAACCGCTGAGCCATCTCTCCAGCCCCTTATCATGTTTTTAAAGAGGAAGGGAGACTAAAGAAAAGATATATGATAGCTTGAATGAGTTGTAGGTACATGTTAGTCACTAATGTTTTACAATTTTGAGATTCTTAAAATTTACTTAAGATATTTAGAGTAAGAAATGGCTTACAGACCAAAGAACACACGACTTTGGGGTAGAACAAAGCAGATCAAAAACACCACACATCTGCTCTAAAAAATGTAAGCTTATTCTTTGTTTACATACTTAAATTTAAAGACAATTTTTCAAAGAAGTCATGGCTTGCTAAACATGTTCCTAAATATTCAGGATTTTTCTTATCAAAGTATCTATGAATGTTTCCAAACATGGAAGAGTGAAACTGTTCCTTCTTGACACACATTTTCTGTGACAGTCTTCTAATAACCTGTGTGATAGATGTGTGGATCCACAGCAAGAATTCTGTCATCCACATGTCATCTGCCTCAACTATGACAATGTCAGCATGCTTTCTGCATGGAGGTGAGGTGTTAAAACAGCTGTATGGAGGACTATAAGTGTAGACTGCAGCATCACTAGTGATCACTAACTGGTTTATAAGCCTGAACTGTGAGCTTAGGCAGGTTAGATGCTACACTTGGGAATACAGAGAAACCATCTGTTGCCTATAGAACTTCTCCAACCTATGGAGAAGGTAAGTTTTGCAAAAGATTAACTGAAATGGAACAATCTTTATGATAATGATTATTTACCTACAAATAAAGTCTATGTCTCAAGCTCTGTCCTAAGCGTTGTAAGATATTGATTCATTTGGTGCTTATCATTACTCACTTCATATAGGGAAAAGCTGAGTTCTACAGTTGTTCAATTACTTGCTTAAGTAGTTCAGTTAAATAACTGGAAAGCTAACTAATACATCCCATTATGAAATGAGGGTAAGAGATTAAATGTGGGTCATAGTGTCTGCTAATTTTGTTCTTTGAATTGTGAAGATCTATGTCATAAAGTGCCAAAAAAAAGGTGTCCCAACATTTTTAAAAGATGTAAGATACATCTCATGTGTCCTGGTTAGTTAACTTTCAACTAGACACAACCTAAGATCTCCTTGGAAGAGTCTTGGTTAGGAATTATCCAGATCATGTTGGCACTTCGATCTGTCTTTAGAGATTGTCTAGATTGTTAATTGATTGAGGAAGATACAGGTCATTGTGGGAGGTAGGTGGTTCTGAACAGTTTTAATAGTATGAGAAGTTAACTGATAAGAGTCTGGGGTCAGATCTATATCTTCTGACCCAAAATAAGTAAAACCTCATTCTCCTTCTGGTGTATCTTGAGTACCAGATGTAGGGAGAAGTCAAGGAGAACTAGATTTAAATTATGGATTTAATTCCTACTGGTCACTATGTCATTATTTTGAGCTTAAGTGCTTCCTCTGCAAAGAAGGATACTAAGCTTTCAGTCTTTCAGATGTGAGAATTTAGAGATGAGAAGCATACTATGTGTAGGCCCATGTCCTTTAAGGCATTCTGCCTCTTTGGACTTTATATTTTCTATTTAGACTTTGGTTCACTGGGTGAATTCTAAGTATACTGTTTACTCAGCCATTTGTTTCAGACATTTTCTTTCTTTAGAATACTTGTCATTCCTCATTCCTTCTCTTTGAGGCTATTTTGTTCACAATCCCCATTAGAGAATAAGCCCACTAGGTTCCCAGAAACACTGATTTGATGATGAATGGTCTGCTGGATTCTGGATAGGGAATGCACTGGCCTACTTAGCTCCTTGCACATAATAAAGAACAGTGAGTCATCTGTGGGCAGAGCAGGTGTTGTCAGCTCTACATCTAGAAAAGGCCTTCATGGTCTGTGAAATACTGTGGCTAATGAACCAACAGCGTGACCTTAGCTAATCCTCTTTCCCATTAGACAGTTGTAGATGTTCCCAGATCTGGCTGATATACTTTTTTTGGCTGTTGAGCAACTAGCAAACTTCATAGAAACGGAGAAAACAGTCATAAACAGTGAAGGGGGCATGAAAAAGGCATCTCAAAAGCTATCAGAATCTGTCCCCAAAGTCAACAAAAACTACATTTTTCCTCAGACTGTTTCATTCCTATTAGAAAGGTCCAAATTTCTGGGGAGTTTCTTAGCAACTAAGATTAGGATCGGGGATATATTATCATGACTTAATATTTTATTTAGGAATGGTTTTCCTTTCCACTTAGAATATATCTAAGCTCAGGGTTACTTCAATATTTTTAATCTCTCTTCTTCCCTAAATGATTTATCTCAGCTTTCAAGCTTCTCTGCTTTTCTTTTTTTCTTTCTTTCTTTCTTTCTTTCTTTCTTTCTTTCTTTCTTTCTTTCTTTCTTTCTTTCTTTCTTTCTTTCTTTCTTTGGCTTCTGGTAAAGAAGGATGCCTCATCCTAACTCCCAGAATCACAGTAAAGGCTCAAGTTCACCATGCATCCAATGACCAAATGTATACTTCTGTGCCTGTCCTGTTCATCCTTTTTGCTGTCATGAGTCAGCTCAACTCCTAACATTTGGAGAAGATGGCTCCAACTTAGAATGGCTAGATGAAGACACCAAAGCATTCCTCACATCATGCTTCAGGTCCAGTTCTGTCTCCCCAGTACAGTACTTCAGCTCCACATTACACTGTAAGTTTCTTTTCATATTTGTTTTTTTTTCTTTCTTATACTATGAATTTTAATTGATACATTTCATGTGGTATCATTTTATATTCCAATAAACTCTGTATAAGTTTAACCAGAGTAGATATATTTATCTTCTCAAATATTTATCATTTTTCTTAATAAAATTATCCAGAATTCATTCTTTCTAGATTTTTTTTAAATACATGGTCCATTAGAACTCTTATCTCACATTTAATAGTAACTGAGCACCTGATGCCTTTCCTTTGGATGACTTAATTTTCAATTCTTCCTTTAATCATAAAACTTTATTATGTATCACCTCTTTACTCTTCCTCTGTAATACTGTTAACTACTGCCATTCTGTGGTTCACCTAGAACTCTATACTTGAGGGCAGAAGCCACTGCTCAGTCTTTCTGGATTTCTTCCTGGTCTAGCCTCTAACCCAGCTCTGGAGTCATTAACACAGTTTTAGTAAATATTTTATTATTCAGCTAGCTTCCTCTTATATTTAATAATTTCAGGTCTTTCTAAATTTCCTTTCCTTCCTTTCCAATAATTATTAAAACTCTTGGATTATTATGCTATTATACTTCAGAAGGACTAAAATTGTATTAAAAATTCAAAACAGAAGAAAAAGAACACAGAGGGAAAGAAGACCTTGCCATTCTCACAGGCATGCCTTTGTAGGGCCTACTGACACTCAAACGTTAGTGATCATTTTAATATTAATAAAGCCTTTGCTGATCCCAACAAAAGGGCTCTTCTTTCTCTAAATGCTCACATGGCATAATCTAAGAGTACTTGTTACCTTGTATGTTGTATTGATTTATTCACACACTTGAAATCATTTATTTGCTCTAATACTAATGAGATAAGAATGAAACTTCAAGTAAAAAATACATGATATCAAATATGATAATAGATATTAAAGAAGCTGGCAAGGCCAGAGGAAGTGTGCCCTAGATCCGTCTCAAGCCCCAGAGAACAGTGATTTGATTACAGTATAAATAATATTAAGGAAAAGGAGACCAGGAAGACAGAAGACTTAAACAAACGGGAAAATAAGTCATGCCTGAGGAAAAGCAAGTAACCTATTACCCATTATGACTGTGAAAAATGCTAAAAATAAAAATGGTAGAAGAGGCAGTTCAGGTGGTTAGGCCTCAACTTTAACTTGCTAAGTAGCTTGGAGTTTACTTTGGGAGCAGAAGGGAGTAGGGGAATTAAAGGAATGAAGAATGTCTTCAACTGGCGGAAGAGTAGAGAAGGAGCTAGGAAACACAATGACATTGTCAGTCACCTCATGGGGAATTCTCCTTTGATTCATCTTTGTGTTTTCTGATTTTTGTAGGCACCCATTTTATAGATAAAATGTACTGTTTGCTCATGAGATAAGATGAAGCTAGGCTTGGTTAGAACAAAAAAGTCAAGTGTAGGTTAGACCACAAAGAAAACTGGGTTGGTGGGCTTTGGAATTCATACTTTACCTGTGTTGCTCAGGTCACACAGGTAAAGGGCATTTTCCAGCTTTTTGAACCTGTCTATCCATAACTCAGGTTGTCCATCCTTCATCTCAGCCAAATGCTGAACAGGCTGGGAGACTGGCCTGTTCTTAAAGGAGGTCACAGGGTCTTCTGGGGCTGAAGTCATAGGGGTAGGGTGTTTTGGCTGCAGATTCTCTTCTGAAGTTTTCTACCAAAACAACATAAGCATCATATGGGCACACATTCACTACTCAGAGCTGCTACAGACTCTTGGCCAAAGTCGAGACCACACAGCAGAAAGACTTATTGCAATGTCTAGCTTTGGAAAACAAGGAAGAATCTTTCATATTTGGCAGCATAGGGCTCTACCTGTCAAGTTTTAACTCAATGCAAACATGGCAAGTTTATTTTTTTCTTCGAGAAGGGTGCTGACATCACTTTGATCTCATTTTCTGTTTTATAACAGGCAAAGGACTTGGGACCTGGGTAGCATTCTGATGTTCTACTCTATGAGTGCTAGAGGAATCTATAGGGAGTTATATTCTGAGAAAAGCCATAATCTCTTCAGGGGATTTTGGTGAAAGAATGACTAGCCCAATAATAATGCCACTTGTGGCTTGTATGCACAGTGTAAAGAATACCTAAGTGTCTCTCTGACTGTAATTTAACAAAGGAAATCAAAGCTCAGAAAGAATGAGAGACAGATTGGGCAGATCTCACATTAGACACAAAACTATAAGCAGGGCATAGAGGTGATGCTCAGCTCACTTCAGTATCCTAATCCCATGCCCACTCTGGAACAGAAAGGTACTTTTGCAATTAAATAGACAAATGAGACCCAGTGGTGCCAAGTAAGGCATCCTGACAACTTTCATGTATAGAAGGGGTAAATATCTATGGCCTGATCAGTGCTGCTCTGATCCTTCAGGAAATTTGCCTTCTGCCTGACCAGTCCACATGGTTATAGGAAGAAACACCAACTTCTATCTACATGGTTTGGGTCTGGGCATCCAAGGCAAGCCAAGCAGTCTACCTATTGTCCAGCAGAGAGGGTTCAGAGGACATGACTCATAGTAAAGATGGGAAAGCTTGCCTATGTTTAACCCCTTGGCTTAGTTCATGTTTCATTTCTGTCCATAATTAAGACTGTAAAATTTCCAGCTTTTCCAGATAATTAAACTAGTAGAGTTGGTTTTGTTATTTGCAATCTAAAATGTTCATCACTTACCATGAAATGATTTGTACCATTTGCATTCCCTTCAAATGTCTGAAACTTTGCAGTCTTTTTTGATATGTCAAACTTTTCATGTGTAAATGGTGAACACCCCAACTTCTTGAAGAAGAGCAGCTGTAACAAGAAGCTTGTCTAGAGACTGGGTAACAGACATGGATGAAGTTGCTTCTGGGAATGTGAAGAATTTTTTGCTTGAAATACTAGAACACTGTGAAATTGCTCTGACATGGTTGACAAGCAACTGGTAGATTTTCAGGATGAATATAAAATAATTCCTCTTTGATAAAATTAATTTTGGGACAAAGAGAAACTTTTCATATAGAAACCAGAGAGATGATTCTTACGCATTTTTTAGAGCTTTGGCTAATTTTAGAAAAGGTGAAAGCTTTAGAAAAATCTACTTACTTGATGCACTTGCAGACATGGATATTTTCATTAAAAATGATATTTTTAAAATTTGTTTGGATAATTCCTGACTCTTTGATAATTAAAAACAAGGGAAATTGTAGACTTTGAACCCAAATCAGGCTCAGTAAAGGAACAAGTAAATAACATACTCTATATCACTTTTCTGTACCAGGGGAAGTCCAAATTCCTAGCTTATTCAGGGGATGTTGATGCTCTTTTTGCTTATTTCTCCAACTTATCCCTTTCAGTCTTATGTCATTCTTTCCAGGCACATAAAAGCTTGACAATTGAAGATGTTCTTTGTCTTAATCTCTTTATAATGTCACTCTCTCGGTTATATAAACCTTTTTTGATACTTGTGCCTGGAATGACTGGCCTCTTATGCAGTTTTCAAGACCCGTCTCATATCCTACTCCCTGTACTACTGCCTTTCCTTACAGCCAAGGATGGGCAAGAATTTGTTCTTTCTCATCCATTTGTCTATCAAGGCACTTACAGCTGACTCCTGTATTTGTCTAAGTATCTTGTGCCCTAGAGGTAGTTATTGATATATCATCAAGGTTATATGATATAGTTATTGAAAAATTTTAGTTAGTAGCTGACACAGATTCTCAACACATGCTTGTTGAATGAATGAATGAATGAATGAACATATGGATGGATTATTTTCTCCGGTATAATAGAAAGATGTTTTATCAAACCTCTGCTTCATCTCTTTTTTTAAAAGTAGGGTAATGAAGATTGTTTATACAAAAATTTGAGAAGACTCAATTATTACAGAAATAAAAAAAAGTTCTACAAGAGGCAAAATAAAAGAGCAAAATGCATTTTTAAAGATCTTATTCACAACAGACTTAACACTCAAGGAGAAAAGCATTTGTGGTTGTTTCTCACATGGCAAGATGCTTGCCAAAATGGATACTGTTTTCTAAACTATTTCTATGTGTGAAGTACATGAGGAGACCTCATATCATTTTAAGATGAATTATGTTCTAACCTAGACACTTCAAAACAACAATAGAAAAATTCATGCTACCTTTCAATTTTTCAATATCTCCTGGCTAAATGCTGAGAATATTAAGATGGATTTTTAATCATTTGCCTGATATTTATTTTTTCTCCCCCTATTCTTTCTCTTTTTCTTTCTTTCTTTTAAAAATCAGAGAACTTGTTATATTTTAAAAGGTGGCCTCTTAAGGAAAGGTCACGCTCAGGTTCTGGAAGTTGGAATTAAGATATGAAATGTTCTTCTGGCCACCCTTGAGTCTGATGACAGTTGGTGATCACAAGTTTTGGAAGTTCTACTGTACATGTATACAAGAACAATTGCTTAGGGTATGTGGCAAGCCCATCACTGAGCACGGGCAAGAGGTTTCCTCATACTAACTAGGTTAGAAGTTTATCCAGATTCTTGGAGGTAAACTGTCTCCCTTTTCTGTGTGAGTTGGGCCCTAAAGACAGTCAGACAATAAGGTGTAGGTTGGAAATAAAGAACCCACGGGGGAGGGCCCAGCCCAACAAGATGTGGGAGGATGGAATCAGGGGTCCTCAAGGCCCTCCCAGGTGTTCCAACATGCCCAGCTGCATACCACATGTTCAGTTTTTCTTTGGGGTCTTTCAGGGATGTCAACCAAGTCCTCTCGGGTTTCCTTTTCATTCTTTCCTAAACAAGAAAAAGATAGAGAGAAGGGTTTATCTTAGCATACACTTTGGCATACACATACACCACAGGCAAAGACCACACACTGGCTCTGCTGGGTGAGTTGCTTATGTTAGGCAATGGGGACACTTGGTGGATAAAAGGCCAGGTTCTTACCTTGTGGAGCTCAGTGTTGTGTTTTATAAAAAGATAAGGAAGAGAAGGAATATGTTTGGTGGATATGTAGTCAGGTGTGGGGGAAGGGAGTCCCTCTGTGGGCCCATGCTGAGGCCTCCCTTCTCCCTGAGGGATCAGCCATAAGATGGTATAGTATAGAATAGAGCTTATTCAGGGCATGTGGAGGGCAGTTAGAGAGAGAGAGAGAGAGGTAGAGGCCTGCCATGAGCACATGGACAAAGAGGGGGAGAGGGATAGGGAGAGAGGGGAGCAGAAGCAAAGAGATAGAGCAAGAGCAAGAGATCAAGAAAGCAAGAAGGGGCAAGCAGCCCCTTTTATAATGCATCAGGCACACCTGGCTTTTGCCAGGTAACTGTGTGGTGGAACCTAGACTAAATGCCAACACTTAGAATGAGAGAAGGGGTGACAAATAGTTGTTCAAATGTATTATTTAAACATCATTACCATTCGTATTGCAGAATAGAAACATATGGAGATAGAAAAGCATTTTTAGTTTATGTAGGAGCAGTGGATGTGGTGGGAAGTGATTATTCTTGCAGGAAATGAAACAAATTAGTGAATAGAGCAATGAGCAGGAGTCCTCTTGACAAAGGCATGGTGATGGTACCCATAAAGCAGAGGCTTGAATTAGCTGAATTACAATCTGTGGAAGACTTTGAACCAGAAAGGTCCATGCGGCTTAGAGAGGTGGACCCTGTGACTCTGTCTCCTAGAATGCAAGCACTGTACCTCGTTTTTAATTAAGGGTGAGAGCACCTGCAATTCCCAGGCTGTAGGCTGCTGCCTTCATGGATAAAACTAACTTGCTTTAAATGCAGTCCTCAAAGGCCTAGGAAGTACCCTATTGACTCTAAATCCCTGTGATTATCGTGCAGTGCCAAGTGAAGTATAAATATATCATTAATGGAAATGCATTAGTTCTCACTTGGGTCTCACTATTTTCAATAAAAATGAACCAAAACATTTCAGCAAAGTTGGAAGGAGTTGGTATAACACAGTGGGTGACAATATCAGGTCTGAGCCTAGAAGTCTTGGATTTAAAGGGGTCCCCAATGTAGAAGTTAGAAAAAGGACTGAAGGAGTGGAAGGGGTTTATAATTCCATAGGAAGAACAACAATACCAACCAACCAGACCCCCCCAGAGCTCCAGGGACTAAGCCACCAACCAAGGAATACACATGGCTCCAGCTGCATATACAGTAGAGGATGGCCTTGTCAAGCATCAATGGGAGGAGAGGTCCTTGGTCCTATGAAGGATCAATAGATGCCTCAGTGTAGTGACTACACCCTCATAGAAGCAGGGGGATAGGGGATGGGATAGGGGGTTTCCAAGAGGGGGAAAACCAGGAAAGGTGATAACATTTGAAATGTAAATAAAGAAAATATCCAATAAAAAGAAAGAATGTTCTTAAAATAAATAAATAAATAAATAAATAAATAAATAAATAAATCTTAGCTACTTTTGTTATGAGATCCGTGACTGCAAGCATTCTACTCCACTTCTTCCTGCCTCAGGGGTTTTCTAGTGACAGAAGGAGGGCACCTTAGTGACCTTGAGGATTAAGTGGAATTACCTAGAACACAGCAAGTGTTCAGCAAGTGTTAAAAAGTTAAGAGTGTTTCCTAAACTTCCACTGCAGGCTTAGACCCCCCTTTGTAATAGTCTATTAGCATTGTCTCCCTGGATCACTATGAATTACCTCCTTCAATTACATTTTGTATGTTTGTGTTTGCACACGCATAGTTTACATGTGCGCAGGTGTTTGTGTATGTGTGCATATGTGTGGATGCACTATGAACACTTGTGTGTGAAGACCAGAGACATCTTCCTCAGTTACTCTGTATCTTGTATTCTTGAGACAGTGTCTGCCCCAGAATCTAGAGCTCACCAGTTGGCTAGACTGACTGCCCAGCACGCAGCAAACTCCAGAGTCCTTGTCTCTGCATTCCTAGCCCTGTGGTTATAGCCATATGGTTCCCTGCTTTGCCTGGCTGTTGTTTGTTTGTTTGTTTGTTTAAGCATAGGTGTTGGGAACCAAACTAAGGTGCTCATGTTTATGTAACAGTAGATTTATCAACTGGACCATCTTCCTACCTTATCTTCATTTTTTTTTTTTTTGATGGAGAAGATAATACAATTTCATGTTTACCTGGAGCCTTGGCCTCCAGTATAAGAATGGTTCTCAGTGCTTGCTCTCAGATGAATGACTATGCACTTTTATGTGACATTTAGAAAATAAAGCTACTAAGTGTGTAGTTCCTTTCTCCATTTTTTTCCCAATCCTCTGAGAAGAAGAATGTGTCTCTTCATTTCTTCATCTCTCATCCCTACCCAGATGCCATAGAATAAAACTCAGCTGATGCTCATTGAAGATCATGATGGCAATTCCTTCAAGGCAAATCTAAATAGATTTGGTAAGAATTTGAGTTGTCATGGGAACCCATGAACACCTACTTGTACTGAGATCTGCTTACTGAACCAAGTTTGTGAAGAAAATACTGTTCTTTATAGCAAGGGAAAATGCCTCAGACTACTCTTAATCACAGAGATGGGTAGTGAAGAGAACTCTAGCAGCTGTGTATGGCAGAAAGGCAGGGACATTGAGTCTCAGTCAGACAGATCTAAACACTAACCCTATGTTTTTCTTTTACCAACTGTGAACTGAACTTTTGGATCAGTTATTTCATCTAGGAATTTCCAGGAAGTTGCTATAATAGCATGAAGTAACAATCATGTATGTAAAATATTCAACAAAGGAAGGTATTCAACCTTAGGCAAATGTCATTTCCCCACAGGGGAGGATTTACCATACAACATTCCAGTCAGTTTTCTTGGTGCCAACTATTATGTGGGACTTTTTTGAATAAGTCCTAGAACCTGGACTTGTCTCTGTCTAGCTCTTCCTTGCTGTATTAGCTTTTCAGAGTTCTCTTTGGAGACTATATTAAGAGTCTACTTGGTTTCTAGGTCTCTGTCTAGTTCTTCCTTGCTGTATGTGGTTGTCAGTGTTCCCTTAGGAGAATATATGAAATGCCTACTTGGTTTCTATTAAGTTTACCCTTTTCTTTGTCATAGCTGATGGCATACACAGAGGTAATTGCTTGCATATGTAAACATTGTTTGAAAGACCTGTGCTGGAGATCTCTCTTTCTTTTCTTTCTCCCTAACAGAGAAGGAAGGGTAAATGAGAACCATCTGTCTAGTCAGCCACTGGAAGACTTGCACGGGAGGAAATAGACCCCACTGACTTCTAGAAGTTTCCAAGTGTGGGAAGGACAAAGATTTATAAGGCTGCCAAGGGATTGTGATGTTCACACAACCATCCCTCCTCCTATTTGCTCCCACTGATTATTGAAGTCGGTGCTCATTTGTGCTGGTTGGACATTAGCTCAACTTGGGGAGCTTTAGAAATGGTCAGTGCTCAAGTGTCTCACCAGACCAATCAAATCCTGATTTCAGCTGAGCAGAACCCAGCATAATACCTTTTAAAAGTATTCTCTAGTTGATTTTAAAATGAACCAAGGTTGAAAGCATTTGACTGAGATAAAATTTTTTGGACTCATGGAACCTAATGAGTGAAGCTTATGTGATCAGAAAACACACTTCAAACGTTTATCAGTGGCAGGTGTTTCCCACATAATATAAAGAATAATTCTACATGGTGGAAATTACCTCTCTTTGACTCTAGATGACCTAAGACAATAAAAATTTCAGCTGTCTTCTTAATACCAGAAGGCTACACATCTGTTTCCAATTCATTCATTCATGTAGGACATAATAGTCGAGTGCTTACTAGAAGCTGGCACTGTTGTGGGAAGGACATTCTAAAAGTAACCAAGACAAGCTCTTTCTTATCATGCAATATGCATTCTAGTCTTGAAGCCAGGAAACAGACACACACCAATGTCAAGTATGATATGTGTTTCCATCACAAGTAAACCCAAATTCAGGGATGAGAACTACACAGAAGTCACTGAGTTCATCCAAAGACATCACAATTAGGAATCCTGAGTAGACAGCAGACATAGGTGTAAGTCATGCAAATACCTGGGGAAGAAGTACTGAGCAGTTAAAGGGAATGCAAAGGACTCAGCAGCAATACGCAGTGCATTCAACAATGACTGTAGGAGAGAGCTGGTATGGCTTAAGTCAAAGGGAAGAGAAACAAGTGCTGTGAGTTCCAAGACCTCTTGGCCGAGCCTTAGCACTGATGCTAACTTCTGTCTGTTCAGCCTTAGCACTGATGCTAACTTCTGTCTGTTAGCCTTAGCACTGATGCTAACTTCTGTCTGTTCAGCTTCCAGCCCTAACTCTTTCCCTGGTGATTCTTCTCTTACTTTTTCACTTTTGGGGCACAGAAGCTACATTTTTTTCTTTCTAGGACCACTCAGCTACTATTTCAAAATACTATGGTTAGGAAGGATTGATCTACAGTTCCAGCTCTGAGATTGTTCTAGTTAATCTACACTTCTGACAATATCATAACCACCATCTTTCTTGATTCAAAGATGGACATCAAATTGATGATGAGCCTCTGATAAGAGAGAAAATATTTGCTATTTAATTCCTGTTTTGGAAGGATATAGTGTGTGTGTGTGTGTGTGTGTGTGTGTAAGATCTCACAACTGGCAATATGGGAGGGAGACTGTGAGTTGCCCTACATTGGTGATAGGAAACAAATTGTGGATCTCTGTAAGAGCGGCAGGCTTTCCTAAGTGCCGAGACATCTCTCGAGCCCTTCCTATATATTTATTGCATATTTTGTTTAGTATAGTCAACTATTCTTAATTTTTATCCATGCCTCAATATTTATATTAGATATCTAAGATATTGGTAGAGGCATAGATTAACTAAAACAATCTCAGAACTGGAAGTGGAGCTATTAAACTATAGTTCATCTCACAAATCCTGAGTGTGTATATGCATACACACACACACACACACACACACACATACAAACCTTTGTGTGTCTCCTAGTATACATATCTATTGAATTTAATATTTATTTTGTGTACTTTTCAGTTTGATCTTCCAATTGTGTCCTTACTCTAGATTGAAATTCTTTGCTCCTATTCTTGATTTTGTTGTTAATTCTCATTCAACACTTAAAAACACTTCATCCTCATAGATCCAGTGATCTAATGTAATGGAAAAAGCCTATCACATTAATGTTCAGCAATCATGAAGACATAACACATTACAATAACAGCAATACTACCTGTCAATCCTGTTGTTCTACAGGGACTTATATTCTCTGGTTTGTTTATCAAACTCATTGTCACTCTTTGCACCTAATTAGAACATTGGTCTCTAGCATGTGTACTATCTTCTCTCTCTCTCCATTTTAAAGATGATAAAAACAAGTCAGAGCACAGTAAAGGAAATAATCTAAGTTTATTACTCCACTACAGAACTGATACTTCAGTTGTGATATGTGCTACAGGATGAAATGTGTTTCTGTGGCACTTGTATATAGATACTCTAATGCCAGATGGCTAGCGGTGTAAATGGATTTTGAGATAGGGCATAAAAAAATGATTATTAAACTGAGGCAGTTCGGATACATACCAACATGTTCTAACCGATGATCTTAGAAGAGAAGGAAATAGGGACACAAAGACTTGTCAGGATGCATGTAAACAGTGGAAAAATCTTTTTGTTTGTTTGTTTGTTTGGTTGGTTGGTTGATTGGTTTGTTGGTTTATCGAGACAGGGTTTCTCTGTGTAGTCCTGGCTGTCCTGGAACTCACTCTTTAGACCAGACTGGCCTCAAACTCAGAAATCCACCTGCCTCTGCCTCCCAAGTGCTGGGATTAAAGGGGTGCACCACCACTGCCTGGCTAACAGTGGAAAAATCGAATGAAGATGTAGTAAGCATCTACTTGGTGATGAGAAAGAAATGAGCTATTGTGCTGTTCATCATTATCAACAGGAGTCAAGTATGAACCTACAGGCACATGACACCCATTTCATGGTCTCAACACTATAACATGTTATTCTGTTTGAAATACTTTCTCAACTATGTGGCATTTAATATGCAGTTTCATTGCATGTCCTGGGGAATGCTTTCTCCAGCTCCTTGATTTTTCCTTAGAGATACTTGACCATATCTGTAAGAACACTGCCTTCTAGATTTTTAACACAGTACGCCAATCTATAGTATGTTTTCTGAAGCCCCCAAAATTGATGATGCTTCTTAGTCCCTAAAGTCTGGATTTTGTCAAAATAAAGTATTCAGTTGTGTCCATTTCTCCCAAGAGATATGTTCAGCTTATGCCCACTGGCACCTGTGACTTTCCCTTTGGGAAGCAACCTTTACAGATGTAATCAAATTTAGAATAGATCTTTATAAGGGTAAGGAGAAGGTATTTGGGTACAAAAATATAGAAGAGACAGACGAAGGTCAAATGGAGGTGTGGGCAGGGAATGGAGCCATATGTAATGGGCAAAAGGAGGTTTATGATTACTAAAATCTGAAAGAGGCAAACAAAGTCCTTTGCTTAGAGACTTAGAGACTTCTTAATGATACTCAGATTTAATAGTTCCAGATTTCAGAACTATGACTGAAGCATTCTCTGCTGTTTTAAGTCACATGATTGTGAATATTTGTTATAGAGGTGGAGAAAATGAATACATCTTCACATATTTTTCAACTTTTTCGGCCTCTGATTAACATACGACTAATGTCCTGTACGTATTTCTGTGTTTGAAATACCTTGCAGGATGTTTTACCCCACATGGATATAGACATGTATAATTATCACACAGCACACCCAACCACACTGACCTAGTACTATGCACATATTCATAGTGGTTAGTGGATGTTTAAGTAGAGAAATCCTAGCAATAGATTAATATAAATGCATATTTTTACCTGTCATATTTAAATTTGCTAATTGCTAAATATTTGGCCATATTCATTTTTATAATCTTACTTACTAGTATGTCATGGGAATCATTCTGTAGCAGTCCAGTCAAGTTGTTTTATAATTTCACAATTTAATCAATTGGTTGTACTATAATTTAATTGAATGGTCCCAGAAGGTTTTTTTCACTACTTCCAACTTTACAACATTTATAAAAGTTGTTGCACTAAACATATATCTATACACTCATATATTTTATATCTATATATTTATATGATATTTAAGGATTTATCAGCCAATTTATAACAACCTGAAAATGCTACATCAAAGAGATTGCTTCTGAAATTTAAGTCAATGATTCCAATTTCCTATGCAATTGTTCTAGGTTCATGTCAAAGAGTTACTACAAAAAGTGAAAATATGGAGCTTTGAGATTCATATCTCTTATCATCTAACTAACATAAAAAGAATAATTTTTGAGGGAAAATCTCAGTCCTATCTTTTTTACACTGAATATTTTTGGGGAGAATGAGACAAAACCCAGGTAAGTTTGCTGAGGCACCAAGCACAGTACTCACCTGCTGGCATATCACATAGCAAATCAGAAGAAGCCCTGTTCAGCCACTTTACAAAATTCTTCCACCTGTATAAGAAATGGAGACAGCATCTTAGTGATAAGAAGTAAGCTCCCACTGTATCAGAAGCATGCACAGCAAAGCTGAGTTTTGCTGTTTGGTAGCAATACTGAAAAGAGTTTTGATGCCAGTGCAGGAAACAGATGTTTTAGGCATATCTTCTAGAAAGGACATTGGTACAGGGAGTTAGATGCCCTCAGAGTTACAGCAAAAGCTGAGTGTGGTGGCCTAGGCCACCTGTATCAGAATATCAGGGGGAGGGTTGATGGCTAAGACCGGTGGTTCAAGAGGTTGAGGCCAATCTAAGTTGTACAGTGACATCCTGCCTATACAAACAAACAAACAAATACATTATTATGGACCCAAGGTAAGAAACCCAATACCCTCAAACAAATAAACAAATTACTGTAAGGCCAGCAGACTCAAGACTGGGGACTGCTGGCAAGGTCAGGGCATTCAGAGACCAGCGAACTCAGAAAAATCTGGCTAATGCCACAGGTGCCTCTAGCCATAAAATCAGTGACAGTTCTGATGTCAGTAAAACCTAGTCAGTTTTTGCATTGTTCCTACTATAAGAAAATGAAGAAGTCCATGCCCTGTCTGTATCAGCAACATTCTGTACTCTTTTCCACCTCAAATCTTTATGCATTTACCTCTTGGTAATAAGTTAAATCAGTCATGAGATCTTCATACCAAGTGGCTATTAAAATGTGCCTTTTTGCTGCCCTAAGTGTGAAAAGAATTACAACACAGAACAAACATACAAGGGGGATAGTTACATGTGGTGGACTTATATATTAGTTAATGAATTGCCCAAGAAGAAATTGTATTGGGTATTACTATATCATAACTGAAATCAGTTACCTAAAGCTTGATATAATCCAGCAAAAAAAATCACTGATATTTGCTTGCCTAGCAGCCATTTATATGTTACATAAATATGATCTTCTCTGTCTAATTCCTTTTTGGATAGAGTGTGGTTAGGACTATAGTCAAGCATCCATCTCCTGCTCAGCCAGGGCTGTGACCCACCTGTGTATGATTGTCTTCATTCCTTCTTCTCACTTCTGTCCTACTTTCTGTTCCTGTTTCAATCTCTGTCATTAAATTTGTTTCTGGTCCTTCTTGATTTTTGTTTTCCCCTAGTATTATGAATTGTCTCATGTTACTAATACAGAGACTCACAATTGGTCAAGGTGCATAGAATAAGAAACTGTTAAATGTACAGCCCTAAATGATACATCTGTATTACACTCCCTTCTCCCAAGGGTCAGTCATCATTGTGGAAGAGTAGTTAGAAAGATGGTAGGAGCCAGAGGTAGTGGTTCACTAAAAGAAAACCGTTTTGTAGATACAACAGAACAGTTGCACATATAAATTCATAGCAGTTGAAACAGAATGCACAAGATCTGTACATGTTTAAGCAGGCAACATCCTAGCTTGGACATGGGAAGTGGCATGAAATCCCACCTCCTAACTATGTGGCTGTCGGTAGTCTCAGGAGACTGAGAGAGATCCCTGCTGGTTTGTGAAAGTTCCAGTTAAGGCTACACATTCAGGACAATACAGGAAGCACAGGACTTGATATAGGGAAAACAGCACACAGTTGGGTGGGTGGGATGCACGAATGGATCTAGGAGGAGATGGGGAATGAAATGCATATGATTAAGATATATTGTATGAACTTCTCAAGGAATGAGGAAAATGGGGAAGAAAAGAAATTTACATTTTCTCATGTTGGTGAAAGAAAGGTTCTGCTGCCAGCAAACTAACTGCAAATGGAGAGTTTTATTGCTCTCCCACCCAGCAGAAGGAAGACTGAAATGGAGAGGAAGTTGAGAAACACATGTCTTAGGTTTTCTCAAGGAGTTCTAATGTCATATGATTATATTCTCTTTAAATAGAAGTGATACTTTAAATATGAAACCAGTTTGTTTTGCTTATCTCTCATAAACCTTTTCCTATATATGGGTCACATCACATGTCAGAAGATTTCGTTGATCAATATGTGTATTCTGATAGGAGCTTTGAACATGTGGCCTCCAGAGCTTCATGTGAGGAAGAGATAAGCCATGATGTGTAATGCTGAAACCAGAAAATCTGGTGATTACAGACCTAGGAAAGTAAAGCAAAGATGGAGGGCAGGAAGCTCTCATGGGAAGGAATAATAATCACATAAGCGCCAGTTCAGAGCTGGAAACAGACTGCAACAGATCCATTTTCAACATTTTCTTTACTTCTTCTCTTTAGACACTTAAGAAGTACAAACATATGCCTAGATCATCTTCCATTCTTTAAACAAACCACACAATAAAGAGCCTGGATCTATTGATAGTCATAGACTCTACTCCATTTGTTTTGGAGAGCTGTCAGGCAATATCAGACCATGTCCTATCAGACATCAAGAAAAAGAGGAGGGCCAGAGAAATGACTCAGTCAATAAAGAACCTCGTTATAGAAGCTTAATAACCTGAATTTGATCCCAAGGACTCTCAGTGGAATTCCCAAACAGTTTCCTCTGATCTCTATAGGTACAAGCATAAGTGTGTGAACGAGTACATGCACACATGTACACATACACACATACACACGCACATGCACAGATGAATAATGAATACCTAAAGAGAAAAAACACAAGAGACAAGGCCCCAGATAAAACACTTCTAGAATGTTTTCAACATTTTCTTGATTATATACTGAGAGGAGGAGGAGGAGGAGGTGGTAAATAGTCCTAAGTATTCAACTTGGGTGTTGTATGACTTAAAAGACATATAGGACTTGTGTAACGAATACATTTCTTAAGATTATTCAACTAAATACTTTCCATTTCTATGTCTCTTATAGTACTAGACCTTCAAAGAGCCACTCAGCTTAAGAATTGGTTCCCATGGTAATAATATGCACTAGTAATAATGAAACTATTGTACCAAGCTCTCATCTTTCAGCTAGAAAGGTTAGGACTTGGGACAAATATTATGATCTTGATTCAGGAGGATTTCATTTCACATTCCAATTCCAGGGTTGGGGACAGAGTAGCTAAGTGGGTAGAATGTGTGTTTAGCAAGCATGGAGTCATGACTTTGATCTCTAGGGGACAGACTGATTTGTGTCTATGATAACAACACTTCTGGGACAGAGACAAAGGATCAAGTCTTCATGGTCATCCTCAGATACATAGAAAGTTCCAGACCAGCCTGAGCTAGGTGAGATTCTTTCTTAAACAGCAATAGCAGCCTGACACAACAACAACAAGTTCCAATTTCCAATCCAACTGTGTTTATCATTTTGACTTAGATTCCAGAAAATGTTCTTGGTACCTATTTGTAGCTGCTTATATTATCATGCTAATTTGATTTCCCAAAAACACGTTTGCAATGTCCCTCCTATAAGACTGAGAGACTCTGCTTGAGTTGGTTTTGATTTGTAAAGTTACCAGAGGCCAATGGCTGGCCAGGGAGACAGAGGGGGGACTTTTAGGAATCTGGGCCAGGAATCAAGGAGGAACAGAAAGAGAGCAAGACTCCATTGTGGGGGTTAGGAGAGGAGACATCACTCCTGGGAGGTGCAGAGAGCAGAGAGCAGAGATGTCACTTGTGTATCCTTGGCACTTCAGAGTCTTTTTTCTGAGCTACACATGTGATACCTTCACCATAATTTTGGATACGAGATACTTCCTATTGGTATCACACCTAATAGTACATGCTTTCCTAAATATATCCAACTACCAACTGTCTCTGGGCTAACTGACACAGCTTAGCTTTCAGGGATGACACTGTCAGATACAAACACTAAGCTCAGTCTTTCCAATTTCCACCTTGTTCAGCCCAACTCTCTTCTTTGTTATTTCAGAGATGCATTCACTCAACCTTACTGATGGATTTATTTATTAGGTGCATATAGGTTTTGGTCTCTCCATGCTGCCTCAGTTTCCTCATTTGAATCATAGAATAGTAACTACCTTTAATTCCTAGCTGTCACAGGAATTAAAAGAGTTAATATTTAATAGCACTTGACATGTTGCTTGGAATTGTTTAAATTCTACAAATGTTCTCTATAAACAGTAACACCTCTATTAGCATTCTTGTCATTTTTAGAATGTGAAATGGAAAGCTGTGTTGGCTATCTAACATTGAGCCAAAAGGCAGACAACAGCATATCTCTAATAGTTCTTTTCTTAACCCTTTCCCTATTCCTTTTTAACAGCAAATGCCAAATAAGACACCTCATGGTTCCTTTGTCTCCTAAACTGTTGCCTTTGTCCCCAGGATTGGCAAAAACAGTCCTATCCAACCTAACTCCATTTTCAATAATGGGCCAGATGTGTATGGCAAGTCCTACTTGTGGCTACGTCAATTGCTCTGCTCTATTCAGGAAGCATCCAGAGCAGCTTTATTATTTATCTCCTCCCCCAACACAATTTGGCGTGTACACGTGTGTTCTAAACTGCTTTGAAGCATTTAATTTTGCCAATATAATTTTAGAGTATTAGATTGCCTCCTGTTCTTTCTCTGTCTTCCTTAATTACCATTTATTACAAAGTCACGGAGAATTCACATTAAATGTGAATTCTGACTGCCATCTCCCTGGCCAAAAACAGGGAGAATAATTTCCATCCAATACAACCTGAGCTCATTTTACATAAGGGTGACTCAGAGTGGAGATTAGAAATCATAATCAAGTCTTCCTCACAATCGCCTTACCCTGGCAGTCATTCACTAAGGTCTCTGCTAATTGTTAGGAAAATGAAAAAATAAAACCAAATCTCAGAGTTTAAAATTTTATTAAAAGAAAAGAAAAACAATTTTGTTGCAGGGTTGGCAAAATTGCCCCTCTTGTCAGCTCTTGCAACATGCTAGTTTAAGACGGAAACACAACTCATTTTATTTGGCTAGATGGGGCTAATCCCACATCACCACAATCCCTCCTGATGTTTTATTGATTCTAAAGGACATTTAATCAGGAAGCAGCTCAGCACTAGAATCCTGCTAATTAGCAGACAGCCACATTCCAAATGGCTTTCCAATTGAATGCAGATTAATGGACAATATGTACTAAGATAATGATTCGAGCATTCAGCTCCTAAAATGTGTGTCTAAATTGCATCTTTAATCTCTTAAGAATATAGGTTTGCATACAAAGCCTATAATGGAATGAGTTTAATTCATAGAAGAAGCTTTAGCCAATGACTGTTTAGAGATGAAATAGGTTTATCTCTTATAAACACATTTTTCTTTGATTCTCATGGTGTTGATGTCCTAAAATTTTCTAAGGTCAAAGAGAGCAATTTCTACTCATATTCCAGATCCCTGCAATACTAGTTCTGTGTTAGTTGTTATTCAATGCTATCAGTGGAGTCTTAACTATGTCCTACATATAATGTAATCTTTGGTGCTTGATTTTTCTTCATTTAGACTAGAGCCTCTTTGGGAATCCCCCATTTGTTTTCTACTTTGCTCCCACCTCATCTTTTTGCTTTTATAGCTTAACCATCTCTAAGGAAATGCACATTTCCAAAAGTGGCCTGTAGAAATTCATGTAGCAGATTAGGTAGACTCTTGCTCTCACTTATTCATCTCTTGTCACATAACCTTCACCCACCTCATTTTCCCTTGTTGCTCCTGCAAACTTGATATATGCCATTTTAACACTGGTTTTTCATCTTAACTAGAATATGCCTGTATGAGGAAGGGGCTTTGTTTTAATCATGCTGTACTCCAAATGTCTGGGGAAATGATATATTGTTGGCTTTTGGCACATGTTTGATAAATTAATGAATCAACAATCTCATCAAATATGGACTGTGTACTTACTTTGTGCCACATTGTAAGTTAGAAGCTGTGATAATTTAGTGGGAGGAAAGCAGCTATGTTTCTTGCTATAGGGGGATCATTGTATAGACATCAATTAAGAAACCACACAAACAAAGCCAATATTCTAAATGGTGCTAGAAAATAAAATGTTTTGGTGCTATTTAAGTGCTTAATACAATGAACCTGATTTTATCGAGATGTTTAGGAAAGGCACCCTTTAGTTTGACCATGAGCAGAGGACTGGAATTATTTTGAGATAACTTCTCTCCTAACTCAGTTCATGTATATAAATATTCATCATCACAAATTCTACTGCTTTAGATATTTGGGATACAGAACTAAGCTAAATAGGGAATCTGCTTGTCCTACAGTACAGTACTTCTGTGTTTATTACAATATGGCAACAAACATAGCATACTATATAATGTTATTTTATTTATTAGAAGTTGAGGGGTTTTGGGGGACATTACACTAAGTGTAGAATATTTATTTATATGAAAGATTTAAAAGAGAAGTTGGAAGTTTTGTAGAGCAAAAAATGGGAAAGTAGGAAAGGGGAAGGAATGGGGCATTAGAATTCTGAATAAAGTAATTAATAAAGCCCATGCATATTGGGTGAGCCCTAAGAAGGTTTTCTGGCTTTTTCTTTCCAATGCTATGAGCAGTTTCCTAAATTTCTCCATCACCCAGTACCTATAAGCCTTGAAGGTAACTCTAACATCTCCAGAGAGAGTCTGTGGGGATTTATGTCCTGTAATCTTGGTTGGGTTTGTTATATTCTCCTTGCTCTTTCTAACCTTCAACTCTGTCTTATTTGCTCATTGAAGATTCTGAACTGTTAGATTTCCCCTTTCCTATGCATTAAGCCAAGTCAATCTCATTGCTTTCCTTTCTTAATAATCATTGTTTGAGGATGAAACTTGATCCTCAACCTCTCCAACACTATTTCATCTGTTTGGTCCTATTATTTAGCTATTTATGTGGACATATAAGTAGTGACAAGTTACTAAGGGCTGAAAGAAATTTCCTGCTTTGTGTTTCTATGACTTCCTATGAGAATTTTTTGTATTAATATTTAAGAAATTGTATCTATTTTGTGTATATATGCATGCACATTTGTGAAGGTCAGATGATAACTTAGGAGAGCTGGCTCTCTCATTCTACCATGTAGGATTCAGGGACTAAATTTAGATCATCAGGCTTGGTAGTAAAGGCATTTACTGACTAAGCCATTTTACCAGCCCCCTTTGGTTTTAATAAACAAAAATTTTTTAGTCAGCTGTCAAGTGATTGAAATTGATTGGTTTCCACATGAAACTCCTTCTTTAAAGGCAGATTTCTGTGCTTGGCATCTTATTAGAAGACAATGGGCATAAAAAGTTGTTATAGTTTCACAAATAGTATAGCATAGTAGCCAAAATGTCTAATATCTGACACTGTTTTTTTCTCATGATTTTGAGATGACAACAAGGTTTAGTTCTGACTTGTAGATGGGCCACCTTTTTGTTGTGCCTTTGTATGGTAGAGAGCAGAAGGAAGCTTCAGTGTCTTATTTTCTTGGAAAGTTACTATTTCTCTGAGGATGGTCCAACATCATCTAAATTTAGTGACCCCTTAATGCCACAGCTCCTAGAATCAATATATTGGCTTAAGACTTTGCCATATTTTCATTTTGGTGGGGCACAAACATCAAAAATCAACTTACTTTATTTCACCTCTGTAACCCAACTCTTGGTGGTTTAGTAATGTTTCCAGCAGGGACATTGTTAAATACAATCCATGCTTGCTACATATAGACATGACCTACAAATAAGACAGAATTTGAAACATCAGTAAAACAGAATTAGTGTTTTAATTTCTTCCCATTATTATATGTAGTTCTTACAAAGAATTATTGTTCAGAAGTATATTGTGCCATTGAAGTATCTTTCAGTGTAAGACTTCTAGCTCAGTGATTATAGGTAACAGACATATTCAGTTGAGAGACAAGTATAGTTTATTATTCAGAAGCCACTAGACTTTCTATTACTTACATTTTTTTGTCAACCCACGTATATCGTTAAGACTGAAGATTGATCCATCTGCCCCTCTTCCTGTTGCTAAATTGCAAAATATTTTGTACCATTTACTTTGATTTGTAAAAAACAAGTATGTTATATTCATGGTTAATGGCATTATTTTTGTTTGTGTTGTTGTAAGAAATTACCCTGACAAGAGCAATTTAAGGGATAATGGATTTAAACTAACTGACAGTTCAAGGGTCAGTCCATCAAATAATAGTGGCATCAGGGCAGTGCAGGCTTGCAGCAGCTGTTCATATTGCATTCACAGTCAACAAGCAAAGATCAAGGAATACATGATCATGCTTGCTTAGCTTTTTTTCTCTATTTTCTAGTCTAGAATCCCCAGCCCAAGAACAGTTCTCACCTACAGTTAGGGAGTATCTTCCCTCATCAATTTACATAGCCAAAATAATACAGACCTGGCAAAAAGCCCACCTCCCAGACTGACTGTAGGTTCTATCAAACTCAAAATTAACACATTACCCATTACAATCACTATCTTGCCCTTCTTAGGTTAGCTAATTAGCAGAGAGAGTAGAAAATTCATTTGAATGTGAGCAAACAAATTAGAGAGATGTCCTTATAAGTTCCTCCAGGACTCCATTTATTCCTATGGCCTATCACCCTGAGATACAGGACCAGGAAATAAGAAACAACCTCCAAAGTTCCAGAGTTCAAGGGAATTATTCAAGCTAGTTAACTTTGAGCTTTCTTACCATGTTTTGCTCATTCAGACCATAAGAAACATAGTAACAGACTCTTGACCACACTTCTCATTTTGTCCTGAACTTGGAAAGCCTTATATGGTATAATATTTTCTTTTCAATAGCAATTATCTAGGTATCTGTTAGTATTATCATAGCTAAACAGAAATGGAATCTACATTTTAAAACAGCAACAAGGCTTAGCTAAGTGTAACATGTCCTTAGCTTAGGCAAAATCTTGTGTTCATCCTCAGCACATAGTAAGCAAGAAAGCAGGTAGAGGTCAAAAGTTCACATGATTCCTTGTCTTTATGAGGTTTTTAAACAAGCCTGTTACTTTCTAGGTGTAAAAAAAATAAGTCAGAGAGACTTGTAGAAGAAAAATAAAATTATGTTTCTTCTGAAACATAAAAAAGAATAGAGTTAATTAAAAGCATAAAGAGATAAGGAGAATGGTGGGCAGAGGACAATAAGATATGAATAATAGGTGAAAAAAGGTCCAGAGCTGTTTAGAACCATAAATATTATGGTGTTACCTATTTGGAAGTAGTTTTATGACCTTTCCTGGAAGAGCAGCCATCTTACTGCTTTTTGACCTTCCTTGCAAGACAATGTCTTTTCCAGGGTGGGATGGTATTTTATCCACTTATTTTATTACCACTATTGTTTAGCAGTCTTGGAAAATAAAGAATCAAAGTAAAGAATGGATGAAACAGAATGTGTGTGGGAAGGTATTAGCCAAAAAGCAAGGAGATATGGAAATTGGTCCCACATACTGCCATCCCTATTTAGTAAAAACTGATTATCTTCATGATTAGCACATACTGATGTGTTTTTGAACACCTACACTGAAATTTTATTCTCAAAATAGATCACTGTGTCAATATTCAGTTTTGCTAAAGGCTAAAATGAATAGCAGATTAGAAAGAGTACATCATGGTACCTAGACACAGACTGATTGATGGCTTTTAAAAACTGACTGATACTCATGAGGAGCAATAGAAACATCTACCAAGAAAGCTTAAAACAGGGTTACTCTGGATTTCCAGTAAAATCCTCCAAAGCATAAATATTTATGCTAATGATCTTTAGTAAGAAATGTTTAATTTTCTTTGTTCAATGAGGAAGTGTTTTCAGTAAGGAGTAAATAAACTTTAAAGCCAATAAACTATATTATTTAGCAATAATATAGTTTCCTCGGGTATTGTGTTTTACACTACCACCTGACTTAACCATCATTACCAGTTAAAAGAATGTCTATAGATTTCCAGTTTCCAAATTTAGTCCTATTTTAAAAAGACTTTTTTTTTGCAGCATGGGATGGCCATGTCCTGCTACCCCAAACTTTCTTTCATTGCTTTTTTGAGTACTCCCACGTATTATTTGATAATTTACATCTCTTTCATTGGCTTCTCTTGTCTAAATTCTACACAATGAATACCTTCTACAACCTGGTTACTGCCTTACTGCTCCAATAATGTCTGCTACATTTTGAGTCTCAAATTATTTAATTTCTGTCTAACTACTAAGATTAACATATTCAAAACTCAGCCCATTAGAACTTGTTCTACTAGTTCACATTACTCCTGTTTCCTTCCTTCCTTTCTTTCTTTTCATGTAATTCTTTTTTTTTTTAATTCTTATTTTTGGGTATTTACTTTATATACATTTAAAACGTTTTCCCCTTTGGAAACCCCCTATTCCATTCCCCTTCCCTCTGCCTCTATGAGGGTGCTCCCCCACCCACTCCCATCTTCCCTCCCTAGCATTTCCCTACACTGGGCCATCTAACACTCTCAGGCCCAAGGGTCTCTCCTCCCCCTGATGGCCAACAAGGCCCTCCTTTGCCACATATGTGGCTAGCACCATGGGTCTCTCCATGTGTATTCTTTGGTTGGTGGTCCAGTCTCCAGGAGTTCTGGGGGGTGGGGAGGTCTGGCCAGTTGATACTGTTGCTCCCTCCATTGGGCTGCAAACCCCCTCAGCTCCTTCAGTCCCTTCTCCAACTCCTCCATCCCGTACCCCATGCTCAGTCCGATGGTTATCTGCAAGCATCTGTATCTGTATTTGTCAGGCTCTGCCTGAGCCTCTCTGGAGACAGTTTATCATGCTTCCATCAGCAAACACTTCCCAGCATCCTCAAGAACGTCAGGGTTTGGTGGCTATATATGGGATGTATCTCCAAGTGGGGCAGTCTCTGGATGGCCTTTCCTTGAGTCTCTGCTCCACACTTTTTCTCAGTACTTCCCCGTGAGTATTTTGTTTACCATTCTAAGAAATACTGAAGCATCTGCATTTTGTTCTTCCTTCTTAGGCTTCATATGGTCTGTGAATTGAATCTTGGGTATTCTGAACTTTTGGGCTAATATCCACTTATTAGTGAGTACATACCAT
Source organism: Rhynchomys soricoides (assembly GCA_019843965.1). NCBI lineage: Eukaryota > Metazoa > Chordata > Mammalia > Rodentia > Muridae > Rhynchomys > Rhynchomys soricoides. The sequence continues at coordinate 9,568,392 of JADRCH010000098.1, read as the reverse complement.
GTTTGTTCTTTTGTGACTGAGTTACCTCAATCAGGAAGAGATTTTCAAACATTGTCTTCTAACAAGTTGGTGAATTTGGAGTTAGTTTTGGCCTACATGCAATGACATATCAAGCCAAACTTATCTTTCCTAGTGTCTCTATTTCTCCTGTTAGCGCATTACTTGAGGCATCATTATTGTTTGCTACTTTACTGGAGCAACTTCCTACAGCACTCTCCTTTCAGTTTTGCTTGAAATTTTGCTTGAAAAATTCTCCAAATTATATTAAAACATTCCTCTGGAAGTTCAAATACTCTCATATTATTTTCATATTTAAAATGCTTCAGAGGTTACAATGGTTTTATGGGACAGAATATAAACTCCTTGGAAAGACCCTTAATATACAGGCTCATACTTTTCATTAGAGAGTTGATCAGAAGCCATTCCTCAAACTGGTCATTGTCTCCATCAGTCCTGATTCTGAAGATGGTCCATATTGTTTATTTGGCCCTGACCACCTGTTCTATCATTTTATCTCCTCATTTGTTCTTTGCCAAACCCATATGCTGACCCAAATTCAATATTTACATCATCTTTCTAGTCCATTTTTAAGATAAATTATATTGATGTCTAGTTAGTTCTATGTTCAGGGCCATGGCTTTGCCTTATGTTGTCATAGAATGTCAAAGGCATTTCCTTTCTTTAAACTACTGGTGAACAAGATGATTGTATTTGTTGTCATTCGTGCCTAGAACTGACTGACTAATTAATGTATCATACAAGAAGTTAAATATACCATATTAATTAGAAATATGGCTATTTCATGAAATGCAGAGAACAATTCTGGATTAGCAGAAGTATTTGGAGAGTTAATTGACAGAAATATAGAAACAATTATATATGAAAAGGGTCCCTGAGAAGTTGCAGAAGGTGGGTAGAGATGTCCTAACACATATTCAAAAGGAAAATTTGGAAGCTGTCTAAAAGTGTTAAACTGAGTCTGCATGCTCAAGAGCCGAGATTCTACTGGCCTGCTGAAATATATACCCTGCTCAGGAAATGGGAAGGTGTGATGGCTAATCTCAGTTATCAACTTGGTGAGATACAGAATAATCTGTGAGTGGTCTTTGGGCATAAATGAGAGATATTGTCTTCAATAGATTTATTGAGGTGGAAATACCTGTCCATTATAAGTAGGACCATTATCTAGGCTATAATTATTGAATCTATAAAAAAGAAGAAAGTGAGGTGAGAACAATCATTAATCATGATTCTCTACTTCTTGGCCTTAGATGCAATGTAACCAGGGGCCTTAAGCTCTTATTGCTGTAGTTTCCCGGCTCACAGAAGTCTGTAACTTCTGTGAGCCAAAGTAAGCCAGTCCTTCCTTGATTTTGCTAGGGTATTTTGTCACAGCAACAAGAAGAGTTTGGCAGTGGAACGATTAATAAAGAAATATTTGTGGATCTCCCTGGCATTTATAGTCTTGTCAAACCATCAATATACCAAAGATGTGCAAGATAACAAGATGGAGGAGTTCATAGGTGAACATAATTTATATTAAATATGTTTCTATACTTTTTGTGATTGATCAAATCTCACTTGATCTGAGTGATAAGATCTGTAGGTTATTATTGATAATATTTATTTTTCTTAGAAGACACAGGTGCTCTGAAAACACTTTGAATTGAAAGCTCTTTGGGTATTCTCATTTCTACTTTATCCTTATTTTTGTTTTCATGGCAGGGAGCAGTATAGAGCTATCATGGACTACCCAATAATGTTCATGACATTCTCTTTCACACTTTAAGAAAAGTAAGACTTCTAGGTCCAAAATAGCAATGCTTCTGGCCTTTAAGGTCTGCTCTCACCCTGGATCCAGGAGCAAGAAAGTTGTGGTGTGGTTGTACCATTCGCTTCCTGTATCAAATATCCCTTAGGCCTTAATTTGCTTCACATTCTGAGGAAGCAGATTTCTATTTAACATGCCTCCCAGAACTGTATTATACTTTGAGTGAGTTCCAGCTGTCTTAAGAGATGCCAGATGGCTCATGAAAGACATACCAGCTCTAAGGAAAATATACCCCATTTCCTTGGATCTGAACCACAAAGTTAAGCTTTCAAGGCCAGCTGTAGACAAGAACATTTAAGGGTTCCATGATAGCCAGTGTTTAATGCTGTACCATGTGACCACAAGACTGAGATCTCAAAAACCTGGTGTGTGTGTGTGTGTGTGTGTGTGTGTGTTAAGGTTTAAGGCCTTGTATACCACACTATTCACAAATACTTTCATATACTTAATCTCATGTAATCGTCACAATAGTCAAAGGAGGTGACTATTTGGAACCCAGGTTTTTCAGATAAAAATCTGAGACCAAAAGAGATTAAGCAAATGTATTTTAATTTTCAAACTATTTGTGTTGTAGTTTATGCATAACATCTGAAAATGCAAGGCTTCACCAATGGCATTACATGGTTTATAATCTAACAAAGACCTGCTGCTTCTTAATCTATCTTTTATGAACACAGGAAAGGCAAGTCATAACCTTCAGACTACCCTGCAGTATTCTCTTTTGACTGAAACACATTTGCATGTACAGTACACATGTACACAGGTACACATACAGAGAGACATTAGCAGAAGCCTAAGCTTTTCATGTTGGTTGCATACATGTAGAACCAGAGAAAGTGAGCTTTTGTTTGAGAATAAGAACCTATTTGTATGGTACTGTATCTTTGCTTTCTTAGTAAATAAAATAAAATTAACTAACTTCTTAGGGTTTAACCCCTGAATGCCCAGAAGAACAGGGATGTTGTGATGCTTCTGATAGGATCTTTCTCCTGTAATTCTCAACTTTCCCTAATTCTTTAATTTCTCTTTTTTGGGTATTGGTCTCAGTAAAAACTTCTGAATATCCCCTCTAAATTACATTCCCTCTGGTGTCAATCTCCAACCTTTTCTATACTCGAAACATTGATTCTGACCTTTGCTACTTGTGGCCCAGGAATCAGTTCATTTTTCCTCTTCAAAATTCAGGATTTATTTCATGTATGAAAGGGCTATACCAACACCTACTTCCATTTCAGGACTTTGTGTAAGGAGTTAATTTTGTTGATGTTCTATGAGATCATGTTGGTTAATCATTTAGTCTAGTGCTCAGCACCTCAGAGTTAAGCAGTGTGAGGCTATGGTATTACCAATGCAGTTATAGTAACAGCAGCAATCATCAGTCCACTTCTGTACTATGTTGCTTTGAGACATCAGTTTATTTGGCTACAGAAGATTCGTGAATTAATATTGTTCTGGATCCTCTTCCATGAAACACATCTGCACTAGTAATTACTGTCTCAAATCAGCATGCTAAGCTCTATCTGCAATAAATTACATCAGTCCTAAAATATGGTGTTGCAAAGGCTTGAGATGCCACATGCTGACCCCAAGTAGAGACTCAGAGAGGATGTGAGAAATGAATTTGGCCTTGAAAAATACTTGTTAGCATTGTGAAGTATATTTGGATATTATCATACTTTCTATTATTAACATTAAACATAGCCCAAATGTAAGTAATTGCTGAGCCAATTCTTCATGTTTCATAAATCTCTTCTCTATTTTGTTTTCTCTTCTCAAGTACACATACACACACACACACACACACACACACACACACACACACATACACAAAACAGTTGTATAATGTAATCCACAGGGGGAACATAGAACATAGTTGTGCTTTATTATTAATATAGACTCAATATTCTAACATAAGTAGCCTGTTGACTCTGGTCAAATTTGACATATAATTTTGGTTACCTTGGGCAAGGGCAGGCAGCCAGAGAATGAGCGATCTTCTTTTCGAAAGCTCAGGTTGAGGCAGTCTATATTGAATTTGCCTTGGCATGTTCTTAGTGCCATCTTCAAAATCTCCAGCAGGCTCTTGTTCACTTCAGACAGTAAGTTGGAATCTTGAGGTGGTATGCTGATTAGACAGGCAAGTAAATGCTATGAAAAGAACAATCTGCAAAGAGGTTCTACAGGCTTTTATGTTGTGTTTCTCAGTTCAGCTATTTACTGAGAGCCACCTAAATCTTACTAAACTGGATTAAGGATGCATGTGCAATGCTCATAGATTTCCAAGCCTCTTTTTCTTTAGAAAGATATCTATAGTTTCTTCTCAAGAGGCAACAAACCTCCTGGGTTATTTCACAGAGCTAAACACCTAATCTGTCGTCCAGCTCTTTTTTCTTATTTGAGAGGAAAATAGCAACAAGTTGTAAACTAAGTCTTGACCTACTTAATCTTGCTGTTTTTAAATTCAGTTAATTACAAATAGTAAATTAAATTCCAAAATCATTCATTGCCACAAACAAAGCCCAAAAGGTGCTCCCATATAGTGATGGCGGATTGTATGGGAATTGATCTGCCTGTATTGAGCAGAGGTATTACTTTCTAACCTTCCTTTTTATGTCTGGAGGACTATGTGACTTGCAAATAGTGTTTACTTAGTCTTACGTGCAAATATGTAAGTACTGAGACAGTCATGTTTGACTTTTTCTTCTTTAAATAATAGATGAATGAAAATGGGGTACGAAAATGTTATTCTGATTTGTTTCATGAACCAGTTACCTCCAAATTCAAGTGTTCTCCTGATCCATTTGAATCATACCCTCCTCTGTGAAGTTCAAATTGACATATACTATGAAGGGAAGCTTTACCTCCTTAGAAGGAAGTTATAAAATCTATATACCTGACACCCACATACACCACACCTTTTTCAATGATAGGCACTATTCGGAATTTACTGTAAATGGCAGGATTTCTGGAAAGGCTATTACAGGAGTGTATTTCATCTGGCTCACTTTAGGAGATGAGAGCTGTAGCCCTCGGGTAACAGAGCTGCCCCAACCAAGAGATGATAAGGAGAGCTTCCTCCTGAGCTGCAGGCTTAGTCCCATGTTTCTACAAACACACTCTCTGGTCTGAACAAAGTAATTGGCTCCTCCAATACACTCAGACTGATCTCTTTAGGTGCTTCTGCTAAACAGAGATTCCTGGGTGTCCCTGCAACTCACATCACGGAACGTCCTTAGATAACTGCAGATATCATTTTATTCAATAGATATTTATTGAAATCCTCAAATAAGCCAGTAACTATGATAAGACTAAGTGAGTCACAAATTTGGCTAGAACAGACACCATTCCTAACCTCAAATGCCAAATAAATAATTCCAAATGCAATGCCTGTCAGGAAGGAAAGGAGTTCTGGACCATGAGACAAAGAAATGAAATAAGGTACAGGGGTCAGAAGAAGCCTCACGTCTAGCATTTATGAGGTCTAAATGGTTGTTAAATTCCCAGGGCCACAATTTTATAATCTTTAGTAAATAAAGGCTGGTTGCTATGTACTAAAGTATCCTATCAAAATTAGTTTATTAATGAGACTAAGAGCCCAAAGTGTAAGCATGATTTTTATGGTACATTTGGTAACTCTGGTGGGACTAGCTAAAATTTCTAGTAATAGAATAAATACTACTGTTGGGTCCATGGACATTTATGTCCAGTGATACAGCTTCTAACTATGAAGTAGCCTTCTTTCTAGCTGAAGAAAGATATAATAAAAATACTATGTACCAAGCACTGCTATAAATGTGTACTTGTTTATTTATTTATTTATTTTTAATTTTAGTTATTTTACTACAGAATTTCACTCTATGCCTCTGCCTTCCTTTATCTTGCTATGTAGAAAAGGCTGGCAAGGAGTGCAGAGTTGCCTTTCTGCATTTCATTATGGCATTTTCACACACGTATCTCATTATACTTTCCTCTCAATTGTCTTGCTCTTCATGGCCCATTGTCATCTACACACCTTCAACTGGTTGCCTTCCTTCCCCAGGAGTTCCCCTTCTACCTTCCGGACAGACACATGCATTCTATTGCTTTCTCTTCTTCAGTTTTCTTTCTGGCCTTTCATATGATGCTCTTTTAGTCACACACACACACACACACACACACACACACACACACATACACACACACACACACTTTTAAATCTATGATCTAAAAGCTTCAGAAAAAGGAAAATCTTTGGTTTAGTTACCACTTAGAAATCAAAATAAGAAAGATTATTTGAATCTCTAATTCTAACTGGACACTGAAACTTTTAGCACAGAGAAAGTAGATGAAGTATAAGGTGACAAAGGACCCAGGATTGTGGCAATGGAACCCATACTCCTCACAACTGACCTTCCTCCCTGTTCGTGGTAAACACAGAAAATGTCACACTCCACTCTGCTTCTCCAATACACACTTTAAAAATATTGTTGTGCCATGTCTTTTGTTTAAGATTATGCAAAAAATATTACTAATTTTTAAGTTTAAAGACCTTTGTTAATACCAATAATCTGGGACTTCACTGACCAAACCTATTTTCTAGGCTCATAATTTAAAGGTGAGTTCTACATCCTATGAGATTCTTTTATTTCAGAATGAGATTTTTCTTTTTTAAAGATAAACAAAAAGACAGATATTTTGGTATTAAGAAATATATAAAATTAATGAAAATTACTTTCTATGACTAGAGAGAGAGAGAGAGAGAGAGAGGGGAGAGGGAGGGAGAGGCATGGGGTAGGAGAAGAAAGAGAGAGGAAGAAGGTAGGGAGGGGGAAAAGGTGGGGACACTATACACACAGGCCAAGTGTTTGTGAACAAGTAGTGCTAGTGAATGTCTCTACTGCCCTGAAAGCTTTAGAAGCCCAGTGCAATAGTCTGAATGTTTGTTTCCCAAACTCAAACTCGGGAGCCTTAGGTTATGAGAGTGGAGCCCTCATGAAAGGAGTTATAGAAGAGGTTATAGTGTCTCTGTGTCTCTGTCTCTGCCTTTCTCTCTCTCTCTCTCTCTCTCTCTCTCTCTCTCTCTCTCTTCTTTCTATCATGTAAGGATAAGGAAGGAAGTGACATCTGAAAACCCAAACTCAAGCATGCTGGTTTCATCTTAAATTTTGAACCTCCAAAACTAACCATCAACACCATGTTAGTTCACCACAGCAGTATGACTTAGATATGCAGGAACCATACGACTATAAAGGGGAAGGAAATACCTTTGTTTATGGTAGCTTGGACTTGGAGTTTTCCTTGAATTACTATATACAGCTGTTCCATTTTGTTGTAAGTTATCTTTAGTTGCTTCTTTTAAAAAACAGAGTAGCTCTCCATAATTCACCTGAAAGTTAAATATTAAATAGAAAAGCTTCGTTTAATTTATGTCAAAGGGAAAGAGACCTATTGGAGTCAAATGTATTTGGAAAATGTTTACTATTGGTAATTTTCAAAAAAATCCTATTTTAAAAATGCAGGCCCATAATTACTAGTGGTTTTAGCTAAATGGTATTATCTGGAAAAATAGTACCTCTCATTCTTGCCTTGTGGTTGGGTACAGCCCAATTACTTAAATTCTTGGCAGGACAATTTAACTATAATAAAAAGGTTTTGACTGTATAACAACTATATATTGATTCAAATTTTATCATATAAATGTTTCTGGCCACTTTCATCTGTGTTGGTTCACTTTCCTTCCCTGCAGCTTTGGTCTGAGAACACAACATATATACTCCTACTGGATTTTCATCAAGTTATATAATACCAGTGAGCTCTGATTGAAACATTTTGCTTTGGATTCCAGACAACTGTGTGTTGGGAACTGCAGGGTTCTTACTATTCATGGAGTTTTCTACCCATACAGAAATACACTGGCTTAATTGAGAAAAACAAAGATTTTAATATTTTATACTACTTCTCAGCATATTAGTTTGAAATTACTGTATCTTTAGATTATATTAAGTTAGAATGTTTGATTTTAAAAGATGTTGGTTGAATTCCTGGCATGGTTTTCATGAAACTAAATTCAGTGACTTTTGGATTGGGATTAGGACTGAATTTTCAGCTTCAGTTAAACAGACTTTTGCTAATATGGACTACATACTTATGTAAGGTGGTACTCTTAGCATTGATCATTACAAAATCAAAGTACTGATCAATTTGATCAAGCAACATCTGAAAAATGTTGAAAATGCTTTACATCCTGCAATAACAAATATCCATCTAAGACTGAACTCTTTTGTTGTGTGTGTGTGTGTGTGTATGTGTGTGTGTGTGATGTGCATGTATGCACACATTTTTAAGTGTAAGCTTGGAGGGCAGAGGTTGCTGTTGGTTATGCTTTACCTCATATATTGAGACAGAATCTTTCAGATTAACCCAGAGCTTGCTAATTTGGCTAGCTTAGTTAACTGACTTGTTCTAGGGATTCTGTTTCCTTCTCCCTTGGGCAAATATTACAGATGGGATGCAACAACTCTTTAGAATGAATGGGGGTGCTAAAAACCTGAACTTTCATTCTTCATGTGCTGAGTCATGCATGGCCACACAAGGGACAGGGTGACATGGTTCCCACCCCTGGAACAGAGACAATTTGGGCCTGTCACTGGACCTCCTTTCCCTTAGTCTTTTCTCCATTTTTGTCCCTGAAGGTTTTTTCTGTTTTTTGTTTTTTGTTTTTTTTGTTTTGTTTTGTTTTTTGGACAGGAACAATTCTAAACAGAGCTTTTAAGTGTGGGATGGCAATCCCATCCTTCCACTGACATTTGTTTGTATAATAATATACATAATTTACTTTATGTTTCTCCTTCCGGATAAGTTCTCCCCAGCAAGGTTAATGACTCCATGATAAGTAGAAACAACATGAGTCAGGGAGGGTAGGGTGTGTCTAATGTCCTTAAAAAATGGTAAATGTTTGGCCTTCAGGACTACCCTTAAGGCTGTGGGAAAAAACTCTGAAAACATAGTTCAATAATGTACAATTTCCAAACTATGAAAAATATAAGAATGCAATATGAATTATATGAGGGGCTTTGCAGACCTAAAAATCAGAGGCAGCTGTACTATGAGCCAGCTTGTCAGAAAGATATTAAGGAAGGAAATAAAAAGGTTTAGGGAGTAGTGATTACAGGGCAGGATCCCACCTAGCTAGTTTGTTTGTTTGTTCGTTTTTGTGCTTATAAAGGGCAGGCAAATTCCTGAGTTCAACGTCAGTCTGGGGCAGAGTGAAGTTAGAAGTCTCAGAGTGAGATCACACCCAGCTAGCATATTGTCTTTCTTTAAAAAGGCAGACAGACCTCTGAATTCAATGCTATGTTAAAAAAAAAAAATACTTGCAGTCTCCTTAAAAGCAAAGGGCTAAGGTGTAAAATGCTGATTCCTGGGATAATCAAAAGGGAACTTGGCTAGAAAGGGAAGACTTTAGTGGGTGGGTGGGTGGGGGAGCACCTTCATGGTATCAGAACATGCTATGCAAGCCATTGAGAAAGGAAAGAGATCAATTGTCCTATACTGCTAAGATTCATATGTACCAAGCCAATGACTATAATGGCAAGATATTCTGCAAGGTGCAATAGTGACACTCTTATCTAGATGCAAACTAACAGCTATCTAATTGGATTTAAGAACTTCCCAACAGGAAAGAAACCATGCCTTATATTAGAGACCTATCTATTTAGTACTAGTGAGATTATGGATTTTTGAGGAGAGCTTTTAGTTTACCAGACTAGCATCATTCCTAAATTCATTCTCAACCTTAATTTATAACCACTTAAAAGTGTAGCTATCAGCCTACATCAAAAATAAAAAATAAAAATAAAAACAAAACCAAAAAAAACAAAGCAAAAATAAAAAAAGCATCTCTTTGCAATAAATGGACGCACACACACACGAAAAAAACAAACAAACAAACAAAACCCATAAAGTAAGTCCTATACCTAAGGCTCAGAAAACACAGAAGAGAGGTAGAAATATTATAAGAGCCAGAGGATTATAAAGTCTAGGAGTATGTTTTCTCCTAGAAACAACAGGGAAGCTTCACCCATGATACTGAAATAATATTGCTGCCTAAATAAGACCTAAGCAATAGAAATACCAATAGACATGCTAACACAGAAGGTAAAAATCTCAGAATCCCACCCCTATACAAAAAGCTACAGGCTGTTAATGACCTCAAGCTGTACTTCAGAGCACTAGTGATAAAACTGCATGACATTGGTACAGAGATAGGTTGATCAGAGGTATAGAATTTAAGACCCAGAAATAAAACCACAAACTCATGGTCAAGTAATCTTTGACAAAAAAGCCAAAAATATGCAATGGAAAGAAGAAAGCATATTCAGTAAATGGTGCTGATCTAAATGGTAGTTGGTATGTAGAAAAGTGAAAATAGATCCATATTTGTTACCTTGCACAAAGCTCAAATCCAAGTGAATTAAGGACCTCAACAGAAAACCAGAAACACTGAATCTAATAGAAGAGAAAGTGGGAAAGAGCCTTGAACTCATTGGCACAGGGAAAGTTTCCTAAACAGAACCCCAATGTCTCAGGCTCTAAGATCAAGAATTGATAAATGGGACCTCATAAAACTGAAAAGATTCTGTAAGACAAAGAACATAGTCAACAGTTCAAATTGGCAACCTACAGATTGGGGAAAAAAATCTAAATCTAAATCTAAATCTAAAGATATAGATAAATATAAAGAACTTAAGAAGTTAACCTCCAGGACCCAAACAACCAAGCCAATAAATGGGGTATAAAGCTAAACAGAGAATTCATAACAGATAAATCTCGAATGGCCAAGAAGCACTTAAAGAAATGTTCAAAGTCCTTAGTGATCAGGTAAATGCAAATCAAAACAACCTTGAGATTCTACCTTACACAAATCAGAATGACTAAGATCAAAAACTCAGGTCACAGCACATGTTGGCCAAGATGCAGAGAAAGAGGATGCACTTCTCTATTGCTGGTGGAATTGAAAACTGGTACAAGCACTCTGGAAATGAATCTAGAAGTTCCTCAGAAAATTGGAAATTGATCTACCTGAAGACCCAGCTTTACCACTCTTAGGCATATATGCAAATGAAGGCCCACTACATCACACAGACACATGCTCCACTATGTTCATAATGGCCTTACCAGTGATATCTATTAGCTGGAAACAACCCAGATGTTCCACAATGGAAGAATGGATACAGAAAATGTGATTCATTTACACAGTGGAATACTATTCAGTTATCAAGAACGAGGACATCATGAGTTTTGCAGGCAAATGGATGGAACTAGAAAATATCATCCTGAGTGAAGTAACTCAAACCCAAAAGGACTTGCATGGTATGTACTCACTAATAAATGGATGTTAGCCAAAAAAGTACAGAATACCCAGGATACATTTTAGAAAACTAAAGAAGTTTAACAAGCTCAGGGGCCCAAGTGAAGATGAGAGGGAGATGAAAGCTATCAGGAGAGGCAGAGGGAGGGAGGGACATGGGTAAAAGAGGGGAGGGGGAGGGGTAAGGGGAACATGATCAGGTATTGGGGACTGGAGAACAGGAGAGAAGCCCTGAGAATCAGCAGAATGAATGAAAATATGCAACCTGGGAGGGGGTGTAGGGGGTAGGGAGAGCCCTCTAGAATGTACCAGAGACCTGGGAGGTGAGAGACTCTCAGGACTCAAAGAGAGAGACCTTAAATAAAATGCCCAACAGTAGGGAGAAGGAATTTGCAGAATCAACCTACAGTAGAAAGACAGGGCATCAAGTGGAGGGATGGGGTTGCCATCCCACAGTTAAAAGCTTTGTTCAGAATTATTCCTGTCTAAAAAAAAACAAAAAACAAAAAACAAACAAACAAACAAACAAAAAACTGCAGGGACAAAAATGGAGAAAAGACTGAGGGAAAGGAGGTCCAATGACAGGCCCAAATTGGGATCCAGCTCAATGGGAGGCTCCAAAGCCTAACACTATTACTGATGTTATGGTGTGCTTACAGACAGACGCCTAGCATGGCTGTGCTCTGAGAGGCCCAACAGACAGCTGACTGAGACAGATGCAGATACTTATACCCAACCAATGGACTGAAGACTGGGACTGCTGTGGTTGAATTAGGGAATGACTGGAAGAATCTGAGGAGGAGGAGGGCTACCCCATAGAAAGTCCAGCAATCTCAACTAACATGGACCCCTAAGATCTTTCAGATACTGAGCTACCAACTGGGCAGCATACATGAGCTGGTCTGAGACCCCTGATATATATACAGCCGAGGACTGCCTGCTATGGCCTCAGGGTGAGAAAAAGTATCTAACTCTCCAGAAACATGAGGTCCCAGGGAGTGGGGAGGTCTGGTGGATGGAGAATATCCTCTTGAAAACAGGGAGGAGGAGGGATGGGATGAGGAAGTGTGAGAGGGCAGACCATGGGGGGGGGTAGTAATGACTGGACTGTAAAAATATAAAAGTAATAGAAATATTTTTAAAAATTATCTTTTCCTAGCAATGTGATGATTAATTGGTTATTCAGTGCAAAATGGTCTAACTTAAAATTAATCATATACACACCAGCAACAAAAACTGGTTCAACATTTGTAGTTATAAATTTTAGATATATAATAATGATCATTATCAAAGAAAAAGAGGCAGTCAGTTTGAATAGGAGGCAAAGAAATGGGATTTGAGTAGGGAAAAAGAAGTGGGTTATAATATAATTATTTTTTAACTTTAAGAATAAATAAGGGTCTGGAGAGATGGCCCAGTGGTTAACAGTACTTGTTGCTCTTACAGAAGACTCAGGTTTGGTTCTCAGCATCCATAGGTGGTAGTTCACAACCACCTGGACCTCCATGTCTGTGGCATCTCTGCTTTCTTCTAACCTTCATGGGCAGGAAGCATGGCATACATACGTATATACATGAAGATAAAACACTAATACACATGAGATAAATAAATCTAAAAATAAATAATTAAATAAATATGTATATTTATCTCAGTATATAAATGTGCTTTAATATTTTATAAATATTAAAATAATTTTATAAATATTAAAATATTTTAAAATTTTAAAATATTAAAATAATTTTATAATATTAAAATTTAACATTTATAAATATTAAATATAATTTTGGTATACCAAAATTATTGTTGACAGTTCTTTGCAATCCATTATTAGTAACTGTTTGATTTGTTTACCTATTTTATATATCTATATACCTGAGGTCACATATAATTTCTTTAGCAAGAAAATGTCAGGGCTGATAAAGTTTACAGAACCATTGGAGAGCCATGTGGCCAGTTCTGATTAAGGTGCTATGAACAGAAATGAAGAGAATCATTTTGGTTAAGGATCAAACTTCCTGCATAAAGGCCTTGGAGGTCTCTCCTTTGCCCCTCCAGTATCACCCGCAAAAGGATTGCTGTGCAGCTGTTTCATCAGGATGGGTCCTGTAGCTTAGAGAGCATTAGTGCCTATAAATATAGTGTGAATTTAAAAACTAGCAGCTAACAGGGATTGGGGATGTAGCTCAATTGGTAAAGTGCCTGCTGCTGCATAGTTCTTGGATTTGATTCCCCACATGAAATAGAACATGATGGCACATGCCTATTCTCATGGCTCTTGAAAGGGGGAGGCAGGAGGATTAGAAACTGAAGGTCATCTTCAGCTACACAGGTACCTTCAGATGCCAGCTTGAGTTGCATCAGAACCTGTTTCAAAATGTCAATAAATACCAGGGATTTTTTTAACCACTGAGAATATGGGGTTGTTAATTGGGGAAAAACAGTGTCTAGACTCTTTTCCCCCTCTCATATCTCAGAAATATTATTACATTTTTTATGTGCTTATAAGTTTAGATGAACCCATGTACTCTAGAGACAAGAATTTATTAGATTAGGTGAAAAAAAGCCAAGATTGTTTTCTAGTGCAGTAAGGATTAAAGGATGGTCACTGATTTCCACTGTTAACATAGAAGCCAGCCAATGATCGGGATAAAAACCTCCAGAGAACCAGAGGGACAGCCTTGGAAAGAAGTTAGGCAGAGTCTCAAATAAGGTAGGTCTTGGGCTGTAAAATTTTACCCAAGTTTCATGTAGTTTGTGTCATGTATTGGCCACATACTGCTAAATAATTCTCATAAGGACAGAGCAGGTTTAATTATGATAGCTTAGGAGAGAGAGCATTTATTTGAGCATCTACTAAGAGCTAGATACAGCATAAATATTTTTAATTTGCTATATCACTAAATCAAGAGATGATGTTTGTGGTGTTGGTTTTGACTTGGCTTCTTAGATGAGATCATTGGGGTACCAGGGACATTGAGAAAAATCAGGCATATAGTCACATGGGCTATATACAGATTTCCTTGACAACCTGGGCCTCAGTTTCCAAAATGGTAGCAGTAAATTAAATTTTTAAAGATACCTCTGATGTCTAAGAAAATGTCACAACAAATTTACCTTAGTTAAGCCCTCTACTCTTACCTTGAGGCTCAGAGACCATGCCTGTTCACCACTGGACTCAAAAGGGCCCATTAATTTGAATCAGTATCAGGCTTCATATGTTAGAATGGACAGTGAAAGTTGAGACAAGAAGATTCTTTTAAGAGAAATTCAAGAGATCTGAGAGCCCTAACCTTATTTTCTCTTCCAATGTTTTCTCATGAAAACTTTTCCAATCGTGAATATGCAAAAGCTTAGAGGTCCATAGGAAAGGCCTTGGTTAAAGGAGAAAGTAACTTCTTCATTGTATTATCCTGATGGGTTAAAGGAAGAAACATAAAAAGAACCCACATTTAAGATCATGTAATAGCCATACCATTTCCGGAGAATCCCTTCTAGAAAATCTTTGGTAGAGGAGCTTGACTGTTGGTAATGGCAGAGGGACTTTATGCCTTAGGAAGAGGCGGCTCAGCTGTGACTGGTGGAGAAAACTTGAAGAGATGAGGTCCAGAGTCTTCAGCTCTTTCTGAAGTTTGTCCAACAAATTGGAGCTCAATGGGTGTGACTTGAGTTCTTTTCTGACCAATGTGATTAGAAAAGAATCTTCTCGTGTCATTATACTTGGCCTTTGGACAATTTCCTAACCCAACAAGGAATAGAAATGTGAGAAGAGCTCTGAACCAAGACAAGTAAAAGCAGAAGCAGAAATCACTGGCATAGCTATCAAAGGTGGGCCTTGCCTAGGGCAGGACAAGATGGTACCACCTGAGGAAAAGTATTCATTCTGTATCGTTTGATTAGTTTATGGACCTCGGCTCTCTTCCTTAGGAGGGAGGGTAATAACTCTTCTTAAAGGACATATATGCTCATTAATGCCCATCATCTGTCTTTCACAATCAATAAAAGGAAAACATATCATCTTGAACAAGCATTTAGAATAATAAATCTTATGGACTTGTCAGATTGGAGAGTTTAATGCTGATAGCATAACAAAAGATAAAGGCTGAATTGAGATTAGGTCAACTGGAATGGTAGGGGCCCTTCTAGGAAATTTGGAGTGAAGAGTAGTTGAGATCTTCAGGCTTGCCCCAAGGGAGATTCCTGTGAATCTGTCGAATATGAGGAGTATGACATCTGTCAGTCCATCCTCTCATGTTCTAACCAGTATTTCACATGAAAATACACTCAGAAACTAATGACCACCATATACACATCTGTAGAAATCAAGCCAATAGTTCACTATACACACCTCGGCTTGGCCAGAGCTGTCGTTTGCTTTATGTTTCAAGCACCAGTCCATAGACTTTCTTCTGGGGAGACTATGTATATAGGATAGAGATTGGTCTCCTGTTGGTACAGAGCTGCAGTGGACATTTGCCTCGTTGGATATCTTAAAGAAAGAAAGAAAGCAAAGAGCAGAAATATAGTAGAGAAAAGAAAACAAACAGGGAGAATCTGAGTGAGCCAAGTGGCTTCTCTCAGTGAATTCCAATTCTACCTGAAACTCAGGCCATGACACCATGGAGTAACTGAATTTCTAGCACTTGCTCCACACTATTTCAGCATTAGACAATTGACACATTGAAACAAAATGGTAACAATTAGATACTGTTTCATTTGCACAAGGAAGGTGTTTCTGACAGGTGCACATAGGAAAATCAGTAGAATATAAGGTGTTTGTAGACAAATGTGGAATCTTACCAGAAATGGGAGTCTTTGTAGGATGTTTTTATTAGCAAGTTCAGTAAAGGGTGGTGAAAGCAATTATGAGTTTTGGCAAGGAGAAAAGAAATTTAAAGTGTAACTCTCCAAAAGTGTTATTAAAGTTTATAACCAAATAATAGAGGAGTTAGGGTCAAGGTTAAACTCTAATCTCACTGCCATAGAATATGGTGAGTTATTGATATTTGAAACTTTTTCTATATTTTACGATGGTTTATCATGTTAGTCTTCATGGCTGGAGAACATTGATCCTGGCAACAGTAGATGACATGTTTCCAAAACACTTTCCATAACCTAACTAGATACTCCCTTTATATACCTTTCATATTTTAATTCTTGACTAGCTAGTACCAGGATTCAGATGCCCAGAAACAATCTTTCTGTCCCAATTTGCAGGGGAAATCTTCAATGTGACCAGTGCTAAGCTGTTTGTACTGTCTTTCCCCAATGATTCCAAGAAGCTTCACAATCTTCATGCCTTTTGCTTCCAATCCATTTCAGGCTTTTGGGTGAAGTTGGTATTTTTTTTTCACATGCTCTGAATGGGACAACATATCTTTTCTCTTAAAACAAAACAAAACAACAACCATTCTTTCCAAGATGTTCACATTCATCACTTTAAAGTTTGGGTTCATACCCAATTTCAATTAAATCTTGGGTAAAATTCCAGATCTGTGATTAGTGTTGCAGAAAATTAAAGATACTATCAAAGGGACTGTAGTAACTTACTCTCTTCAGTCTACTGATAGTGGTGGCAAATAACTATCAGTATGACAGCAACCTACAGGTACTTTGTAGTCATGAAATAGTTTAAAGCAACATCAATAGTTTAAGGTTCTCCAAAGTGGGCAAGAATATCAGTTATGGAATATGCATGTAAAGAAGAGTTGGTTATGTTACATACTCTGAACAAGGCACCACATGGGGATATATATCAAATCAATTTCCTATCTACAGCAACCCTGTAGTTTTAGCTCCATTTCATAGCTGGAAAGCAGAGGTTTGCAGAAAAGACACACACACACACACACACACACACACACACACACGTATGTATGTATGTATGTATGTATATATGTATGTACGTATGTATAGATACAGTCTCTGCTAGGCACTCTAACAGGCCCTAAAATGAACAGAGCAGAACCTTCCATTGATCTCATAACCTGCAGACAGTGAGAAGCACAGTAAGGAACCATGACAGTAGGACAAGATAGGGTAGACAAAGCCCTACTAGAGCAGTGCATACATTCACCTAACATGGACTTAGCAGTCCAGGTCGTCAGGCAATGTCACTTATTGTCTAGACTTGAAGAAGAAGTTAGATTTTGATAGGTTAACAACAGGGTAGGGAGGGGAAGGAAAGAAAGATGACAGAAAAAGAGAAGTGAATATAGAAAATATAGTGAATATAGCATACAGAGAGAGAGAGAGAGAGAGAATCATTTCACAATCTAGTGTTTGGGAAGGACTTGCTATAGCGTATGCTCCATCTGAAAACATTACAAAATCCTGCTTTTGGATGACAAAACCATCTGCAGTACCTTTAGTCAATGCTAGTTTTGTAATATTGTCTTGTTAAAAATAAAGCATAAGAATTCTATCCACAGTTAATTTTTCCAAGGAATATTAGAAATGTTGGAAGCTAAATAAATCTTAAATATTGAAAATATGGGTGTGATTTTATTCTTCTGCATCTGGATGTTCAAGTTTCCCAGCACTATTTATTGAGGATGCCCTCTCTTCTCCAGTGTGGTTTTTGGCATCTATGTCAAATACAGAGTGGCCACAGTTACATGCACTTATGTTTGAGTCTTCTATTTTGTTAATTTGCCTACCTGTCTGGTGTTTGTGTGTATGTATATTAGATATACAAATACATAGTCTTTAAGAATACATACACATTCTTTATATATACTATTTTATAAGTATATAATATATTATAAGAGAAATATATATTAAAATAAGAAAAAACACAATAAAGATGAAAGTAAGAGAAATAATACCTGAAACAAATTTTACATAGACAGTCTAGCCAAATCTAACTGGGATCAAGAAAGGCTGACTTGGTTCACACCTGTAGATGTGAGTACACATGGTGATTGCTCTAAAGCATTAAGTACTAGGTATTATGTGACAAGATTTCTTATAATAGCTGGTCAATACAAAGAGGGGAGTTTAAAAAACCAGAATATCCAGTGGTGTGAAGATTATTAAAATCTGCCCTGTAAAACAGATTAGAACTCTGACTAGATTAAAAACAGAAGAAACAAACAAACAAAAGGCACAAAGAAAAGGACTAATGTAAGGAACTCAGTGACTGGCTGGAAATGAGGGTTATGGAGTAAGAGGAGCAAAGCCTATCTTGGTTTCGTACTGGTGCAATGGGAAGAGTGGACCTGAGACTGTGCTTGATCAGGTCACAGGAAGATGAGCAAGAGCAAAGACTGTACTTTAAACATGTAGAATTGAATTGCAAATACACATCCAAGAGGGAAAGCCTCTTGTATCTGCCTATTCATCTCTATAGTGAACGCAAAAGTCATGGGGTTCTACTGCACAGCTGGATACCATCTATGCAAAAAGTCCTTGAAGAATACTGTTATCAATTGGCTGTGTATTGAAATGAAAGCACCCACACTTTTATTTTCATGCTGCCAGATGCTATAAGCGCACTTTAATTTATATTTTAAAATAGTGTTACTATCTTTGATGTTAGTCACATATTCTTTAAAAAAAATTATCAAAGACATCAGAACTAATGTTTCCGAGGGGGGAAAAATGTGTGTGTGTGTGTGTGTGTGTGTGTGTGTGTGTGTGTGTACCACATTTTCAAAGGTTTATCCGGGGGAAGAGAAAGAATATTAACAAATAGCCCATTCCTCATCTTAGGAGACCTTAGACAACTCCTTTAAGATTTGTCCAGCTCATTTTTAGATGTATTAGTATTCTTAAAGATATAAAATGTTGTGTTCTTATAACCTGTTAAGCTTTACCTCTTATTAAAGATATTCTTTGAATATCATCTACTATTTGATACTTGCTCGCTCTCCTTCATGCTGTCTCAGCCTTTATCAGTGACTTCTCTTTTGGAGTAAATTAATCTGTCCAGATTGTGGGCCACATCCCAGGCTTATTTTTATCTGTGTGTGAGTGATAAAGATCTAGAAGTCATTTTGATTGGTGTGTTTCTATAACTACAGCAGGATTCCATTTACCACTTAGTCAAGGTGGTAATGAGGGTTTCTGTACCAGGCAACTGTGGCTGCCATCTGGCAAGCCAGCATTACATGCCTGCCTGGCAGACAGAACCAATTAGTCAGTCCCCACACCTCCCAGGAGGCCTTCCTGTATTTGGTAGCTGGTGTCCCACACTGAGCCTCTCAAAAGCCCATGATGAATTCTAGGTGGGGAGAAGAAAGTCATTTCCCTTTGGTGTTACAGAGCCAGCAAAGACTCCAGATTGAGAAGGTCCATGAGCGGAACTGCTGACACAGCAAACTTCTTTCTAATGGTCATGGTAATTGCAAGGTCCATGTCACCAGTGAGAAGCTGAATATAGGTGGGTGTATGTCGAATATGGAGTTAGCTTCTGTGCTACACTCCTTCGATTTTACCAAGGCAAAGGAGCAGACTCAATCTGGAAACAGCAATGTCTAGAATCTGCGCTAGAATAATCAGTTTGACACTTCTCAGCATTATGATATTGGCAAGGGAACTGTCCTTGTCTCTATTTCCTTATCTATGAACTAAAGATGTAATTGTTCCTAAGTGTTCTTTGCATCACTTGGTGGTTTGTGGTAGAAATTAGTTAATACATGTAAAGAGCTTAGACTAGTGCTCGACACATGGCAAATGATATCGGCTAGCTCTAAATGTGAGTAAAGAATTGCTGAAGGTACAGTGTAGGGAGAACTTTTTTCATGTGGGTGGAAGAACCCTTGACACGAAATGAATGGAGGAGGAGAGGAAATCATATATACATAATGATTCTCACTCTATAGCAACATATAGAAGGGAGAAAGCTGCTAGTTTTCTATTGTATGTTTTAGATTTAAATTATTTATATTATGCTGTTTTCTAGCAATTGTGTAATATGTTATGATTAGGGAAATCAATTAAAATTTAAAACAAACAGAAGGCTTAGTGTGTAGCTCAATTAGTACAGTGCTTGTCTAGCATACACAAGCCCTGAGTTCCATCCTCACCACCATATAAACCCGGCATGGTGGCAACTGCCTGCAGTCCTAGTATTCAAGAAGAAAAGAATGGAGAGTAAGAGGTTGAAGGTAGTCCTCAGCAACACAGAGAGTTTGAAGACAGCTTGGGATATATTGGATTTGGGGTAGAAGAAGAGAAGGAGGGGGAGGGGGAGGAGGAGGAGGAGGAGGGGCAAAAGAAGGAGCAGGAGGAAAAAGAGGAGAAGGGGCAAGAGGGAGGAGGAGCAGGAGAAAGAGAAGGAGGTAGATAACAGCAGTGGCAACAGTGGCAAAAGTGGGTCGGACATCCTATCTGCACCTTTATGAGTCACTTTAACTTGGAATTTCAGGTTGTCCTCTCTCACAATAGAGAAAAACAGTGGCATGTGCATCTGGAATGCAACGCACAAAATGCAAATAACATGTATCTGAATGTACCTGGTCATAATAAAGAGGTTCTTTTTAAACTGTAGTATTTTTACTAAAGTCATTCTTGAGAGTGACAAAACAGAGGAAATACATCAATGCTAGAGTCAAAATTAGAGGAAAACTCGGATGTTTAGCTGTTCATACAGTACTGTTTTAATCTTGCTAGTTTATTCTTTCCTGCTCTAAACAGACCATACCTTCAAGAACACAGTGTGGGAAAGCCAATAGAAAATACTAAATGGAGGTCAGAAGGTCTGAGTTTTAACCTTAGTTGTTCCACTAACTTACTAGTCACGTTACTTTCATAAATGGATTTCAGTATTCAGTGAGACCCCTCAGAAGGCATCCTGAAGCACACTGGTGGGCTTTCAAGTATTCCACATACTCAGTATTTTGCCTGGTTCTTACACACAGAAGGTTAGACTCCATAGGCATTCATTTCCTCCTATGGATAAAATATAGCTGGCATCTTGGTGAGTTTTTAAAGGGCTATTAAAATTATAAGCTAAAAATACTTCTCTTTGAGTTTTATGCAGACTTTAATCAGTATTCTACTAAAATATCTGGCTGTCACTTAATGCTTGGCAGCATTGCAAAACGCCCACTCTATGTATCCATTTAATTGAAATTTCAGTAATTTTTGGAAATGGCACTTTGTTATCAATGAATCATTAGTTTGGTCTTGATTTGGATCCAGTTTTCAATTGGTGCTATACTTGCCTTTTAATTTCAAATTACTAATCGCTTAGATTTAGCCTTCTCAAGACAGTTTTTATGGATTGTTCAGATGGTTACTAGTAGAGTCTGGTGATAAGTATTTACATCAAAACAGTTTGGGGCCCATGGATTTTTTTGATATTTATACAGACATGCATGGGATTTTGAAAATTAATAATCTCTTCATGTAATGTGAAAGCAGACAGACTTTCCTTCTCCAGTAGGCTGGAACCTCACATGGTGTTCTGGTTAGATTCTTGTCAACTAGACAAAAGTAGAATCATTTGAGAAGAGGAAACTTCAACTTAGAAGATGCCCCCTTAAGGCTGGCCTTTAGTCAAGTCTGTGAGTCATTTTGTTGATTAATGACTGATGTAGGAATAGCCTGCTTATTTGGGGTGGTGCTACCTTTGGTCAGGTGGTCCTGAGTTACATAAGAGACCAGGCTGGGCAAGCCACAGAAAGCAAATAAATCAGCACCAACCCTCCATGGTCATTGCTTCAGTTCAGGACTCAAGGTTCTTGCCTTTCTATATCTATGATTTATGTTCATGATGGACTATAATCTGTCAGATTAAATAAACCCCTTCTTCCTCCTTAAGTTGCTTTTGATCATGGTGTTTATCACACCTATATAATATAAACTTAAGACACATGGCCAGTGATACTCATTTACTGTATTGATTTCTAAGTATCAATAAGTTTGCTACAGTTATGTTGACCAACTCAATTTGTTGTAGACAAAGTTGTACTAGACAAAATCCCCTCAAAATTTAGTTTCAAGTTGGAAAAGAAGCATTTATAATTTCTATTCTATGAAAAGTACTTATTTCTATTTGTATATGTTTGCATGAATTTATGTTTTCCTCTGTACTTTTCTAATAAATACCAAGAAAAGTTTGGCTATTTCTTATTACTCACCTTGCTATCCAGGAATCTGTTACTGAGTACTCTGGTTAAGAACTTTTGATTGCTTTCTGTTTTCGGGCTGCTTCTTGAGTGCTTGCTTTCTTCTTTCTCAGTTGGGTTAGCAGTTATTTGTTTCTCAGAAGAATCAGTGGGTCCTGACAGGTCTCTGGTCACCTGTTTTGAATAATCAGTCTTGGGTTTCTGGAGTGAGGTTTGAGGTTCTGTCTTCAACTTCTCATTCTGCTGACTGTCAAGAGAGTTTGCACCTTGTCAGTCATAAGGAATACTCATCATCATACACAACTCTGGCATCAGAAGCAGAAGATGTGAGTATGGAAGTGTGAACAGCACGAACAACCCTGTGAGATGTAGTGGTAAACATGGCTGTCTGTGTAAGCATCATGGACCCGAGAGCACCATGCCACTCTCTGTCTTCTCAGAGTATTTTTTCTATTCTCACTTCCTAATCATCTGAGTATCTGCTCCAGATCACTTACTACAAGAAGTGAACACAATCAAAACTGAACACTAGCCATGAGTACGTTGCTCACTTATAGCTCAAATGAACCTTTGCATCTAGAAATGGAAGAGCGTCAGAATCTTTTGCCAGTCACAGGCCTGCTCTGTCTCTCTTTTGTTATTTGACCCAAGACTTTTTTTTTTCTTCCAATGTTCTCTCAAATGCTCCAGTATTTGTTGATCTGATCCAAATTAAGGTATGAGAAGTTCTTTGAATACATCTGTAGTTTGGTGGTCATCTTTCTTGTAACATCAGCATGAAATGAAAAAGAAAGTTTAGAGAGAACTCAAATTAACATCTATGTAAACGAAAAGAGATGGTTCCTAAAAGGTGAATAGAAAGAAATTTCTAGGAAGTCAGGGGAGAACTCAGGAGTATTGACTCAGCAGCAAAACTAAAAAGATGTTTCTAGAAAAAGGCCCTGACAACAGTTTCAAATGCCAGTGTGTTCTGCAATAGGTCTCTAGTTTAGCCATATGAGAATTGTTAGGTCTTGAGCAAGGGGTCAGAGAGCTGGTTTCAATGAACTAGTCAAAATGAACACTAGAATAAAATGAAGGAAGGTAAGACAGAGATGAGGAACCAGGGAGAGGAGGTGGAAAGAATAAAGTGAAGAAGTCTAGCTGCCTGAGTTGAGGGGTGTGGCACACAATCTGGGTTTTCAAACAGCTCTCTCCTACTGTTGTGTTTAGAGATGACAAAGATTTCCACACATTGGAACACTGAAGTGGAGAAGATGCCACTGAAGAAGCGAAGTGGACCAGATAACAGTAAGAGGTTATATCAGAGAGGCCCAGTGCAGGAAAAAAATGCAATCAGGGGCATGTGCACACCTATTTGTGTGTTCGGTGACAACAGATTAATAACTTCTAATCTCTTAATTTTTTCTCTACTAATAAGACAGTTACTTCATTGGTAAAGTATGCAATGGGAAGTCTGACTTAAGGAAATATTATTTGAATTATCTGCTATGAAGAGTGAAAGACAGACCTGGTGGCTGAATGGTATGTGAGGAGAGTTTGGTAGCCTGTTAAGATGGAGAACACAGACTTTGGTGACAACAGTTCGAGAGCACAGATGCTCTCCTCTGAGAGTTCTCAGTATTCCTCATGGAGATGCAGGGAAAGGAGACAGGGATGTTCATCCATAACAATGACTTTGCCAGATTGGTGAATTCCCAGGACAATAGTGGAAGGCAGAACGCTAGAAAAAGATAGTGTGCATTTGACCTGTGAGGGTTAATATAAAATGTAGATGGGAGTATGTGGGGATTTGGAGTACTGGGACCTTCCCCTTCCTTGATCTGGGCATTTGCTGCATGACTGTATGATGTTTGCCAAAACCCAATGAGAGATAGACACAAGATATATGCTTTTATGTCAGTGCAAATATAGTCCTCTAAAATGTCTCGAGAAATTGGCATAAATCTTACAGATATATGTGCCTAACATATCCATGTCTAGTGATCAGTACAAAGAATTAGTACTATTTGATGTTCAGAGGAGAGCTATGATCTGTGATAACTAGTAAAACAAGGGTATTATTGATTGTTTCCTTTCATGATGCCGACTCTATAGCCCTTTTCATCTCTTAATTAATTTGGTCCCTAAATCAATCCCAAAGAAGACATATTCTTATTTTCAGATGAAGAAACTGAGATTCAGAGATTTTAAATGATTACATGGCTTTTCAATGGTAGATACTGATTTAAATACTCTACTAGAATGTCCAGCTTTATATCCTGTAGGCAGTAGGGTCATAGGGTGATCATGGAAGCTTGGGATTGAATGAGGATTCAAAAACAAAGGAACCGACCACCAAAGCAGGAAGTATAGACTTTGAAGGCCATGGAGGAGACATAACACTCCTGGGTGGAGGTAAAGAATCTATATCATCTTTGCTTTATTTACCTATAAAATCCCTCTCTTGGTAGACTCATGACAGAAATGCCCAAGAAATTCTGCAGTGTATCGGCCTGTCTTTTAGAACAACCACAGTAGATGTGAAACCAAAAATAACCTGTTAGGTCTGTTTCAAGTAAAAACTGTCTTTAAAAAAAAAATACATAGCACTTTAAAAATTAGCATGAAATAGACTCTCCAGCTGAGAAACGACATGTGTCTCTGCTTAGCACAAACATCTCTTCAACACACATTTCTTGTTGTGTTGTTCACAAACTCACAGTTCTTTCTTCTAGGCGGTGTGTTAGCTACCTACTTTACTGAAAATAGAAATTTGCCATTTTAAAAGAAAGGGGAAAGCACAGCATGAGTAGTGTGTTGGAAACCTGGCAGTTAGCTTCCTTACATGTACTTCTGGCCCAGCTTCTGATCCTAGGGTTACTATGAAGAAATCAGTAGCATCCCTGGCTAGAGTAATTAGGGATGATTACAGTGCTGCTGAGTGATCAAAAATGAGGGCAAGCTGCCCAAATGTTCCCTCTCCCACACTGGAGACTTGCTGTAACTAGGATTTTAGGGATTCCCACTGGTGAAGCTCAGAGTTCTGAGGCTAAAGAGAAACACTAGAGGATGAGTGGCAGCATCCTTTGCCTTAGTGATGCAGGGTCTCTGATGACCCTTCCATGCAACTTCACCTCAATGGATCATACATTTCATTTGGATTACATAAAATCTCAAATAGAGTACCCAGGAGCATCAGCAAAAGGTCACCAGATGCCATCCAAAATGTCTGCCAGCCTTGGCAGCCAATCAATGCCTCCAATTCCCAACCATGTGCCAACTATCCTCTAGAGTAGACTCCCAGGACTGTGATAGAACAGGGACTGGAGACCTAATTTTCATTTTTGTAAAATGTTCTTATTGAAAATCATAAGACAATCAGGGTCTTGCCTCTCTTCTTATTTTTTAGAAAGATGATAAACACGACATAGCAATTCAGGAGGGAATACACCTGAAAGATCAGTGTAACTGAAATATCATGGTAACTGAGGGACAAAGTCTATGATAAAGTATGTTGGAAATATTGTGAAAATCTGTGAGGGTTTTTAACATTGTTCCTTTTTAAGCTACGGGGATATGACAAAAGAGATTAAGTTTCCAGAAAGATGTAAAAATGTTGTTAATTCTACTCCTATATCTATGCCCAAACAAATCACTGCTCCATCACTAGAGACATCATAAATGTGTTCATTACCACACATAAATGTATGTAATAAGTGTACACATACACCACACTTTGTGCTGAATTCATGGCTTGCAAAGTTGGTATTATTGTCATGGTAAAAATCAAAGAGATTAAGTAATTTACTCAATGCTTGTTATAGAGACTATAACTTTAATCCAGACTAATATGCCTCCAAAGCCTGTGTACCTCAATTTCACTCATAACTTACAAACTATTCATAATTAAGCAATATGGTTTTTTAAATCTTGTCTTTAAAATCTGAATGCAAATTTCAGTGAAAACTAACCTAGAGTGGTTTCTATTCTATAGCCTAAGCTCGTGTCTTTGTAGAACATCAAAGTTCCCATTCAGCCTGTGTTTATACTTTTCCAGAGACATAGATGTTACAATCCCAAAGTGGCTCAACTCTTTATAACATTGAGCTGTGTTCTGGTATTAATGAAAATAGTAAGTTTATGTGTTCAATCCATTTATACTATAGAGTTTTTTTGGAGAATATAACAGCTTTCTCAAATGACTGTGATTATGGAAGACATAAAATTAGTAACTAATCCAACAAGCAATTGTTCTTGGTGTGATTTGCTTTTAAATTGTAAATGACATCTCAATATCTCTGCTCTCCTGAGATCTCTATTTATTATTTACAGTTGTCATCTTGTACCATAGTTCTTGCCTTCTGTTTGCCTTTTGGGTATATATTATTACCTCCTTATTCTGATGGTGGTAAACATCTCTCCAAGCTAGTCATTGTATTCAGACTGTATTGTTAAAAGAGACTATGCAAAAACAACAACAAAAAAAATAAAACAAACAAGAGGAAGTAAAGAGTGACTGGATTACCAGTTGTATTGCTCAATGTAGACTAGCCAGAAGGGAAGGGATGCAGCTGTCCACAAAGGGGAAAAGAGGAACCTTTCTAAAGGACAAGACCTCTGGCTAGCAGAAGTAAACCTAAAACAACTTTGAAAAATAACCTTTGCTTTCATTTAGATGAATCAAATCATCGTATTTTATAAGTGCTTTCATAAGAAAATGATTGTCAGATCATGTTTGGCCTCCGTCCTTTTTTTCTGTAGTCAAACGCCTGGGATTTAAATGTTGCTGACAGATTCCTTGAAAAACTGAAGCAGTTTCTCATGAGCTGGTTAAGGCAGGACTACAATCAGACATTACATGTTAACTGTGATCATTGATAAGGAGATGCAGCTGAAAAATCATACAAAGAGAACAAGATGCTGCCTCAGTGTCAAGCAGCTTAAGCCCAGCTTTCTGGTACTTCCCAACTATCTTATCTCCAGGTATAAAAACTTACCTAGAGGATACAGATGAATATTTTAAATCATAAATCTCCATGAAGATGAAACTGGTTCTCAAATTTTACTGTCATTACCAGCTTATTCTGATATGTAAACCTCTCAAGTCACCACGATGTCACCTGTCAGGGGCCAGGAGTTGACTGAATGGTAGTAATAAAACACTTGACAAAATATAGATGCAAATTGCCAAACAAAACAAACAAATGAACAAATACATTAATTAATTAGTTAATTAATTAATTAAAGAGAAAAATATTCTAGAAAAAAAAATGGATCAACTGACTCTTGGGAAACCTATGAACCAGGTTCATATTCATGTACCAAAGAGTTCAAGGCCATCACAAACAACTAGTAAGACATTGTATTAAAATTTAAAAGGTTAACAATAACCAGAATCAAAACCAGAAAGGCTTGAAAAATTGTTCAGTTAATGAGCATTTGTCAAATATGCCCTATGTTCATTCAATCCCAGTGCAGAAAGAAAAGACACCATGACACTTTGGCTAGTGTTCAGAGGCCCTGACAAATGACAATTTAGTGTTGTGTCTTATGGTGCTCCACCATCATAAGTACCTCCCTCATCACCCAGGTCTGTAGTAGATGCCTTTTTCTCTTGAGTCCTAGACCTTGCTTCACTAACAAGGATCCTAAAGCTCAAGTGCACAGGTTGTGCTAGATTTTAGCAAAGGGAACTCTATGCAGATGGGCAAATACCTAATGTATCCTGATACCTTGTTACTTGATAATCATAATAAATACAAGCTCTAGGAATTGGTGAGTTGAAAAGGCAAGAGTGATTATTATAAAATCAGGTTGTTAATAATAGAATTATTTAATTTTATGGAAAATTCCTGAACAATAGTGCAACAGGGTTTCCCGAGGAGAATTATTTTTCATTGGGCAACTTTGGTCTCCTTGAAATAAATAACTCTTAGAGGCTTGAGATTTTGTGTCATTTCTACTTGCTTTCTCTCAAATTTGGCTATTGCAAATTGAAGCAGAATGTGCAACAACCTCTTCAGCAATTATCTCTTCACATTAGGGCACTGTGTCTGAGTGAGGTCTCTGAACTACACTGAAAGGGTATAGGATCTTTCTGTAGCATACCCTAGGTCAGTGGGTCTCAACTTATGGGTTGTGACCCCCACAGAGATTGCATACCAGATATCGTGCATAACAGTTGTTTACATTATGATTCCTAACAGTAACAAAATTACAGTTATGAAGTAGCAATGAAATAATTTTATGATTGGGGGTCACCACAACATAAGGAACTGTTTTAAAGGATCACAGCATTAGGAAGCTTGAGAACCACTGCCCTATGCTATACATGGTGTTATGGAGTGGGAACAGTAACCACTCCCCATTACTTTGTCTGATTGAATTAGACTAAATCAGTGATATATAAAGAAATCATGGATTTAATACTACACTGTGCAAATATAAACTTGGGTTATCTCAAGTGTTTAACTGGATACATGATATCATCATGCGAAGCTGTCATATCCATGCACAGATACTTTTGTTCTCTTTAGATCTTAAGCAAAAAATGATGACATCACATCCTGATTATTTTAAATCTCTGGCTGACAATACAGTGTGAGAAATTTTGCATATCAATACTTTAATTTCTGTAATACTTTAAATATTTAATAGTTTCTCACAGTGTCAATATACAAGAGTTTAACCTATCCTGTACCATTACAATTTACTTTGTCACAAACTATTTATTTGAATACTCTGTTCTATGAAATATATTCATTTGGTGCTTAGATCCATGCCATTCTCTTTCCTAACCAACTGACCAGGCTTTGTTAGCAGCTACCTCTGACTCTGGATGGGTAGCTTTAGTGATGATGGCTTTCTCCCTGCAAGTTGCCTCAGTTTCCTGTACCTCGGCGACTTGTGCTACAGAATGCTCCATTTAGTTTCAGTAGCATTCATCTTGTGATCTTTTCAGAACTAATGTTGGTAGCTACTTTGCAGATGCTGATCAATCATCCTTGTGCTGCACATCAAAGTTTTCTTACTCTGATTCTCCATCTCTGTAACTATTCCCATCATAACTAACCTTCCTAACTGTGAAGGGTAAATGTGCAAATCTGATTCCTACAGGTATCCAGACTTACAATATTTGGAAATCTATGAAATTAACTGTTGCATTCAGCAATGACTATTCCAAAAGGATTGAACCATAAATATAGCACTTAGGCCACAGTTATTGTTTGACTGAATGGTTGATTGACTGAGGCACTGGTTTTACTGGGTTCATATCAGGAATCCATTGTTTATGAGGACCTCCATGAGTGTGCTGATCTTCCCCATGTTCTTTTTTGCCAGCTCCTCATTCTTAATGAACTGCTTCTTCTTCTTTCCATAGTGGAAATTGGCTTTTCCCATATTTCTCTTCAGAGTGGCTATCACTGCCTTATACTTCCACCTAACCTCATGAGTTTGATGCCCCAGGTAAGCAAACTTTCTGGTAGACTTCACCCACAATAGCTGTGTTGTCATAGGGTAGAGGTATCCTATTGAGGTATTCCTGGGCAGCTTGGCCTTGCTTGCTCTCATGGGCAGCCTTGCAGAATGAGCTGATAAATTCTGCTCCAGTCTTGGAAGTGATAGAGGCCTTACAAACGGTTTGTGCCCATCTGCTTTCAGAGAAAGGCTAAGTACTTTAACCTGTTTCTGTAGAAATTTCCAGAAATATTGATGCCTGTGCAGAACATAACAACCACCTTCCAGCCCAGGGGTACATGCTCTGCCACAATGGCCATCAGGTTGTTCAAAAGTGGAATTGGCTATCTACCTAGTACTAGAACCTGCCACTCTGCCATCTTCAGCAGCTTCCAGGGAGAGGAGTACATGTATAATTACTTTTGTAGTGCTAGGAATCTGTGCTGGTTACCTTGTTATAAGCTAGAGTCATTTAGAAGAAGGGATCACAGTTGAGAAAATGCCCCCACTAGATTGGTCTGTGGTCCATTTTTTAATTTTTATTGATTGGTGTGGAAAAGGAGTGCTACACTTGGGTTGGTGGTCCTGCCTATAAGAAAGCAGGTTGAGCACTCCACAAGGAGTAAGCAAGTAAGCAATACTCCTTTGTGGCCTCTGCATCACCTTCTTCCTTCAGGTTTCTGCCCTATTTGTGTTCCTGCCCTGACTTCTTTCAGACATAGAATATGACCTGAAAAGTATATGGTGAAATAAACTCTTTCCTTCCCAAGTGTTTGTGGGTTTGGTGTTTCATTCCATCAAGAAAACCCCCAACTAGTAACAGAATCTGACCCCATGCTTTGATTATACTGAGGTATATACATATCTAAGGTTTTTGATGAGCACATACTTTAAAAATACCTGCATGTTCTCTAAGCCTTGTCAAATCTGCGTATTTTCATTTTAAAAGTGTTCCTAACTTGATTTGTAAAAATAATATCTCATTGCTGTATACATTTCTTCTAATAGCATGCAGGCCAAAATTTCCCAATATCAGTTGCTCATTTCTTCTTTTGTGAAATGCCTGTTGTCAAATTTTGATATAGGATTACTCATATTTACCTTATTCACTTGCAATAACTCTGTGTATGCTATGAGGGTTATTTTCTCTAAGGTGTGAGTTATAGGCATTTCAAATAGTACTTGGAATTTGAGTTTAAAGCATTTCTTTTCTTTTTTTAAAAAACCAGAATTTTAAATGATTAATTGACAGCTTTTACCTTATAGTCCCAATATCTGGGATCAGTAGGTATACATGCTCCTTGTTATTCCACAGGGTGTCAGAAACTGAAGATTTCTGCCTATGCCTTATACTATGTGCATGCATTAGCAATAGCAGTATCTTATGTATCATTGTACTTCTCACAGTACTTCAGATAAGCACAAAACCAAACAGAAGACATCAACAAAACCCTTGGAGACTGGGTTAATACAGTCAACTTGGCAGGATCTAGAATCAAGTAGGAGACAAGCTGCCATGCATGTCTGTAAGAAAGTTTCAATATTAGGAGAATTGAGAGGGAAGGCCCAGCATCTGTCTGGACAAGAGATATGGTGTGAGGAAGGAAAAAGCAAACTGAGCCCCAGAGTACTTTGTTCTCCTCACTGTAGATGCAGTATGATCAGCTACCTTGCGCTTCTGCTGCAGACCTTCTCACTGAGTACCAAAGTAAACCTTTCCAACCTTGAACTGCTTCTTGTCACATTTCATCACAACAAAGAGAAATTTAACTACTATAGCCACTGTAGGTGAAAAGAAGCAGCTAAACACAGTATAAAAGGCTTAGGACAGAATAATTTTAGCATAGTCATCAGTTTGAACTTGTGAAAATGGACACAACAGCATATGCTCTGATGTTCAGTTTTTTTTTTTTAAGGTTTATTTATTTTGAATTTGTGTGCATGAGTGTTTGACATGCATGTATGTATGTATACCATATGTGTGCCTGGAGCCCTTGAGAGCCGGCAGAGAGTGACAGATCTCATGGAGTTACAGAGAGTTGCAAACTGTCATGTGTGGACCTGACTCCTCTGCAGAAGCAGCAAGTGCTCTAAGTCAGCCCCCAACTGGGTATTTTAGAGGATTATAGGTGACATTTATTCTGCCTATATTCCCTTTGTCTGTTGATATTTTCTTCTTCCCTAATATTCAAAATTGAACTCCACGTCTGGAACATTCTATATAACTATTCCACAATCAGGTTTTTTTCTCAGTCCTGTAATATTCCAACCCATACATACATAATGCACTGATTCAAGTTTTTACATGACAAAGTTTACTCAGGGCTTATCTAGAAGCATCAATGTCTCTTTTCCTTACAGTGCCCTAAATGGTCTCTCTCTTTCCTCCATAACACCCAGTTCATCTATCACTCAGCAGCCGGAATCATGTTTTAGAAAGTGTAAACATGATATATTCTCCATTGTTCTCAATTTTCCAATAGATTCTATTCCTACTTGTATCAGACCATTGTGAGAAAGAGGATTTATTTGAATTGACAGTAGCATATATTTTCATTTCTTTCATTTGGGCCTCATAGTCCCAGCAGTAAGGGGAAGACTGTATAATTGAATCTGCTTTTATGTTGTTTTTTTTTTTTGTCAAGATGCCATGACCCTTGGAAATCACCACTTTCATGTTTAGTCCTTAAAATTGTTTGGCTACAATTTGTGCAGGGTTGTTCACCAGCCTCTGGATGTCATCTCCCATTTTTACCCTCTCTTGTTTGGAGATGAGATAAAGGCATATCTTCCTTTCAAAGACCTATCAAAGACTATTCAGGAATCCTGAGTAACATCTGCAAGCTATTTGAAAGCTCCAGATCTCAGGCCTGAAATCCTTTAAAGCAAGGAAACAGTGTTAGATCTTTACTTTTCTTGGCAACTGTGTTACTCTAATTCACTTACTCTAATCCACAGCTTTCAATATGTGGAGGATGTTGTACTTAGTCCTCCTATCCTGTCCTATCCTGTGCCTAGGATACAGTTTTGTTCATAGGACTTCACAGTTAAGGGGAAAGACAGAGATACAGGAAATCTCAACAAAATAAAATACTCAGGGGTATTATGGGAGCTATCAGGTACAGTAGATTTGTATTTTAGAAGGATCCTTCAGGCCATGGTGAAGAATGGGGATTTTCACACTAGAATGTGTAGGAGTTAATAGGCAATCCATTTACAAAACAATTTTGGCTTAGTCCATCTGCAGAGGGAGCTTGGGAGCTGCTCAGGAGGGATGAATGTTGGTTGTTCATGCATGCCACTGTAAAAGCAAGGCTTCATACACTCTACTAGGGGACAAGAAAGGCAGGGCAAAGAGTTGACTTGGAAGTCTTGGATGGAATCTTAAAGAGAAATGATGACAGTACAAACCACAGAAAAATTTGCTTCATTCTTCAAAGCGCATAGATTCCATTTCTTTTTGAAAAGTAATTATATTAAATAGAAAAAATTGAGTATATATATTTTATCTAATAATGAATGTAGAAAAGAGAGTAGTGACATATGTTCCAATCTTAAGTATACAGCTTTCCTCAGTTACCTTATTTGTGGCACAGATGGGTGGTTGTTATGAGGTGAATTGTGTCACCATCGAGATGACTAGGTTTAAGTCCCAAATTTTACACCTTATACACACATGCACAAACACACATACACACACACACACACACACACACACACACATTAATATATTATAATATATTTCTATAGTGGGCCTATAATCCAGTTGACTAGCATCTTTATAAAAAGGGGCATTTGAATTTGAATACAGGTGCAAACATGGAAAAGTCACATAGTACCAAAACTCTAATGATAAGCAGGAGTGCACAGGACACATGGAAATCCTTTTCTGGTACCTCTGGAGGGAATTCCGCTGGATGCTTACCTGAGTGTTAAATCTCTAGCAGCCACAACTGTGAAAAAATAAATTCTGTGGTTTCTGGCACATTGACAGAGTAACAAGCTCATACACAAATCTACTTCTTCAAGTTTGACACGATATTTCTTCTTCAACAATGTCCTATAGAAAATCTAAATGTCTTGCCACTTCTTTTCATTATTCTTTTGGTTTAGTCTTTAATTCAGACTTTCCTTTTGATGACACCCCCTTTGTTATTTCCTTAAACTTCTTATGCAGAGTTTTACTAATTAGTTCAACTCAAAGACACAGCCTTTCCAGATTTAGCAGCCCTGGGTTAAGGTATCTGGGGACATAGGGGACATGATGGCTGTTTATCTCCTTTACCTCAGCAATAAGTAGGCTGTTGACACCTGTTCACTTTTGAACTGCAGAAGATTATTTTAACAAAGCATGTTAATTGCCTATGACAACAACAGCATTAAGTTCACAGAAAACCTGTCTTACTGTAAAATAACACCACTTTTAGAGTGTTTCATGAACAAGAACTGTTGCTTTTACTTCACAATTTACTTGATGTACCATTCACTCCTTTCCTATTTAAATTAAGCAAGGGTTCCTCTCAGTTTCCTTTTAGAAGCAAACTATACTTGACATTCTTAAAACAAGAGACTTTGAATGGGATGGAGTTAATAGGCTTTATGAAGAGAAGCAAGAAGTGTGGAGGTGTTGTCTCCCTGTAGAAGTATACTCCATTGCGAATTCGCTTTGCTTTGCATACAGTGACAGAGGATTGGTGAAGACCTTGAAATGGACTCCAGAGGTTCTCTTTTAAGTATGCTTTGGGTGATTGTCTTGACTTTAAAGAGCCTTACTTCCCACAGTTATGTTCAATGACACAATAGCAGAAAGAAACAAAGAAATTATTTTTGGAGGTAAAGGCAAGTAGCTACCAACTTTCTGGAAGGAAATAGGTTTAATAACACCTAAAAATCTAGAGGAAAGAGCTTGTCATGCTCTTCTGTGCCAAGCACCTAGTTAACTTTAAAGATAGATGTCTGAATGACCCTCCTCAAACATGCTGTTGTTAATGGAATGGAGGAAACACGTTGGATAAGCTCTGAGAAGTTTGCTTAGAGAAGGAGCAAATGTAAACAGAGCAAAGGAAAAACTTACAAGCTGTGATTCATTATTAATCCACCCTTGTAATTCACAACAAATTGACTAATAGTCTGCCTCTCTATCTCCCTCCCACCACCAAATTACTGCATGTGGTGGATTACAAACTTGACTAGGAGAAGCAGCAATACTCCATTAATATTTATAAGTGTCATAATGCTCATATTACCCATTTATTTGGAAAATCAGCCTAACTAATTAAGGAGAATTGGGGAATTATAAAGATGAAAGTGTCAGAAAAATTGTTCACGGAGTTATCAACACTGTGTTTTATTTCTACTTTTACATTTTAATGGCTTAGTTTAGTAAAGATGGCACTTTTAAAAGTTCTTGGTTTAAAAATAAATCATTATTATCTAAGAAACACTGTCATTTGTCAAAGAAAAAACTTACTTCATTGGCTTTTCTACGAAGTATCGAAAGTGTTTACTTCCAATAATTTTCACTATCATCTCTGGCATTGGCACTGAACTGTGTGGGGTCTTCCAAGGTGAAGACATGGTCCCTCTCCAAATCCTTAGAGAGATCCTTAGGATCCTGATCCTTAGTCAGATCCTTAGAGAAGGAAAATAAGCAAGTCCAAGTAGTTAAGGATCTATCATCAATAATAACACCAGGACCTACTCGCATTATTCTTGTGAAGGGTTACATAGACTACTTTAGTATAGTGACTAAGTTAAAGGTATTTGAAAACAATCAAGAACAGTACACGATCATGACAATCCATGACTTTTCCTAGAAGCAGAAGATGAAATTCTTACATGAAGCATGTAGCATCCTTGTCCTTTGAGAAGTCAAGACTACAAGTCTGAAAATGTTTGTTAAAATAGCTCCCCTCAATCCTTCCCAAATAATTCAGCTGCTCTGTTACAGCTGGTCTTTATCCAGTTCAGGCATCAGCAATGTATTCTAAATGCTTTTTGGAAAGGGAGGTCTCACTTTCTTACTAGGGAATGGGGAGTGGGAGCTTCTATGCCATGGACAGCTTGTATCACATATGCTTTTCTACTGTTAAATCACAGGGCCTAGGAAGATTGGTTATAAAGGGTGTCACCCTATACATATTTAACACTTCCAATAAAATTACCTATTACATTCTTAAAATTGCATTCGTGTGTGTGTGTGTGTGTGTGTGTGTGTGTGTGTGTGTGTAATTCAGAGAAGGACCTGTTGCAATCACTTTTCTGCTTCCCCAGTGTGTGTTCCAGGAAGTGAACTCAGCTTGAAAGGCTAAGCCATCTCCACAGCCAGGGTGGGAGATATTCTTAATAACCATGGCAATTCTTGCTTTACCAGTGAGGGGAAGTGGTGTGTATAAGTAGAGCTCGCAATCTGAGGAGAAGGACTGCAAAGCAAGCGTACAGAGTCCTGGGGAGACTTCCTCTTTCTGACTTCAGGACGGGGATGGGACTATCCTGAGGCCAGAGAAGAAAGCCAGGCTTTAGTAGAAGACATGAATAATGAACACTCAGCTCTGATATTCCTTTCCCCGATTTGTGAATTCAAGAGTAATTCCTGTTACGCTCAAAGACTTTCTGAGAATGCAGGAGACAAAGTGCTCGAAGAAGCATTGTATATCGAAAAAGGGATACATTCTCTCCAGTCTATGCCCACAGCTACAGGACACTGCAAATGAAAGCCAGCTTGAGATAAATCCTGGGTGTTTAAGCCAGAGGGATGCTAGGTGAACCTGACTGACCTCTTCTTTTCAGAGAGTTCGAGAGGCTTCTAGAACTTACTCTTGTTAACACTGGTTTTACAGATGGGAAATTAAGGTCCAGAGCGGGTATGCTGCCTCACCAAACAATTCCAGACTGGAGGGAGAAGGAGAAGGCAGAGGTCTTTGCAGTGTTCTGTTCTGATAGCTAGAGCAGGGACCTTCCCATGATTTCAATTCACTTAGTGTGGACAGCACTAACACCCCAGAAGAGATCTCATCCTGCCCACCGCAGGCTCTTTGAAGCTATAGGTGTGGAAAGCCAAACAGGGATTTGAGACTATCTTGTCCTACTTGCCCCGCAGTGGGGCATCAAACTTGAGACCATCCCCAGGAGGGATCAGAGGGGCAAGCAGTCTTACCGCCAAAGTGGCGCTTCCTACCCAGGGAGTTCAGAAGTGCGACTGCTTCTGTCTAAAAAGCAACCCAGAACGTTGGGTGTGGAGCTCAGGAATCCAGCCAATCACAGGGCCGACTCTCGGTTGGGGCGTTGCAACCCTGTCGCTAAGGACGCAGAGGCTGTTGCTGGGCGGGAACTAGAGTTCCCTTCACTACTAGCAGCAGAAGGACTTAAGGGGTGAGGGGAGAAACCTGGTGTCCCAGGGTGTGGTTGCCGCCTGGAGAGAGTTAAATGTTTTGAGTTCTGTGATGAAGGATCCTTACCTTTCCAGAAGCCCATCTTGCTTACCTGCAGACTGCCCTTCTCTTCCACTAAGACCTCCTTCTACTTAGTAAAACTTGCCCGGGAACTGGAATCTTTAGACTAACCCACGCTTCTAGCTACATGACTTTAGGTAAACATCTTCTTTGCTCCAGGAATGTTTCCTGCTGTACATGGGCAGAAAAGGAGAACAAACAAACAGATGATTTTGTTGACATTAAATAAGAATAGACCACTTGTTGATGTTGTAACTCAGTTGGTAGAGTGCTTGCCTAGCACTCATGAAGATCTGGATTCAGTCCCAGTATGAAGACCTGGGTTCAGTCCTCCACTCTGCATGAACCAGGGGTGATGGTGAGTGCTTATAGGCCAAGCACTCAGAGAACAGGACCAGAGGTCCAAGGTCATTCTTGACCACTTTTCCAGGTCAGCTTGGGCTACATGAGATTCTGTTGCAAAATAAATAAAAACAAAGAAACAAAATAATATAACTCTGATGATAACTTTCTATGCCATCTATATGCCAGATACCTTATTTGAACTTGGGAAGTGTTGTATTATCCACAACTTCCAGCTAAGTGTTTTACTTTTATTTTAAAAGGAAAGAAAATAAAGTTTGGACATTGAGAAGTTACCAAGATCCCAAGAGTCAAGAAAGTAGCTCAGCCATCTCAGGGACTCTCCTCTACTTATGTCTCAGACATCTCTTCAGGCTAGAGGACCAGAATATTTGCATATTTCATCTCAATCCAGATCTCTCAACTGCATTGTAAACCCTGTGATTTCTGTGTGAACAAACCCCTAGGGAGGTGGTTCTCAACCTTCCTAATGCATCAGGGCTTTAATACAGTTCCTCATGTTGTGTTGACCTCCCCCACACCATAGAATTATTCATTTGCTACTTCATAACTCTAATTTTGCTACTGTTATGAATTCTAAAGCAAATGTTGCATATACAGGATATCTGATATGTGATCCCTGTGAAAAGGTCATTTGAACGCAAGGGGGTCTTGAACCATAGGTTGAAAACAACTGCTCTAAAGACTAGTGAACCCAAGGGAGTTTAATTTACTCAGTATAACTCAGTATATTCATCCTCCTGGATAACTTTTCCATTCAACCCAGATTTCTAGGTTCTCTGTACTGTGTTTAAAGACTGTAAATGTGAGTAGCGGTATTTTAAGTTGACTCCAATCAACTTGGACATCCAAGGACCATCTTCAGCCCCTGGCTTTGCTGTGTTTGCAGTTTTGCTACAGCTTCTGCTGCCAGTTGTAGGCAGAGAAGGATGGCCTTGCTTCAGAGTCTCCCTCTCTGGATGGCAAGGGACACAGGCACACATCACGATCCAGAGTGTTATGGGAGCAAGAGGGAAGGGCAACTCCCTCTCCCACCTGCAGCCCTGTTTCCACACTACCTTCCAAAGACCCAGCTCTGAAAAGGTCTACTCATGTGTTAGAGATCATCAGCCCCAGAGACCCATGGCTTTCAGATTCTGTTCTCAGTATAGACCTCTCTCTCCAGACTCTGCAATTTTGGTTTGCACAAACCTCTAGGGAGTAGAGCACCCACTGGAGTCACTCACGATAACTTCCCAGCCTCCTGAATAACTATTCCCTCATACGCTTTCTCTGGGATGCTTTTTTCCCATTCTGGGTAATCTTTGTAAGGTTGTCACTTACAATGTTCCTCCAACGCTACATCAGACTATTGATCAACAGGCTTTGGAAAGCAAAGAGGCTCAACATTGGTGGAGCTACCAGTGAGGACAGGTGTTGAGATATCCAGCAAATGTTTGTATCTGCAGATTTGGTCAGAAAAGCTGGTTAACTGAGAGAGGGTCAGAGCTGAAAATGTTGCAGGTGGACAGCAGAGGACAGCACAGAGCCTGTATCCAGCTGTGCCTGGTGAGAGTTAGTGATCTCAGACACAGGTGTAAACAATTTCCCTTTTGCTGACGATATTTCAAGATGGACCATCATTAATATTTACCCCTAAAATCACCATTGGTTTTCCTGAAAGTTCGGATTCTTCATAAAATGTAGGTGGGGCACAGTTAATCCATTGGATGTAAACTCTGCTAATTTCCTGTGAACCTTGAAGGAGCAGTAAATTACATCCTCTGACTTTTGCTTGACTATAGGTTTAGCAATGGGCAACTTCAACTAATGATCTTCACAGGTTCTATTCAGCTTGTAACCAACTAGATTGTTTTCAGATGAAATATAATATATTTTTCAAACCCAAGGGGACTTCTCCTTTGCCGCTTCTGAACCCATGAGCATGGGCTGCCATTTAATTAGTCTGTTAGGTGGAGACAACTAATAATGGCTGTTTCAGGACTGCACACCAGGCACTTGGAAACATCCTCAAACAAATAAAAGGCTGACAATAGACTATGCATTTACTTGTAACAATGAAAATAACACAGTGAATATTTATTATGTGCTACAAACTGTTAAAAGGGTTTTACCATCAACACTCCATGTAACAGTCGTAACAACTTTACAAGGAGCATTTATTCTCCTGTCTTAGAGAGGAAGAAGCTGAGCTTAGCAAAGACACCTTGCTTGTGGAAATGTGGGTGGGAAGTCAGGAATGTAAGGAAAGTCCAGGTGTGCCTGATGCCAGGAATAGTCAGCCTTTCCCCACAACTTCATTGTGGAGTCTAGTTGTTGTCATTATAATCCTGACTATTAGTGTTCCTGTTGCCATCATAAGCATTAGCGTTCATGTTGGTGGTCTTTTGAGGCTTCGATCTTTCTCCAGCTTTGCAGGGGATACAGTGATTCTGAAGCAGGACTGTGGATTTTCATCTCTCACTCTGCTGTATGAAATGACATAACCAAGGAACACCTCCCCTGTGGTTTATATTAAACAAGGCAGAACAAGAGACTCCGCAGTAAATGTCTCCCTAAGATTAAATACTGCGATTAGAACCACCTTCCCTGGATCCAGCAGCTTTAGATTACGAGTCACCAGAGAAAGAGTCTACAGAAACATCTCGTCTCCATCCAATAATCAGCTCTCCCCCCCCCAAAGAAAGACGAATTGCTGTAATAAGAAAAGCAAAGACTGCCCCCTCCCCAAATGTCAGGACTTTCCATTACCATCAAACAGAGGAGGGAAGAGAAAAATGGGGTCCAATGCTTTTCTTTGGCCCATATAAGTCAAAGTAGAATGAGTGTATAAACAGGAAGCAACAAAAACTGCTGTTTGAACAGCTTAATCATAGATCTATAAAAATAAGGCATTTGTAGTGAAGTCCCTGACCAACAGGGAAGACATCAATACCAAGCTGTATTGCAAAAATAAATATGTGGATTGTGTCATCCCATTCCTTTCTTTCCCCCTTCCTCATCCTCATTCTCTTCTCTTCCTTTTCCCCCATCCTACCTTCTGCCCTCTTTCTTTTCTCCAGGAGACAAAGGTCTGTGTTGCTAAGGGGACTTCCGTTGATAGGACAAAGCATGGCAGACTTGTTTTAGAACAGAACAGAAAGTAGTTAACCCCTTTCCTCCTCTAAGTGCTCATTCAACTCTGAAAGAAGAGTGTAGCATGCTGACTGGATGGACAAACTTTGGATGCTACGGTGCCAAAGTGCCATAAAACGAGTAAATTCAGTAACAGGAATGTGTTCTTGCCCAACTCTGGAGGTAGCAGTCTATGTTGGCAAGGCTGGTTCTGTCAGAATAAAGTGCTCCTTAGCTAGCTACTGATAGTTTGCCAGTCATTCTGGCATTTCTTTTGTGACTTGTCAATAAACTTGAGGTTGACAAGATGTTCTTTTTTGTGTATGTTTGAGTCCACATTTTTCCTCTTTACAAGGACACAAGTGATAGTGGATTAGGGTTGTATCTCCATGTGACTTCGTCTTTCCCTCTGTTACTCTCTTATATCTGTAAAATATCACAGTGGGAGGTACTGAAGGTTACATTAGTGCTTGCGTTGACAGATGCAGCGACACACACATCAACCTTGAACAAGCTCAGAAGCTTGATTTGTACTTACCATGGTTCTGTTACTACTTCACACAAACTGACTCTGCTTTTCTGTAATCTGATTTCTTGGATACTAATTACATAAATATGAGGGCAAGATGTTTAAAAGACTCTAAGAAAAATGTTGGTACATGTTCAAGGTTGCTTTTCTTATATTTGCTCCCCTGAATGTTCTTTATTAAGGCCCTTTTGTTTGGCTCCTAAGCTCTTATGTCTATGTATAGTATTTCTCGTCTTAGTCAATTACTGGCACATGCAGTCACATGTTAGCAGGGATGACTGCGTGCCTTTGTGGACTCTGTTTGCTGACCAACAGCAAAGTGTCCTCATGCCTCGGTCCCTGGCTTGTAAGATTAGCGAAGATTTGATTCTGTTTGTGAAAATGTGCCACAATCACTCATGAACTGACCCACTCTATTCAGTAAACCGGCAGTTTTAATAAAAATGCTTTTCCCATCATAATTACTGCTTTAGTAATTCACTCCTGCTCGACAGCATTTTACTTTTCTTAAATATTAAACTTTCTCTGTAACAGTTTCATACATGTATAAGATGCCACTGTGATCACTCTCTTTTCCTCCTGTTTCTTATCTCCCTGCCATCTCATTCAGACCCCCAACAACCAATCCATTTTGCAAATTCACAAGTTTCTGTTGCGGTTTGTTTTACCTACCTAGCTTGGTCCAACTACTGTTTTCAAAAACCAATTACTATCATTATTAGAGAGAGGTTCTCACTGTGTAGCCTGCCTGGTTTGGAACTCACTATTGAAACCAGGCTTGAACTCACTGAGATTTGCCTATCTCTGCCTCACAGGTGTGAATTGCTGCGATTAAAATCATACACAACTATACCTAGCTATATAAATTGCATTTTTAAATTTGGTTAAACAAGATACTGGGTATCTATGTGACTTTTTCATATAGAATTTGTTTGTCCCTCTAGAGCAAAACTTAATGTAGCCAGCACAGGACCAAGAACATCAAAACTAACTCTTTTTTAATTAGAAAAAGATGTATAGTGAAGAATCAAAACTGTTGCTTGGACTCTTGGTGAGAGATTTTATGGTTCAGAAGTCTGAGTTAGATGAAGCTGGCAGGAGGTTGAATAACTTGCCTAAGGTCTTACTAACTGTAAGTGGTACAAGCACGAATCAGGGTTATCTCCATTGAACTGGAGAGCCTAATCTTCCTCCTTAGAGCATCATGTTTATAAACGATAGAGTGTAATAATAAAGGCAGAGGAAAAGTAACAAGAAAATATCAAGAATTAACTACACAGCAGAAAGTTTCCTCTGCTATGGATTGTCAGGAAAGTTACTTGTTTTTATGTTTTAAAATATTTAAACAGAATCAGTACTTAGACTGAACATCAGTGCCTCTATCACTTCACATGTTGAACGACCCCCTTCCCCTCCAGGTGACAGTCTTGGGAACTGAGGTTCTGGAGAAGGAGCTGATAGCTCTAGAGGCATAAATGACTGTAAGTCAGAACAAGTCAGAGCTCTAACTCGAAGGCCAGAAGCTTTGGATTCAAGTGGGTTTCTGCCACATCCACGGTCATTTTTAGTTAATATTAAAACGTGCCAATAGCGGGTATTAGCCATTGTTCCTTCATTCTTTTTTAGAATATCATCTGTTACTATAAATCAATATTTACCATGCAAAAATACTCTTGGGAAAGTTATATACTCACCAACACAGTAAACATCTTTAGAGTAAGAAGTATTGTCCCCACTGAATGAAACAGTGACAGGAAGAAATTAGGCACTTTGTACTCAATGGTAGTTGGACTGACTCCTCTTTGTATGATCATGGTCTTGACATACCTGGGATGATCAAGTACACCTGTAACATATGGACGTTGTACATCATGGGTCTGTGTGTACCTTATATCCTCTGGGGTGGTTCCTGCTGCTGTCATTCACAGCCTCTTACTCAGTCTGGTTGGAATAACTGATTCATGGATACTTGGGAAGAGCAAGAAAGCTGGATCTATTTCCTAATACTACTTCAGGGTCGGAATGAAGGATCAGAGTGTATATTCAGGATATTTTAATGCCTAAAATCCCTATCACTCATCAATAAGCATAACTTTCTGTGGGAGAAACAGAATGTGGTCCAGAAAAGGATGTTTCTTGATAGCACTTCCAAGTGGTCTGAATTGACTTTAGAGATGAAACTCACTAATAAAGAAATATCTATCAAACTTATAGTGAACATAATCTTAAAACATTATGGTGGATTGTTGAGGATACCACTCTCTGAGCATGTGAAAGGAAACATATCTACAAATAAATACTGTATGGGATGTTAGATAAGAAATAGCTACGAGAAATCATAAAAATGGGAAGACAAGAAAATTGCTTCAAAATAATGATACAAGGGAAGATTTTATTGAGTTACTATATAAACTGCCTTTAAAAGGCAATAATTGATTGATAAAAAGAAAAGAGAAAATAAGCAAAGCAGAGGGGATAACAAAACCAAAAAGTGTGATATGCTCAAGGCACATTCTGCTTTCATCTGGAGAACTGGGAAGGGTGTTGACTATCATTAATATTTCATTATATTGTATATATTTGTTTTAATTAGGGCAGAGATATATGAATATTTCATATATGAGTGAAATATTCTATCATGTTAGGACCAAACAAATCTCATATGCTAACATACATTACCTACATCTCAGTGCTTATAGAAATGACAGTCAAGCCTGCAAGATGGCTCAGCCCATAAAGGTCTGATGACCTTAGCTCAATCCCATAGAACCACATGGTGAAAGAAGGAAATGAACTTCCAGAAGTTGGAGTTATCCTCTGAATTCTCTCACACACTCACACACACACACAAATGCACATGTGCACACACACTGAATATAATAGAAAAAGTGAATGAAAGTCAAGTTTTCATTCATATAATGTGCCATTTCTCTAGGACAATTATCCTTAGTGTGTTGGTTTAAATATCTTGTCTGAGTAGATTGTGTAGCATCTTCTCTCATGGTTTCTTGATATCTGTAGAAAGAGAAAAAATGTTGAAGAGTTACCAAACTTAAAAACATG
The DNA here is from genome assembly GCA_019843965.1 of Rhynchomys soricoides. NCBI lineage: Eukaryota > Metazoa > Chordata > Mammalia > Rodentia > Muridae > Rhynchomys > Rhynchomys soricoides. Next base: position 9,524,180 of record JADRCH010000098.1, on the reverse strand, counting down.
GTTTGTTTTATTAAAAATAAACATATGTACTGTTTCTGATTGCAGCACAATGCTTAAACTGAGCAAATCTTGCCTCCTTAATGACAGAAGAGGAAAGTTAATAAGTAGCTTTGCATGTAGCTGGGAAGAGAAGTGTTTAGTGATGAGTTTCCCTTTCTGCCATATTCCACTTGGATGCAGTTCACTATGGTTCTGAACAAGTTTGTGTTTGCAAACACAATGCAGATATGTAAGATTTCTAAGGGGCTCTTAATAGGATTTTTTCCATCTGTTGCATTTACTACATTCAGATAAAGGAAATGTTGTTTACTGTTTATATCTATGCACAGTACCTATAGAAAGAAAGTTACCTACTTATATCCGTAATCTTCCTGTTATCTCTAGAGAGGTGTAAATTGGTGTGTATTGTGTGTGGTGTGGGCTTTGCTGACACACAGCTGACATCTCCTTTGGATTCAGCTGCAAGCTTCATCCTTAACCATGATCAACCAGCTTCTCTGTCACAACATGCTGTGAGAGAACACAGTGCTTGGAATATAAAGCCCTTGTGTACAATGTGAACACATATTCATATGTACATAGCCTCTGCTGTCTGATAGTTTGCTGTATTACCTCAAAATACTTGCATTTTCTATGTGATAACACAGAGTTTATATGCTTTAGCCAAAAGTTCCTGGACTCTGGGGTCCAAAAAGATGAACTAGGTGTCTAATTCTATGAACTAATTGCACTGTGATCGTGAGTCGCAGTTTCCTTATTTTTAAGTTGTCATTGATAACAACGGCATTGTAGTATAACATATTAGCTAAAATTGAGAATCGGGTGTGTGCCAAGTGTTTTACATTTGTTTGACTTTCTTGCTTACATGTTTCACCCTTTCTCTCTCTTCCCTTCCTTTCTCTCTCTTTCCCTCCCTCTTAGTGGTGGTGGGGGCTTGTGTTCTTGACACAATTCAAATGATTGGCATAAGGGCTTAAACATATTTACAAAAGGAACAAGAAAAGTTTATGTAAATGAAAAGGTCAGAAATACACTGCCAAGATTGACAGTTGGGCCACAGAAATGAAGATCCTCAAAGATTCTGATTATTGTTTTTAACTCCTTTTATGGGATTCAAGAGGATGAGTTTGTTTGATAGAAGAGGTCAGCTTAGCATTTTCTATAGTGCATAGTTCATAGGTATAAGATGGTAAACGGGAGGGGTCTGGAAAAGGAATTATAAATTCTTGCAAACCCATATAAAAGACTCACAGTCCACAGGTTTTATTTATAAGGTATAAGCCTAGATCAGGCAGATTTGGAGCTGCTCTAACATAGCCCAACGATATGTCCCTTTTTCCTTGTTGTTTCTCCTGGCCATGTATTAAGGGTCCATCTCCCATTACAGCAGCTTCCTCCTCTCCCCTTGTCCTTTCTTCTTCTTCCTGTCTCTACCTGCAACCCAAGCAAGTTACCTGAGAACTTGCCTAGCTCTATCTATTGTCTAATCATAGGTTTTAACCTTTTATTGACCAATTAACTTTGGAAGCAATATTACTTAGCATCACTTGGTATACGTGAGGATCCCCTCATTGGGGTAACCAGATCTTGGGGTAAAAAATTTAGCATTTAAATACAAACAACATCAAGCCAACTTCCTACTGGGGTCTACTTAAAAGTTCACATGAAGATTCAGTTTTGTCTTACTATACATTCACCCAAAATCAGTTCAGGCAGGTTGACTTTGGATACATTGGGAATATATTGGAGAAGAAATTGTCTAAGTGTGAATTTTGTTAGGGGAGAAAAAGCCAATTATATTTTTCAGAGAGGAATATACTTATTGCCCAGTGGAGGTAGGGTACAAGTTTTTAGGTGAGTTTTTAGAAAGAGGGTGTAGAAAGCAGGCAGATAAAGGACTTTGGCCATCGGGTGCATGATTAGAAGATGAGGTGTGCATAACCCAGTTGAAATAGAGTTCCATCTTGCTAAACTGTGCCCATGCCCTATGCTTGCCTGCTTCCCTCTTTCCCCTTTTCACCTATTTACCATATATATATATATATATATATATGTATGTGTGTGTGTGTGTATGTGTGTGTATGTATAATCATCTAATATGTCATCTAATAATCTGCCATGTACATATATGTATATATATATATATATACATCTCTCTGTATATATATATATATATATATATATATATATATAGAGAGAGAGAGAGAGAGAGAGAGAGAGAGAGAGAGTCTGCCAGTTTTCTGCACATTTAAAGAAAATATAGCTTGTTCAGTTTGGAAGAAATAGAAGAGGAGATTCCAGTACGATTATAACCTGGGATTTACATATATCTTTTTAACTTAACTGGCATATAACACTTAGGGTGTGAAATCAGGAGGTTTAATTTTTTTTTCCTCCATGGGTGGACAAAAGTTGCAGAGGACAAGAACAGAGAAGCTCTATATGAGTGGGACTAAGGCTGAAGCAGGAAAAAAGTTGTTTATCTAAAATCTAGGTCTCGGGCACCCTAGTCTACGCATTGCTAGAAAATGATTACGGAAACTCTGTGGGAGACTGTGAAATCAGTAATACATGAAATACTCGTTTAGACAGCAGGTGATTGTCACTCAACAGAGAAGGGATGGGAGATCGTCTACATTGGCATGAGGCCCAGTGTGGCCTCCCCACTGTGAGGGTCCAAAGAGAGGTAGCTTTATAGTCATCTCCCAAGAGAGATGTATTTTAAGATCTCTGGACAACAGCATCCTTGGCAGGTAACTAATATTCTCCTTGACATCTCCCTCATTTGAGACTGGCAAGCCAGTGCTATCCCCAAGTTGTTTTTTGATATCCTCAAGAGAGGAAGAGAAAATCTACAAAAGTAGAGCAGTGATATGCTGGCGAGAATGGGTGGAATACCTAGTGGGATACTTTAGGTATCCCAGTGGGATATATAGGAGGAAATGTCTTTACAATCAAATGCATCAATTCTAATTGAAGTCCTGCTATGAAGGCCCTCAGAAACTGTAGGTAGAAAAGGGAATAAAGATGCATAGTTGACTCTGTTGTCTGGGTGAGTCCCTTTTATTTCAGTTGAGACAGTACTGGCATTCTTCATTTTAATGGACTGTCCAGAGCATTGCAGGCCATTTATAATTCCTAGCTCCTAGGAACTAGCATCCAGAAGTGTGAAGCATTTGTTGTAGTACTTCAATTACTGATCAAAGGACTCTCACTCAGCATTGCTGTGTTGGCTGAGGGCCAGTGTTTCTATGGGGACCCATGCAACTTCTGCAGAACAGACCCTTTCTATTTGTGTGCCCAGCACATGAGACTGAGTTTTTCTTTTTCTTTGGTGCTTAGTGCCCTTGGCATCTCCCAGGCAGGAGTCAGACTTAATAATCCATCATTCTTGTTAGGACAATCAGATTCCCCAAGGTAATTTCTGTATTCTTTTACATGATTGGACTTTGCTCTTTAATACCACCAATGACTTGATCCCTGCTGAATAAATACTAAAGATCACAATACTGATAAATGTACATCCTTCTGATCTCCCTAAAACTGAGTTCATGCCAGGGGCATGATCAAGTCCAAATAACAGACTTCTCTGAGATGTGGTTTTAGCAAAGAGCTTCTTGTCTCAGAGATGCAAGCATCTGCAGAATAAAATATGAAAGGGGAATGCTTTCTTTAAGATCGTGCCATTGTCCCCTCATCCAGACAAGGCCAGATATTTGTCAAGTGTAGATATTACTTTTCATGTTACTGTGAGAACATGTCAAACTGAAGCAACTTAAGGAAGAAACAAAGGTTTTATTTTGGCTCTCACTTTGAGGATAGCATCTTCTATAACAAACATAATGTCATGGTCCCAAGAGTTGGGGCAGATGGCCCTATTTTGTCAGCAGTCTAGAAACAGAGATGTGAATATAGGCCACAGTGTTTTTTGCCTTGTCATTCAGTGAAGATGTCTAGCCCACATTTAATGTTGGTCTTCTCACCTCAAATAACCTATACTAGAAACTCCCTCATAGAAATTCCCATAGGTTTATCTGTAATGTGGTCATAGATTCTCTTATGTGGACAGTCAATATTAATCACCATACCACATTTCCTGATAAGCATTAAGTGTTCTTCCCCCTGGGGGACTATGCCTATTCGGGAGGTGGAAAAGGATGAGAGTGGGAGAGATTTCTCTCTATGATGTGAGAAACAAATATGAGTTAATGACAAAAACAGTTACCCCTTTAATGCATTCTATTTTGCTTCATTGACCATCATGATTGGTTATTTTCTATTTTATCATAAAATTAAGTCAAGTGATCTTAGAAAAGTAGGTAAGCTTACCTAAGCTACCCTGTTGGTACATTATGGAGCCTGAATTTGAACTTGACTTGGCTTCTATCTGTTGTGTATATGTGCTTCATCTGGGTAGTTTTGTATATTTACTTATGTATACATATAACCAAGAATATGTGATATGTTATATAAAAATCCAAATATGCCTGTCCATGAATGAAAATAGACACCTAGGTGGAGCTTTTACTTTCCAATTTCCTTCAAGACAATTTTATGTCACAAACTCTTTAATAAGATATTTGTTTTTAATTCCAAATACACACTTCATGTACCATTTAACATTTGTATATATTATATTAACAGGGCTGTGCTAGCAATTTCCCTCAAACCATGTGGCATAAACAAAAATTTTTGTTTCACTTCTAGAAGCTTGAAGTCCAAGTTCGAGATACAGACTTGGCTTTTCATTCTCTGTCCTATAAATAGATAACTTCTTATTGTATGCTCATATTCCTGGTGTATCTCAGTTCAAATAGTCTCTTCTTAAAGAACACAAGTCATAATGGATGAGAATGTACCTGGTGTCCTCACATTAACTTAGCTCTCCTTCTTAATTCTCCTCATCCGAATAGCCAGATTTTGTGAATATAGTTTTGCTCCTATTATATGATGATGTGGAAAGACAAGAGTCATCGGAACAAAGAGGACTTAGTAAATTTACAATAAGCCTCTTTTACAGATTAGTAAGCTGAGGCAAGAGGATCTAGAGTGCGGAGCCAGCTTGGGCTATAAGAGGGTCAGACTATCTCACAAGCAAAATCAAAATAAAAACAGACTAAACGAAAAACAAAACCAAATGTTTTCTTTACCAAAACTGAAAGCCAGAGGAACTAAACTACTCAAAGACAGAATGTTCACCTGATGTTATAGGTGATCATTCATAGGACGGACGAATATGTTCAAATGGAACTGTATCTTATGTATGTTTGTCCATATGTATTTGCTTGTATGTGTCTATGGTTTTTTATGTGTGGGGATAAAGTGTTTGCATGAGACTGACAGGATGAACCTGGCAAGAAAGTGATCTTCCTCTTGATATTGCTTTTGCATCTTACAATTAAAAATAAAAATACCCTCCTATTCTCTGCATAAACTGGCAGCAACGATGGTGCCAATTCTAATCTAGACCACTTGGTGGCAGTAAAGCAGAAATGTCTGCAGACAAAGTAGGAATCCCTTCAGAACTGTAATACATTTTATAGACCAAGACAACTGCAGTTGTAAAACATTATCGTGTATCAATCGGCATATTTTCTGATCAAATCTTTATAAGGCTCAAATAGGCTCATAAATACTGAGCTGTCTGGTTTGGCTTACTCGTGCTTCATGCTTCTGTTTAAGATATTTTGGAGGGAGGGAAATCTAGCAAATGGTTGAAATATCAAAGCAATATGCCACTGCCAATTTGTTTTCCTGCAATCGAGGGAAAATATATGTGCCTCGATTAGAAACACGACCCAAACAAGAAGAATCTGCCACATTCAAAGCTGAGCTCATTTCACATGCAAAACACAGCCCAGGCTGGAGTAAACCAAGAGCTAAATCGTTTTGCTACTTGATTTTTGTAAGTAAGCTCCAATTTCTATTTCCACAGGGTATCATTATGCACTGGATTTTCTTTCATAAATAGTTATTGCCTGATGATAAAATCAGCCTTGATGATAAACACTTAAAATCACGTGGCAAAGGGTGTCAGCAAAACAAGCTTTCCTCAAAACCTTAGTCATGTGTTCTTGGTCAAAAAGAAGATTAAAAAAATGTGGTATTATAGCGGCCTTATTTGTGATAGCCAAAAGCTGGAAACTACCCAGATGTCCCATGATAGAAGAATGAATATAGAAAATGTGGTTCATTTACACAATGGACACTACTCAGCTATTAATGACAAGGATATCCTGAGTTTTGCAGGCAAATGGATGGTAACTCAGACCCAAAAGGATATGCATGGTATGTACTCACTAATAAGTGGATATTAGCAAAATAAATAAATAAATAAAGTACAGAATACCCAATATACAGTCCACAGAACTCAAGAGGGTCGACAAGCTAAAGGGCCCAAGTAAGGATGCCTCAGTCCGACTTAGGGGAGGGAGGGAGGAAGTTGGGAGGCAAAGGGGTCTGTGAGGCGGAGAGAAGGGAACATGATCTGGTACTGGGTGGGTGAAAAGAACTGAATCCCTGAGGGCCAGCAGAAAGAATGAAAACGGGCAACCTCAAGAGTTAGGACGTTGGGGGGACCCTCCAGAATGTACCAGAGACCTGGGAGGTGAGAGACTTTCAGGACTCAAAGAGAGGGACTTTAGATGAAAGGCCCTACAATGAGGAGAGGGAAGTTGTAGAGCCCACCTGCAGCAGAAAGACAGGGCATCGATTGAGGGATGGGGTTGCCATCCTACAGTCAAAATTCTGACCCATAATTGTTCCTGTCTGAAAGAACTACAGAGATGGAATGGAGAGGTGCCTGAGGAAACAAAGTTCCAGCCACAGGCCCAAAGTGAGATCCAGCCTAAGGGTAGGCCCCAAGGCCTGACACTCTTATTGAGGCTATGGAGCACTCACAAAAAGGAACCTATCATGACTGCCCTCCGAAAGACACAACAAGCAGCTGAAAGAGTCAGATGCAGATATTTGCACCCAACCAATGGACAGAAGCTGCTGACCCCTGTGGTTGAATAAGGGAAAAGCTGGAAGAAGCTGAGGAAGAGGGCCACCCTGTAGGAGGACCAGCAGTCTCAATTAACCTGGACACCTGAGATCTCTCAGACACCGGACCACCAACCAGGCAGTATACACCAGTTGATATGAGGCTTTCAACACATATACAGCAGAGGACTGCCAGGTCTGGGCTCAGTCAGAGAAGATGCCCCTAACCCTCAAGAGACTGGAGGCCCCAGGGAGTTTAGAGGTCTGGTGGGGTAGGGTGGAGGCATCCTCATGGAGACAGGAGTTAGGGAGGATGTATGGGATTTGGAACAGTTGGAGGGTGGACCAGGGGGGGGAATAAAATCTGGAGTGTAAAAATAAAAATAAAAATAAATAAAGAAGAAGAAGAAAAGAAAAATGTGGTATATGTACACAATGGAGTTTTATTCAGCTATAAAAATGAATGAAATCACCTCATTTCCACAGAAATGGATCGAACTAGCGATCATCATGTTAAATGAAATAAGCCTGACACAGACAGGCAAACATCACATTTTCTTTCATATGCAGAGTCTAAGTAAAAGAACTGACAAGAGAAAAGAGACCACTTGGAAACCAAGAGGGGACTAGTGGGAGGGAAGAGGTAATGAGGAGGAAATGAACAAAGGATTTAATGCATGTCTAAGAAAGTGGCATGAGGAAACACATGTTTTATCCAATTAAAAATTAAGAAAAAAAGAATAATAATAAAAAAGATTGTTGGTTTATGACTGCCCCAACACACCAGTGAGGAGACCGAGGCCTGGGGATTCAGTGACCTGCCAAGAAATACCACTGTTGAGTGGGTTGCCAGCTGGTGAGTCAGACTTCCCACAGAACAGTGTTAGGCTGTGGAATCCATTCATTTGGACTCATTCACCACTCCTGGCCTCAGAAGCTGGTGAGAGGCCAAGCTTTCTCTGCTCTTATTTTGTGCCTGTGAACAGTGATCATCTTTGAAAAAAAGAGTATGGTTCAGAGAATGCTTTATCTGCTCCATGTGAGCTGCTTGGGTTCCATTCATACCTTCAGCACATGGGGGCTACTTACATTACACTTACAGTTGAGGATTTGTCTCTTGCACTCAATTCCCGAGATTTGGCCCAGGCTCCTCTTTTACCTTCCATAGATCTGCTGCCTTTATGATGCCCTCTGACTTCTCATCCTGGCAAGTTTGTTGAGTGGAGCCTCCTTCATGTTTCCAAACTGCCTTGTCTAGGTACTTTCCCAATGATGGATCAGTCCTTTGTTTTTCATTATGCTCAGGTCAGAGAATATGCCAGCTGTATTACTGAGTGTTACACAAATGACCCTTAATTAACCTGTGAGATAGAAGAGAATGATCCTATCTCTTCCCTTCACAGAGTGGCTCTCATTTTAAAGGGGGTAAATTTATTCAAGAAACTTAAATAACATACAATGTATATTGTTTGAGGCATACTTGTATTTTACACTTTTCTTTATTTTTAAGAACTATCTTCTTAATATATGCATGCATATAATTATGTATATTATCTATGAATGCATTTTCATCTTTAAGATATATACACATAATTGTTTATTTTGCATTAATAATAATTACTAGCATCCTGCTATGCACTAGATGATATATAAGGTCTTTCCACTTATTTGGCATTACTTAAAAATCTTTAAATACAAGCTGTTCTAATTATATAGAAAAATTAACAGTGCACTTTGATACAGTTTACTCCCATGCATGTTCCCCTTAAAATCCATTGTCTTTTGTCTCTGCAGAGATAATGGGCATGTGACTTTCTAAACAGAGATGGTAGTAGAGCTGAGAGGTAGAATCTGAGACTTCAAATTTTACCCAGCTCTCTTCCTTCAGCCCCATAGAGACCATCTGCATGATGAGAAAAGGAGGTAAGAGCTTGTTTTCATGCAACCAGAACAGTGCTGCAGATTTCCAGATTCCATGAGGTCTGTGCCCTCCATTGGTTCTGTTTACACTGACAAGCATATTTATTTGGCAGCTGCCTGGGATCTATGTGAACAGATGCTAACTTGTGGAGTTAGCTAGTTCACAGAGCCTTTCGTCCTTGTGACTTTAACTACTGCAAAAGTTTAGAACTAGAAAATGAGAAGTTTGTAATGAATTTGTTTTTGTAATTTATTTGTTTGCATGCAAAACATATTTTCCAGCTTTCTTGTTCAAGTGGCTTTTTGCCTAAGCCATATTGCTGTGCATTTGTCAAAGAAATTTGTCATTTCCAATTCGGATAAAGCCCTTTTGTCAGAGAAATCTAGGCACCAGAATTTACTGAGAAATGTATTGAAACAGTTTAAAAATGAGAATGACTATATTTCTTCATAACAAGGAGAACATTTTTGAAAGAAATCAATAATAAGAACAACAACTAATGGTGATAATGTCTTCCCTGACTCATAGGGATATTTAAAAATAAAATGATGTAATTTATGGGAAACACTTTGAAAAACAAAAGCACCATGCAGTACAAGATATTCTGATTATCATTCCTCTGTCCCTAAGCACAAATAAAAATGAGCCTTTATCTCTCTGAGGACTCACTGTCATCCTTGATAAGTCATATGCATAATTCCCTGAGTTTATAGGATGTTATTGGGGCTCTAGGCCCTTGTGCTTATTATAATCTCTAAGTTGCTGAGCTAAAATATGTGACCAGAGGCAAGCCATAACCTCATAGATTCTCAAAGCATAGAGATGTGGACCAGTATAATTAACAATTATCACTATGTATAGAAAATTTCTAAGCATCTTAGAAGTTCTCATCTATTTGTTTACAAGAGCCAAATGAGTATCTTATTTAATAGTTGAAGAAAATGAAGAACAGAATATAGGAATACTTAGACCAGTTGACAGCGAGATTCAGAGATTTGTCTGTAGAAATCCATGAATCTTAACCTTAACCAAAGTATACTGAATTCCACAATCAAATTTCAGGTCTTTAGCATGCTTTTATCTAAACCCTCTGCTTTTGAGAATTGCTTTCCCGAAAACACACGTCACACTTTCTGATAGATCATGTACTCTCATGTGTCATGGGAAGGAACACAGCCAGAAACAACCAAGAACAATAATCTTATAATTCCAGTCTTCTTAAATGACTCTGGAGTGGGTGCAGGGTAAAAGACTTACCATTAATTTCGGTGGCATTTATATGAACCAAAAAATGAGGGACTTTTGGGTCTGGAAAGATGTTGGCCAGAATGATAAGTTTTAAGGAGATGGTTTATAGAAGAAAAGAATGAAGTCAACAAAAGACCGAAAGCAAGAGATGAAAGCCACCGTGAGGTATTCTTTTGCTTAATTAACTAATTAATTAATTTTATATCTTGATCGAAGCCCCTTCCTTCCTCTCCTCCCCGTACCAGCCTTACAAATCCCCACGATTACTACCTCCCCTTCTCTGAGGAGAAGGGGAATTCCCCTCAGGTACCACCCACCCAGCGTTCTAGTGCAGCAGGTCTAATCGCACATAATGAGTTTGTTATAGCCAACAATTCATTAAACTAGACTTTCAAAGTAATTAATGACTTCAAGTATTCAGGTTCTGTTCAGGCAGTCATATTTTTAAGATTTCATGGGTGCAGATTTCCTGACATATATAGAACACACTATTTTGAAATTGATGACTAGGGCCTCTGGCTCTTACAATCATGCCTGGTCCTGTAAAGCTAGCCAACTATCCTTGGCTGGTGAGTTCACCAACCCTAGAGGAGAGCCTACAACTGCCATTATCTTAAAAAAGCATAATCTCTAGCCCGTTTCGAAAAAATGTATCCATCCATTCATAGTTAAGTGGATGAAGCTTCTGCATCAAATTGAGAGAGAAATCAAGAACAGGTCAAATGCAGAGAACAATAACCCATGGAGTGCCTCTTCCACTTTTAACCAAGCCAAATAAATCTTTCCTCAACTTGGAAAATGAGGGGGGAATGCAGTAAAATTGAAGACAGTAGATTCATTAGTAGATAAGCTTGAATATTATCTTGCAAAATGAAAACTGATGTTTTGGATGTCTTATATTGCCTGACATAAACAGTAAAATACTAGAGAGAAAGAAATAGCATACAAATAAATAAATAATTCTAAAAAGAATATTTATCAGTGTAGAAGGGTTGTTTGTTTGGTTTTGTTTTGTTTTGTTTTGCACTCATTAGTATAAACCATTCGAGAGCATCAGAGAAATGCAGTGGACCAGAAGCAGCTGTAAATGTTTTCTTTTGTTCTTTAGTTTGAATAACTTTGAAAAAGGTCAACAGAAAGTAGTATAGGTACAGAATGTCATCTCATATAAAATTTAGTTTCTAAGTCTTTCCTAGAGATCACTGTTAGATAACCTTGGCCTGGAGTTGACAGCAAGGCTGCTGCTTCAACTTCCCAAGTGTTGAGATCACTGGTACATGATGCTAGATTTCAAAATTTTAATGTCGATTATTGCATATTGAGTTGTAGAGATTTCTTTTAATTTTCATATGTTCTAGTATTCTTTATTTATTTTAGTGTTGGCTTATTTAAAACATCGTAACCACAGTTCCTTAGAGTTCATGTCTGAACACTATAAAATGTCATCTGACTCATGGTCTTGTGCACCTGGTGTGGGTCATCATTTGTCAGATACCATATATGATAACTTATGGTATTTTTAAGTGATGTCATTTTCCCCAGTTCGGGTTCATCACATCTTTGAAATGCTTACATGCCTGTTCTATGTTAGGTATTGCATTTTGCTAACACAATCCTGAGGAATGCAAGTAAGGTTTATCTTTATGAAGCTCTCTATATAAGAGTGAACAATCTACTTTTCTAGAGGCCTCTTTTCTCCAAAGGTTTCAACATACACTATCCTCTTCCCAGAAATTAGTCACATATCCATGTCCAAACTCCATTCTGCCAGAGTAAATACTTAGTTTGTACACTTGTCAGGGATAATCTCTTAGAATGGGTAAAGGAATAACATAGTCATGGTGAAAATGAATAACCAAAATTTTACTTGACAAAAAGCAGGAATACTAGGTAAATGCCTCCTAGGTCTCTCCTTTACAGAAATTCTCTGTGAAGCATAATAAATGCCATCTCTCCTTTACAGAAATTCTCTGTGAAGCATAGTCCAGTGGGTTTTTGAATTTTAAATGATAGGAACTCTAATATTTGAAGAGTTAAATGCCCAACACAATGTCATCTATATAATCATGTCAGTAGTCTTTATTCAAATAAATCTCTGTGTGTTATGGGCTCTTATAACCTGTTCTTATATCATGTTCTGATTTGAATATAATTTCCTGTTTGAGCCATTATTTATAACCAACCATATATGATCTTCATCTATATAAAGTAAGATGGGTAGCATGGTTATTTTCCTATATGTCCAGCCTTTACTAGAAGAATCAAAACTACTCAGGTGTGATGAGGATGCTGTGTAGAAGGAGTTAGTCACGTAAGATCTAGGATTACCTAAAACTTTAATCATGAGTATGTAATAAGCTCAGAGGGAGTGGGTGTGTGCTGCTGACATTGCCTTGGCCATGTCAAGGACTCTAGCCTGATGTCCAGACAGAAATGTCAAAGCCTTCCCTTCTGGTCCATGTGTGGATGTTGATAATGTGTGCAGAAAATGTACACCATAGCTTTCTTCCCCAACATATTTACAACCTCAAAACTTCTCCCTTGCAGAGACTGCTCCTACTAAGATTAGCTAAATTGTTCTCCTTGATCCAGCTGTCTGTTATCAACCCTGCTTCCTTGTTCATCAGTATACCCTAAATCCTGCCTCCTCATTCAGCTCTACGCAGTAACCATTGTACAATAAACATGCTGAACACCTGAGGTGATGTAGTTTCTCCATCGGAGGGACCAGTGCACTCAACTCCAGGTTTTGTCTTTGTGTTTCCTCTGTCTGTCTTTTCTTCATTCCTTTCTTCCCCAATAAAGTCTGTCCCTGGATTTGTGCTGGATGTAACACAGGTATCTTAGTGGATATTCTTCAATATGTAATGGCCATAAGCACCCAGATTCTATGCAGAATAAGGTGTTGCTATGCAATCTGAAAACACAAGGGACTAAAATTTTTCACTTCCAATAGCAAATATGATTTCTGTCCACTCCTCACTGCCATTTATAATTCTGAATTTCTCTTTACTTAAAATGTTCCCTCTCAGTTTCAGCTGAGTAATTTTCACAACAATTTGTCTCTTTGAGAAGCACCCTAAAGTGATTGATTAGCTTTCCTTGCAGCATTTGCTAAGCCTGGAGAACATTGGCCATTTCCATTTCTCTCTGCTCTTCCAAGTAGAGGTGGGGAGATAAGACTCCCTGCAGTTCAGGGAGGAGGAGAAGACAGATCTATGAGGAAGCAGCTGATACCAAGGCAATTGCAGCCCTTGAGAGCAGCTCACGCCATGGGGTCAGAGGAGCAGCATTTTATGTTCTTTTGTAGAATAAACTGAATATTTTTATAAGAAACAAATCCTCCCTCTATGATCCTGTTCCCATTAGTAGGTCAGGGTAAGAACAAACCAGAGCAGCTTAATTTACTTAGAAGACATTCAGTATAAATACTGTATTCCCTTGTGTAATGTTCTTGTTCTGTTAGCCTTAATATGTGCAAGCAAAGATGACTTAAAGTTTTGATATGCCCAGAGACCACTCTTCTTATAACATGGTTCATCTTTTAGGCTGGATGTCAAGAGTCAGAAAGTCGACATCAACACAGCATGTATTTGCACTCCACTAAACTACTCTACAATCTGTAACTGCTAACCCCACAAGTTTGAAAGTTTACCTTAACATTTGTGGGAAGCAGATGGTTTCCATATACTGCCAACCTGTTGTTACCAAAGCATTTTCTAAGGATTGTTTTCCAACCACAGTTATAAGCATAATTAACCTCTGTAGGTTGAATAAATAAGAAAATGATCTCTACTCTTCAAGAAAGCTAAATAGGCTACTCAAGCTTGCCTCAGGGCAAGCCCCAGGACAAATGTAAAACCACACACATTGCAATGACTGATCCATGTTTGGTATGGTTTCTCTGAACTCTATTCTGTCTTCTTCCCCACTCATTATATAGTGTCCCATCTCTTTCTTGTTACATGCTCCTGTGTGCTTGCTTCCCTCTGTAATCATTGGTCTAACTTGGCTCTGTTATATTTGTTCTCAATAGAGTAGAAACCAGGCAATACATTTTTGGGCTGTAAGGGGTGATGGCTGATTTTACATGGGCTTCATTTCACTGCCTTTGGATGCCTGTGGGCTCCCTCTTGCATCTCTGACTTCTTGTGATTTTACTCTTTCTTTGGTTTGGTTTCTGATCTAGTGTCTTGCTGAACTTTGTATTTTTCTCTAATTAACATTCAGTGCTTCTCATGATGTTCTTTTTTTAATTTTTTATTCTGAAGCAAGTATAGTTAGAGTCTTGTAAAGTCAAGTGACACACAGAGATAGATAGAGATTCTGTTTTTACCTTTCTCATTTCTACCTCTCGAATAACCATACTAAAACATGCCAGTAATAAAGCAGCGTTGCTACAATCTATGGAGTTAGCCTATGGTTTTATCATTGTGTGTGTGTGCGTGTGTGTGTGTGTGTGTGTGTGTGTGTGTCTGTGTGCTTATGTGCATGCATGTATGTGTGCATGTATGTGGCCTTGTCTTTGAGACACAGTCTCATGTGTCACATACTGATTTCAAGCCTTGTGTGTAGCTGAGGTCTTGAAATTTTGATCCTCTCAACTTTATCTGTTATATACTGTTCTTTCTGGTGGTTTAGTGGTGCTGGTGAGCAAATTCTTGGGTTTTTGAATGGAAGGAAAGCATTGCACACTATTTCTGCCCTGTCCCTGAATTTGAAGAAGAATATTCAGTGATTTTCTTGGCTTTAGTGTAGCACAGCATCATATTCTTTAAAGGTGTGTGTCAGCATTGTCAGATGATTTATACAAAGTTGTTCTGTTCCTCCTCCCAAACTTTAAAAGAGGGGATTGAATTAATTGCTATTCAAGAGAAATCCAAGAAAACTTCAAATGGAAGTCCTGAGATCATCTAATCAATGGCCTGCTCTAGTCAGTAGTCACTATGCTGATCTTTCAGCCATGACACAGATTATGACTCTGTTTGCATGAGCTGAGTTATGCATTTCACAGCTTGAAGCACAGAGCTTTGTAAGGGACCCTGCCTTTTATCCACTCTGCTTCCTAATTGACAGCCTAGCTTCCATGTAGATGTGCTGTTTGCTTTTCTGTTTCTGACATCTGATAGTGAATAAGAATGTCTGATAGTCACTAATAATTTGTGCCTTAAATGCTGGCAGAAGTTTCTGAAGCTCTTCTATTCATAAAGTTGGTTGATCTCCCCAGTATTGAAGGACCCAGACCTTTTCTAGTGTAGGTTGTACTGCTCTTACAAATTCTACTTTGATGGGTCTGGCTGATCTACAACAGCAAGCACAGCTGATTGAACATCTATCAGGTTCCATGGATTTTTTTCAAGGCTCCTTACATCCCTTGAACAATTTTGCCCTAACTATCTTATAAGCTTGTTTCTCCCTCTCCCTCTTAGTCTCCAGGTGATGCCTCAGCCTCAGAGATCTCAAGTGACTGAGCAGCAGGCACAGTGACAAAATTAGTATTAAAATCTGAGCCTGACTATCAATTTGAGGTTATAGACTATACTATGTGTGTGTGTTTCTAATTCTTCTATCATGCATTACATCCCAACCACAATTTTCCTTACCTCAACTTGTCTCAGTTACCCCATCCATCCCTTTCCCTTCCCCAGAGCCACCACTACTTCTTTTCTGTTCAGAAAAGAGCAGGCCTCCCAGGAATATCAACTGAATGCAGCATAACCAGTTACAATAAGACTCGGCACAAATCCTCATATCAAGGCTGTACAAGACAACACAGGAAGAAGAAAAGGGTTCCAAGAGTGGACAAAAGTCAGAGATACACTCACTTCCACTGTTAAAGAGTCCCACAAGAACAAAATGCTATACAACTGTAACATGTATGTTTGGGGCCTAGATCAGACCCACATTGGCTCAGTGATTTCTCTTCAGTCTCTGTGAGCCCTTATGAGCTCTAGTTAGTTGATTCTGTGGGCTGTGATATTGTGGTGTTTTCAACTCTTCTAAATCTTCCAAGCTCCCCCCTCCCTGCTTCCATGGGGTTCCTCAACCTTCATCTAATGTCTGCTCCATTCAGTTGCTGGATGAAGTCTCTCTGATGATGATTTGGCTGGGCACCAATCTATGAATATAGCAGAACATCATTAAGAATTATTACATTGTTCTATCCTAGGTCTCTGGACTATCTAGCCTCTGTTTGGTGACTATGCAGGCAATGTCAGGCATGGGATCACTCTCATGGCATGAACCTCAAGTTGTACCAGACATGATTGCTTTAACAGTAGAAAATAGCTACTTTACTTTTTTTCTAGATATAAAATCAAAATAGAAAAGTTTAAATAAGGTGATAAAGACTGGAGGGAAGAAGATATCAGAAGATGAAAAGATCCCTCATGCTCATGGATTGGTAGAATTAACATAGGAAAAATGGCCATCTTACAAAAGCGATCCACAGACTCAGTGTAAACCACATCAAACAGCCCCACACAGTTATTTTCAGACCTTCAAAGAACAATACTCAACGTCATATGGAAAAGCAAAAATCCCAGGATAGGTAAAACCAATCCTGTATAATGAAAGAACCTCCAGATGTTTCACCATCCCTAATTTTAAGCTCTACTATAAAGCCTTAGTAATAAAGCTGCATAAATATTGGAATAAAAACATACAGACTGATCAATGAAATTGGTCAAAGACTTAGATGTAAATCTACACATGTGTAGACACCTTGTTTTGTTAAGGAAACCAGAATTATACAATGGAAAAAAAAGGCATCTTCAACAAATGGTGCTGGTCTAACTGGATGTCACCATGTATAAAAATGCAAATAGATCCATATTTATCACCCTGAATAAACTCAACTCCAAGTTGATCAAAGACCTCATCATAAAACCAAAAATACTGAACCTGAAGAGAAAGTGGGGAATAGCTTTGAGCATATTGGCACAGGACACTTCCTGAACAGACCACCAATAGGGTAGGGACAAGATCAGCAACTAATAAATGAGACCTCGTGAAACTGAAAAGCTTTGGTAAGACAATAGACAGTGTCAATATGATCTAATGGCAGTTTACAGAATGGGAGAAATATTTTCATCAACTCTATATATGACAGAGGGCTAATTTCCAAAATATATAAAGAACTCAAGAAACTAGGCATTAACAAAATAATCCAATTAATAAATGTGGCGCATATCTAAACAGAGTTCTTATCTGATAGATCTCAAAGGGTTGAAAAACACTTAAAAAATGTTCAATATCCGTAACCATTAGGAAAATACAGATCAAAAAGTCTCTGATATTCAATCTTACACCTCTCTGAATGGCTATGATAAAAAGCACTAGTGACAGTTCATTCTGGTAAGGATATAGAGCAAGGGAAACATTCCACCATTGCTGGTGGGAATGAAAACCTGTATGGACATTATGGAAGTCAATATAGTAGTTTCTCAGAAAATTGGGAATGTATCTACCTCAAGACTCAACTATTTCACTCCTGGGCATATGCTCAAAATATGCTCCATCATAACACAAAGACACTTCCTCCACTATTTTCTTTTTTATTCCCCATGATTCTTTTAAATTCACATTACATCCCAATCACAGACCCCTCTCCATTCTTTCCAGTCCCGCCCTTTCATATCCCAGCTCCCATTTCCTCCTTTCCTTCTCCCCAGAGAAGGGGAAGCCCCACTTGGGTACCACCCCACCCTAGAACATCTAGTCCTAGGAGGACTAAGTACCTCCTCTCCCACTCAGGCCCACCCAGGCATTTCAGGTAGGGGAAGGAAATCCAATGGAAGGCAACTGGGTCGGAGACAACCACTGCTCCAATTATTAGGGGACCCACATGAATATCAAGCTGAACATCTGCTACAAATGTGTGGAGGGCCTATGTCAAGCCTCTGCATGCCCTTTGATTGGTGGTTCAGTTTCTGTGAGTCCCTATGGGCCCAGTTTAGTTGACTCTATGTCTTCTTGTAGTACCCTTGACCCCTTCAGCTTGTTCAATTCTATCAATCACTCTTCCCCAGGATTCCTGTAGTTTAGCCTGATATTTGGATGTGGGTCTGTCCATCTGTTTCTATCTACGGCTGCCTGGTTGAAGCCTCTCAGGAGACAGTCATTCTAGGTTCCTGACTGCAAGCATAGGAGAGTGTCAATAGTGTCAGTGTTTTACTCTCTCCCGTGGGATGGTTCTCAAGTTGGCCCAGTCATTGGTTGGCCATTTCCTCAGTCTCTGAGCTATTTTTATCCATGTGCATCTTGTAGGCAGGACAAATTTTGAATTGAAGGTTTTGTGGGTGGGTTGATGTGACCTTTCCCCCACTGGAAACCCCACCTGGCAACAGAAAGTGGCCACTTCAGTATCTTTATGTCCTGCTGGTAGAAATCTCAGTTAGGGTCACCCCCATAGTCTCCCCATAGCCTATGCCATTCCAGGTCTCCAGATGGTCCCAGAGATGACCTCCCCCACACTGATTTCCATTCTCACTCACAAAGAAACCCTCAACTATATTTATAGCAGCTTTCTTCATAATATTTAGAACCCAGAAACAACCTAGTTGTCTTTCAATCAAAGAATGGATAAAGATAATGTGGTATATTTTCATAATGGAGTACTACAATAATGACATAGTTGAGAAAGTGTCTTTATGGGATTTTGGAGTATCTGTTTATCAAAAAGATGCCCAGGAGTGGGTGTAACTTGGTCTTAAGGTGGGACTATTCCCAGTTTTCTGAGAAACTGTCAAATCAATTTCCAAAGTAGTTGCATAAGTTTGCACTCCCACCAGCATTAAAGAAGTGTTCCCCTTCCTCCACATTCTCACCAGCATGTGATATCTCTTGAATGTTTGATATTAGCCATTGTGATGGTTATAAGATGGAAGTTGTTTTGATTTATAGTTCCCTAAAGAGTAAGGACTTTGAAAATTCTGCAAGTGCTTCTCAGACATTCAAATTCATCTGTTGAGAATTCTCTGTTTAGCTACGTTCTTCAGTTTTTTATTTAATTTTTTAAATTGGGTCATTTGGGTTGTTGGTGTCTAACTTTTGGAGTTCTTGTAAAGTTTGGATATTATCCCTCAGTCAGAGTAGGGTTGGTGAACATCCTTTCCCAATCTGCAGATTGCCATTTTGTCTTACTGACAGTGTCCTTTGCTTTACAGAAGCTTTGTAGCTACATGAGGTCCCATTTATCAATTGTTGATCTTAGAGCTTGAGCCATTGCTGTGCTGTTCAGGAAATTGTCTCACATACCAATGTGTTCAGAGCTATTTCCCACTTTCTTTCCTATGAGATTTAGGGTATCTGAATTAAAGAACACGCATAGTATGTACTGACTCATATGTAGATATTAACTAGAAAGTACAGGTACCATGATACACTCTACAGACCCAAAGAAGCTAAAAGAGAAAGAAGGCACAAGCAAGGATGCCTGAATCTCACTTAGAAGCAGATGGAGTGAGGAAACTAGGTGGGAGGTAGAATGGGAATTAGGGGTTCAGGATCAGGTGTGGAGAAGGACAGGAGGGGTGAAAATCAATGGAAATCTGCAACTGACAGGGGTGAGGAGGTGGAGAACATCTCCAGGCTAAGACAGAGACCAGGGATAAGGGAGGTGCCCAAGAATTAGTGGGTGTGATCTTAGCTATGACTCACAACATTGGGGATATGAAACCTGAGGAGACCCGGTGGAGCAACAGAGACAACACACCCACAAAACTTTCAACCCCAAATTTATCCTGCCTACAAGAAATGCAGACGTGGGGGTAGGATTAGAGACTGAGGGAATAGCCAACCCATAACCAGCCCAACTTGAGACCCATTCCATGGACAAACACAAATTCTTGACACTATTAGTGATACTCTTATATGCTTTCAGATAGGAGTATGATGCCCTCTGATAGACTCCACCCAGTAGCTGACTCAGACAGATACAGATATCCACAGCCAAACAGTGGTTGGATCTTGAATACCCTTATGAAAGAATAGGAGGAAGGATTGTAGGCCTTGAAGGGGATAGAAATTCCACAGGAAGACCAATGGAATCAAGTAACCTGGACCCTTGGGGCTTTCAGAGTCTGAACCACCAACCAAAGAACATATACAGGCTGGACCTAGGCCTCCCTGAACATATGTAGCAGATTATTAGCTTGGTCTTCATGTGGATCCTGAACAACTGGAACAGTGGCAATTGCAAAAGCTGTTGCCTGTATGTGGGATATGTTTGTCTGCCTTGTCTGGTCTCAGTGGGAAAAGAAGCACTCAGCCTAGCAGAGACTTGAAGTTCCAGGGTGAGGTGATATCTAGGAGTGCCTCAACCTGCTCAGAGGAGACCGGGAGGGGATTAAGGGAAGAATTGTGGGAGGTTGACAGGGAGGAGACAGTGAGTGGGATGTAACATGAGTAAGAAAATATAAAATAAATTTTAAAACTAAATAAATAAATGACAGAGAGAAAACAATGACATGAAATTAGAAGGCTAATGGGAAGAAACTAGGGAGAAATGGGAAGAACTAGGAAGAAAATTAAAATCTCAAGTGAGGTAACCCAGACCCAGATAGACAAACATGTATTCACTTATAAGTGTATGTTAGCTGTACCGTAGTAGACAATCATGCTATGGTCTACAGATTCAGAGAGGCTAACTAACAAAAAGGGCCTTTGGAGGAATGAAAAGATCTCCCTGGGAAGGGAAAACAGAATAGTATATTTTAGGTAGAATCCAGGTAGGTAGGGTTGGGAACTGGAGGGATCAGGTTGCAGGAGGGAAGGAAATACCAGGAGAAACAAATGAAATTGGGGAGGATTTTTTGAGGGCAAGGTGGAAACCTAGTGCAATTGAAACCCCATGTAACCAACAAGGGTAACCTGAGCAAAGACTCCTAGTCATGGAGGACATGGAACCTGAACTGGCCACCTTCCATAACCAGGCAAGTCTTCAAGTGGAGGGATTGGGACACTACCCAAGCCATAAAACCCTGTATCTACAATTTGTCCTAACAGCAAGATGTGCTGGGGTAAAGGTGGCATAAACTTTTGTGAATGGCCAATGAATGACTGCTTCAGCTTGAGACCTATGCCACATGAGGAAGCCTACCCTTGACACTGCCTGAGGACCAGTGGCTGGATGGCCAAGAGACCTAGTATAAAAACCAAACATGCCTGGCAACAAAAGTAAATGAGATAATTCTAAATATTCCACAATACTCCTAGACAGGAGCCTGTCATAATCACCATCAGATGGGCTCCATGCAGCAACTGATGGAACCAGATGCAGAGACCTAGAGCCAAACATTAAGTGGAACTAAGTGAATAGTGCACAAGAAGGGAAGGAAGGATTATAAAATTCACAAGGGCCAGAAACACAAGAACACCCATACAACCAGCAAAGCTGGACATATAGGGGCTAGCAGTCTGAATACACAATCAGTGAACCTGCATGGCTCTAACCTAGGAACTCTGCATATATGTTATAGTTTAGTAGCTTGATGTTTTTATGGGTTTCCTAACAGAGGAAGTGGGGCCACTTTCTGATGCTTTTGCCTGCTTTGGGGACCCATTATTCCTACTGGATTGCCTCATTCAGCCTTAATATGATGGGAGGTGCTGAGTCTTATTTCAACTCAATATGACATGTTTGGTTGATATCCCTGTGAGACCTGCCCTTTTCTGAAGGAAAATGAAGGAGCAGTGGATGGGCAGGGGAGAGGTGGTGTGAGGGAGGAATAGGAGGAGAGGAGGGAAGGGGAACTGTGGTCAGGATATAATATATGAGAGGAGAAATTAATAAAAAATAGCATTTGACACATTACCAATAACTGAAAACTGAGAGAGTTCATATACAAATCTGCCTTACCAGCCTTCCATAATAGTTCAATACAACTGGCCATCAATGTGTGATCCACCCTTGAGTCTGTGATTTCATGTTTGCTACTGTTTCCTATCAACCTTTCCTTCATGGTCCTTAATGCCCTGAATACTTACAAATATTTGTGGCTCCTCAGAGAACCTATTAGGGAAGTAAAATTTAGGGTCAAAATCTTGGTTAACAATCATAGTTGGAAGGATTAAGTTTATGCTCTCTCTCGTGTGGGTTTGTGATGGATTTGACCAACAGAATAATATGCATCCTGACCTCTTTACACTTTTAAAAGTGGAGGGAAGAAAGGAAGATATTAATTGAACCACAGATGATACATTATCATGTGATATCTAGCTAAAATTATTTTGAATTATAGAAGGCTTATATCTTTGGGGCAATCCTTCATTTTTCAAACATATTATTTGACAACTTTATACATGCCTGTAATCCATCCTGTCTACACTCTTCCTTTTCCTCTCTGTTATTCTTCTACCACAGTGATTTCCACCTGTCTTCATCACAAAAAGTCCCTATTCACTATCATGGTTTCTTGCTCTGATTTTGCCTTCAGACCTGCTAAGTTTAACCAAGGCCATTTACATGGGCATGGGTGAAAAGCTACATGCCAGAGCATGAGTGACTCCTAAGTCATAGCATCAATAAAGACAAAGACTCCCTTGCCACTGAAAGTTCCCAACGGTCATTCATTCCTATGTGTAGGGCAGAGTGAGGCCTCAGAATCCCGGCCAGAATATAAGGGTGAATATTTGTTGACTCAGTTTGTGTAGGTTCTGTGTAGTTTATTGCAGATGTGAGTTCATAATTGTCTAGGCCTTGTCATGCCAAAAATCCTGTGTTTTGAAGCCTGTCATTGAGCTCTTTTTCTCTTTTAGTCCCATCTACTGCCATGTCCTCTGAATCTTAGAGGTTACAAGTATTCTTTTTATTGCAGAACACACATCACTTGTTCTCAGCATCTTGACTAGTCATGAGTCTGCACCAAGCACTGTCTCAATCCTCAGTTTCCTTATCTCTATAGTAGATATATTAATAATGATTACTGACTTTGAGAAAGTCAGTAATGTAGTGTCAAACTCATACAGAGTTCACGTTCCTTTGTTTTTAATTCCATCTTGTTAAGCTCTTTGAAGGAAGTGTGTCATTGCAGACTGTGGACTCATGTTGCTAATCACAGTCTTTCTCACTTTCCCATCAAAAACTAAGAATACTGGCTCTGTGAAGCTAGGAGCCTGCTTAACATTTAATATCTGGGCTCTTTCTCTGAAGATCAGCATGCTGAAATGAAATGCCTTAAAATTAGAGTGCAGTGCATTCAGATATCATATCATAGTTGCATCTCCATCCAGGAAGCATGTGAAATCAAGCCAGTAAAGTACTTAAGTCTTCAAGAAAGGAATGTATGAGAAGGCAATGAAAATGGAGGTTGCTGCCCATGGCCCTAAGTCAAATTAACTTATAAAGCCCAGAAGAAGGATGCTCCTTGCTCTACTCAATATATGGTTTTTATGCTCATTTCAAAAATGCAGTTTTCCAGAGATTTAAGGCTTTCTGCTTGAACATTTGAGACTGACATCAGTTACTGAGAGACTAATACAAAGGATTCAGGATGTCCTTCCACAGCCTCCACTTGGCTTCCAGTTAAAGATATAATCGTTTCTTCCTGCAAGTGCTTCTGTTGTCTGCTCTGAAGATCTCAGCTTCCAGAACTGTAATCTCAATAATGTTTGTTTTATAAAGTGATCTTTACTCAGGTGTTTGATTATAGCAATAAAAGCAGATTAATTCAACTGTGAAAGCTTATTGGGTTTTGTCATTGCAAATGATATCCCGGGCAACCAAATCCACCCAGACTTGGTTGAATTTCACCCATCTTTTAAGATCTTATTTTTGCTTCTTTACTAAAACATTTTGCTTAAACCATCTAAACAATGTTTTGTTCTTCCTATAACCAACTTGGTTGGTAGGGTGGCTTTGAAACATTTGTTTATTGATAGTCCTTTTTAGAAAGAAAACTATGGGGTACACTTCTATGCTTCTATGATATTCATACCTGGCACTGAGTTTATACTTGGTGAGTAGTTGGAAAACAACTATTTTCAAACTGTTCATAAGAAAAAGTATAAAATCAAAAAATTTAAAAAAAGGAAGATTTTACCCACTATTTATTCAATGTCATATATTCAATGCATATACACTTAAGTTAAGATACTTTCATTATTCCTCATAGCACTTTGTAGAAAGTATTTTCATTTGCCAGAGCAAGGACTGAAAATTAGCAAGTGTAGTAAATGTATACAAGGCACATAAATCTTAATTAATTCACAAGTTACTTTTAAACCTAGGTATTCTATATAAATGGTTTGTCTTTTGTTCTATTCTCTCTTGCTTCTGGGTGAAATCAGTTTGTCTGCTGCTGGTGAAATGCATTCTGGGAACCTGTTGTTTCCAGGTGTCCATTGAGTGGTCGAGGATGTTCAAATCCCTCTGAACAGCAGGCTTGTCTCTACTCTGCAGTTTGCAGGTTACTTCCTGCATAAAGTATTATCAGACTGCAGATCACCCAGTGCTTTGCATAAGCATGTGGAGCAGTTGTTCTTTGTTGACAAATGTTAGACATAATGTAAATCACTATTTTGATGTATATAATTGGGTAAATCTTGATATATAAATATATTTGTAACAAAACCATCATTGCCATCATGTCAGTCCCTAAAATTCCCTTATGTTCTTCATACAACATTGAGAGGGAAGTTCAAGAGTGATGGTGAAACAAATGTGCTTGATATTGTTCTCATCTTGGGAGAAACAATTCAACCCAAAAGTGTTTGTTGCCCTTAGCAACCTGAGCACAAAAGCTTAGATCTGTCCATTATAACATACGACTTTAAAAAAAAAAAGCAAAGCCTAGAAGCTACCTGCCCTGGAAAGTTCTGGTTGCTTGCTTGTTCACCCCACCTTGTAGTTTTAGAATATAGAACAAGATTGAAAATTTGGACTGGAACTGAAGTCATTTAGGACCTACCTTGCTTCCTTCTGTCTGTAGAAAAATCTCTCTTCCAGTCTCATTGATGTTGGAGTGCCCTAGAAAGATTCCTGCGACCATGAAAAGTAAAGTTCCCTACCAAAAGGCAAAACAGAGCAAAGTTCTAGGCAGAGGCAGTTGACGCTTACAACAAAAGCTGTCAGGCAGTCATTCATAGCAAATGTCAGACTCTAGACACAAACTGCATTAATGTGTTAGAGAACATTGATTAGGGATTACAGAAGCTGCCTGTAAACTTCATGTTACCATTATTTAAAGAACATCAGAAGTGACTTGGTTCTATTTCTATCAGCATTTTATGTTTGTCTTGTAGGTTTCAAATCTGAGAAAGTCAACATTTATAATTATATGGAAGATGTACTTATGATGAATATATTATTAAAGGAAAAATTCCTAAATTAGTATAAGCATCAACTTGGTTCATATGTACTATACTTAATTTAAAGTGATTTCTATCATGTGAATAATTAAAGTTACTCCTCTGTTTGGGTTAGTTTTTGTCAACTTGACAACACATAGAGTCACCTGGGAATAAGGAACCTCAGTTGAGGAATTGCCTCTATAAGACTTGGGAGGGCAAGTCTTTGGGGGCATTTTCTTGATCAGATGATTGATGTTGGAGGGTTCAGCACACTGTGGATGTTGCCACTCCTGAGCAAGATGCTGTGGGTTCTATAAAAATGCAGGCTGAGCAAGCCATGCAACAAGCCAATAAGTACCATTCTTCCATACCCTCTGCTTCAGTCCCTGCCTCTACATTCCTGCCTTGAGTTTCCTGTTTGGCTTCCTGTGATCATGGGTCATGACCTTTTAAATATGAAATAAACCATTTCCTTCCAAAATAGTCATTGGTCATGGTATGTATCACAAAAATAGCAAAATCTTGAACAACCTTCAAATTGGAAAAGTTCCATTGGGGTTGGGGGAGGAGGAGCTTTAATTGTTCTTTACAAACTGATGTATACCAAGTCTGTAGAATGTTTTGATGTATGTCATACAAGTTTCAGTAGTAAATATTGTTTGAACATAAGTAGACTATAAAACAAAACAAGAATATAAATATGAAAAGGATGTAATTATACACATAGTAAATCCCCTCTAGGAAAACCCCTTGAGGCTTCTCAAAACCAAAAATCATTTCTCATTTTTTCCCCATTTTCTTAATTGTTTACTAATCAAAACAGCACACTAACCATTTTACTTTGGTTAGAATGACTGATGTAGAGGATACAAATGAATTCATTTTAGCCCTATCCTTAGGGAACACTAAACCTGTAAGAGGCAAGAAAACTCCATCACCCATCACTGTAATGAGAAAGGACTTCATGGTCTCTAAGGCACACAGAGCAAAGATCTCTAAATTAACCTTGAGTGAGGGTGTGCTTTCCAGAAGAGGAGACTATGGAGTAGGCTTTTAAGTAATATCTGAGTTGACTAAAGAACAAAGATGATAAGGAACTCAAGCCTAAGTGAGGTATTGAAATTACTTGCTAAGTATACGGTGTGTAGAAGACGAAGCCACCATAGAGGAATGCAGAATGGAAACAACAAAACAATGAAAGGCCCAGTGGGAGAGTCAAGAAGTGCGAACTCTATCCTGGAAACTGTGAGTAGACTCAGCTGACAGCAAAGAGGAATCCTAGTGACCCCCAGCAGCTCTTCAATCCTGGCTGGAGAACAGCTTTCTTCAATCATGCTTCATTGGTTGTGAGAAGACATTGTTGACTATTTCTCCCATGCCAGATAGGCAAAGAATTGTCTTCCGTTGGTGTACCACTAGACTGGAGCAACCCTTGGGACATTCCTCATCATTAGAGAAAAGAGGAGACTTACGAAGGGCAGGTGTCTGAACAACAGGTTTGGTACTCTGATCTCCCAGAGAAACACTATAGAAAGGATGGGAACTGTGAGCTGAGTTCAGATTTCAACTTTGAGACAATTTTGTTACCTTGAGAAACATATTCAAACTATTTTAGCTCAGGTCCCCCCATGATACAAAACAACTAATGATGACTGCTTCAATTGACATACTAAAAAACATGAAAGACCTTTTGCTTACAAATGCCCCTGCCAGTGGAGTGTAGGTAGTATTGGATTCTGAAACTCTGTTAATGTTTTCTTGTTTCCTTCAGAGGACATTTTGGAATGGTGGTGCCCATATTATAGCTGCGTCTCTGTGATTCCATGTAGTCCACTGTATTTTCCTGCTCTCTGGTCCCAAGATCCAGTGGTCCCCATGGGAACTCAGCTCTGCAACAGCCTGATAGCAGCAAACTTGTGAGTTTCTGGACTTAGAGTATGTGACAGGAGTATATGTATTTCTCATTGAAAACTCTGAGTGTACATTTCAAAGTTAGAACAGCCAGTATCTACCAGAACATCTCCAGTTGGAAGCCCAACAAACTCATCAGAACCTGAACAATGACCATTAATGCTGACAGTGCTGAGGAAGGGTCAGTGGGGAAGGGCATGGACTTCACTGAGGTCTCAGAGGCACAGGCAGATTTCTGAAATCAATTTCTCTTAAAATCAACTCATCCAAATGAAGTCATTATAAAGCTAACCAAGGATAACAGCTCCATCAATCAAATCTTGTGCCTTTACAGTTGAGTGAAAATTTTCCTTCCTTTTATAACCCAAATGGAGAAAGCCATTTAATTTCCCAGTTAGAGGCAACAGAGTCTTTTTATTCGCTCCTTGCTATTCACCTTCATCCAACAGCTCACCCCATTTTAATGCTGAGTTTCACCATTCACATCACAAGTATTGAAAATTGTTCAGGGGTATCATGGGATAGGGATGGGAGATACAACAATAAGTATCAGGATTTTTATGGAAAGAGCTAATCAAATTTTAGGAAGACACACTGATATGTTGTAGAGTTTCAAGGCAGGAGGTTAAAATAAGCAGTCCTCCCCCATGGTTCAAGCTCATGGTTAGTGAAGAATGAGTTTCGGGAATTTAGAGAGAGGGGTCAAAGAAGGAAGCAGAGGATCCCACTGTGTAGCAGCAGGGAAGAAGCCAGGCTCATGTTAGGATCATTCCCTTTTGAAAAATTGCAATATCACTCTAATAGCTGTAGTGTATTCATTTTTTGTTCTCATTCTAGGAAGAAATGAAGTTATTATGGAAGATAACTCCCTTGAAAAGAATAGCTGATGAGGTAGGTTGATTATGGCAGATGAATTACATTTGCCTTACTGCATTACATAAAGCCCAAAATACATAGTAAAATTATCACGAGACCAAGTCAGGGGCAGCCACATGCTCAGATACTGCACACAATAGTCAGAAAACCTGACAGGCATGTGAAAGTGCTTTCCAGATAATATTTCTCTGAGGATTTAGGGATTTCCAAAATGTGGGTGAAACAAACAACTATTTTTAAGATATAGGGAAATCAAGTAAATTCTTAATTCAGGGCCTGTTATGTGAATTTTTCAAAGTTATAAAGGGGATCAGAGCCATAGGTAGCTTTTGAGACCATGTGTTCAGGCTCAGAAGTGGCTTTATTCTACCAGTGCATGCCTTAGTTGTTGAATACTGAAAGATTTATTGATGAGAGCAAGAGTTTGAGGGGAGTTGGACAGGAGGAAGAACCTAGTGTTTGTGCTCAGTTCATGGATACTTAAAACAGTACTTTAAAGTTATTACTAAATTCATTGAAAACAGTCCTGTATATTTGTGTAAATTTCAATCTGTAGGTGCAGAAGCTGTTATACAGAAAAGTTAAATTGTCTAAGTAACTGAGGGCTAGGATAGTGGCACTAGAACCAGCTCCATGTCAATAATGCCCAGTTGTCACAGGCTAGTTAACATTCTACCAGATGGGTTCAAGGGAGTATCTATTTTTGATTAAAGTAGAAATTAAGGAAAATCAAATTGTATCTTTAATCCAATGCCAGAATTTTCTCTGCAAAATCCCTGACCAATATTCATGAGTTTCTACTTGAATGACTACAAGCATGAAGAACTGGATCCCTTACAAGATATATAACTATTGTATGTATGAGATCTGAACATTTCTCATATGTGATTCATTACTCTATCCTTATAAAACATATTCTCTAGTTCTTTCCATCATGTGTTTCACACTCAATCATTTATTTGTCAATACAAAAGAGTATTGAAATGTATCTACTAAATATTAGGCACTACACAGTTCTGAGAATAAGATACTGTAAAAATATCTTTTTGTGTGTGTGTTCATGAGCATGTTTATATATATGTGAATGTGGATGCATGCATGCCATTGTGGTTTTATGTATTTAAAAGTTGGAGAACAACAGATAGTGTTGATCTTTGCCCTTTTCCCACCATCTGCGAGACCGAGTCTCTTTCTGTTTGCCACTTCATATGCCAATTTAACTGGCCTCAAATTTTCTGGGCCTTTCCTGGTTTTCTCCCCCTATGTCACCATAGGAATACTGAAATTATAGATTGATGTTCTTTATTCACTGGGCTGTCTCCCCAGTCCATTATTATCATCATATAGTTTATATTGTTTAAGCCATGGACTTGGATATAACTCTATATTAATAATTGGAATTGGAAAGATGACTATCAGAACATATAGAAGCTTAGAAAAGACAGCCTGCATTTTAAAATGTGGTTTGCATAACTCTACAATAAAATATTTATATAGAAGGCCATAGACATGCCTCTGAAAATCTCTTAGAAGGTGGTGTGGGCAGAAGTCTTCCTATGAAAGCAACCAAAATCCTTGCTTGGAGCCTTGAAAAGTTTCCTCAAAGATCTGGCTAAGCTATTCCTAATGACATAGAGGAGTCCCAATTAAAGGGCCTGGTTGGTTTGCTTCAGGTAAAATGTGTGAGAGTTGAGGGCTACCACTATGCAAATGCTACCCTCCAGACTGATCCTGTGAGGCAGCATCTTTGCAGACTTCCTAACAGAAATGTCCATGAACAATGCCTTCTCCATAGCAAGATTGAACAGTGAACAATACCTATTATATGTCAGGCCCTTTCCCCAGTTATCTCCAATAATTTATTGAGAGCTGTGGTGATTGAAATATGTATGGCCCCCACACACTCATGGGTTTGAATGTTTGGCCAATAGGAAGTGGCACAATTAGTTGTGACCTTGTTGGAGTAGGTATGGCCTTGTTTGGGGAAATATATAACTTCTGAGGCAGGCATTTGGGTCTCCTAGGCTCAAGATAAGCCTGGTGTGGCACAAAATCACCTTCTGCTGCCTGCAGATCAAACGATAGTACACTCAGTTCTTCCAGCACCATGATGGCCTGGGCACTGCCATGCTTTTCACCCTGATGATAATGGACTGAACCTGAAAACTGTAAGCCAGTGACAATGAAAAATTTTCCTTTATAGAATTGACTTTTATATGGTGTCTTTTCACAGCAATGAAATCCTGACTTAGACAGTAGCATAGTGAAGAAAGAAATTATTCATTTTTATGTAGTAACTTAGATTTGGGCTCTTGAAATCTAAGTCTTCTTGCAAAGCTCAAAATTCCTAGCTTATTACAAAGGAGTAGAATTCTCAACCATGTGTCTCAACTATCAGTTGTTGTTTTATATTGTAGGATGCTGTTTTCTTTACATTTCTGAGCATACAACCAACAGACTCCTTGATACTCTAATTTAAGATTTAAGAGGAACCATGTTGAAATTAGAGCAGCTTTAGTTTTGGGATCTTCATTTACATAGGGTCCTTTTAGGATCTGAGGAGGGAGGCCTTTGAAACAGAACACATGTATTTCTGCCAACCCGCATCAAGAAGACACCTTTACAATTTTTTTCTTAAAGTGGTCTTTATATGGGTTGGAGAGATGATGAAATAAGTTACAAACATTTGTTGCTCTTCCTGAGCATGCAGATTAGGTTCAGTATCCACATAGCCACTCACAATTGTCAGTAATTCCAGTTCTAGGGAGTCTGGTGTCTCCTTTTGGTCTTGCAAGCACTAGGCATTCATGTGATGCACAGACATACGTGCAAGGAAAACAGTCATACACATAAAATAAAATTCACTAAATCTTTAGGAAAATAGTCCTGCCGGGCAGTGGTGGTGCACACCTTTAATCCCAGCACTTGGGAGGCAGAGACAGGCAGATTTCTGAGTTTGAGGCCAGCCTGGTCTACAGAGTGAGTTCCAGGACAGCCAGGACTATACAGAGAAACCCTGTCTTAAAAAACCAAAAAAAAAAAAAAAAAAAAAAATTAGTCCTTATAGTCCTGAAAATTGAGAATTATTTGAGAGAATAAAGGGGACCAGTGGTAGGGGGGACAGCCAAAGGTAATGAACAATGAATGAGATCAACATTAATTAGACCAAAAATATCATAATAAAGTCCCTCAATTAGCATAATTGATGTATGTTAATAATTTTTAAAATTGTGGCCAATTTTGTTTCATAAAATCTGTACTAAATTCATCTTTAGAAATAGCTCATGAAATAAATATTTATTTTGTTGTCATATATTCATTACATGAGATAATGATTTCATTATGACATTTTCAACTGTGTTTATTATGCACTTGAATCTTTATTCACCTATTCCTTTTCTGTTGTCCTACTTTCTCCCCCAACTGGACCCTCTCTTCTTCCCCAAAAGTTTTCCCTATGCTCTCAAGTCTTATTTTTTAGTTAATATTTATTATTTGTTTATGTGAATGTGTACATGTATACATATACATGTGCAGATGCAGAAGCAGATGGAGAAAGCATCTAGTCTCTTATGGCTTGTGTGAAAGGTTCTTTTTACCTACCTCACGTTGATACTGGAAATAAAATTTGAGGCCTCAGGAAAAATTTTAAGTGTTCTTAACCACTAAGCTCTCTCTTGACTTCTTTTAAGTCCAGCTTATGCAGAAGATAGAATATGTGCATTGTTTGCCTTTCTAGGCCTGCCTTAGTTTGGTGAATGTGAGCATCTCCAGATCTACCTATTTTTCTACAGGTGACATGATTCCATAAAATCCCTATTAAGCAGACCTGTCTGATGTGGAAAACTTAGTTATCTAGCCAACAGTGGATTTGAACTCATGGTCCAGCTGCCATGTACTGGTATAACTGCATGCACTCAGCTAAACAAATATTTCTTAAGTATCTAACAGATTCAAGAATTCATTCCAGGTACTTAGAATAAAGCTATCATATTGAATGCTTGCCTTGTAGAAATAATGGTCTAAAGAATTATTTACTTCTGACAATCTTGCTTTAAGGAAGCTATTTGCACAGTTACTTTCTTTAAAATAGGCCTTACTTTTGCTGGAGAAGAGATGGATCAATGCCTAAGGATGCTTGCTGCTCTTCCAGAGGACCCATGTTCAGTTCCCAGCACCTATATAACCACTCACAACTGTCTGTAACTCCAGTTGCAGGGATTCTGACCCACCAACACTTGGAAACAGAGATTTATGTGAAGAGAGGTGATTGACAGGGGATGATATCTGAGGTCTTTGGTTGACAGCTAATAACCGATCCCTAACCCTGTGGGGAGGAAACATGGAAACAAGCATTCAGCCTCACTTCCCTCATGTTCTTTGACTTTCTATGGCATTCCTTATAGGCAGTCAGAAAACAAATGATCACAGAACCACAGGGCTTATAGGAGCAGCCTCCTGGACCATGGCTTTCAGAATAGTGGACAGTGGTTCTGGAAGAGAAATGGATGACATCTAACATACTGATGTGTGATATTTAACACTTAGAATCCCAGCAAGGAGGTGTTCTGGGGAAAGGATTGTATAAAATAGATTGTCCATTCTGATAATGTGTAAAACCTAGAGAAGCACAAGAAAACATACCAAAAAAAAAAAAAAGCATGCTTGGTTGTAGTATTGGGTTGGGAGCTGGCAGTATTTGATATCACAGAAGTTTACATTAGTCTAAAGGTATCTAAAGTTTGCCTTTGGCCAACTTTGACACCTTGTTACCAACATATAAAATGGTAAGCTTCCCAGGGGAGTCTTCTTTATCGTCATCTAGTTTACAAATGAGGACATGTTTTTAAAAGTTGGTTAACCTTATATGGAAGGAGTTTGCATTCCCCAGCTATAGTGAGAATCGTAAAATCTTGGGAAGCACAATGTAAAATAAGTATTTGGTGGCAAAATGCCTTATTAACACCTTGGCTTACTGTTAATTAGACATGTCCTCCAAGTGCATTTGACCTGGGAGGCTGAATGTGGGAGATACAAGACAGTGAATCATTGTTTCCTTCTTGAAGTGTCCTTAAGCAGAAAAGCTATTTCCAAAACGATGCAACAGAGAATGTCCCACCCATGGCAATTAAATGATTTGTCCACATGAAAGACATGTTTTCAATCTCTGAGTTTACTATGTTGACTATGCAAATGAGATCTTCCAAAACTGCTTAAATATAACCAAAGCAAACTCCAAGAAACTTACAACTCTCAACAAAGTTAATGGCTACTCTCCCTATATTCAGCCACTAGGCATAATTAATAGCCAGAAAGCCCATCCTCCAATGAGATGCCTAAGAAAATTAATATAATCCAGAAACATATTAATCAATATGTTAAGGTTAACATATATGTTAAGGCCCTGGGATAGGGTTAAGGAATTTTGAGATATAAATTAAACTTACAAATTCTCTTCTTTGGACCCTTTCATTTGGAGAATGAGCAAAGTATGGCCTAAAAATATAAAGCAGATTTTTGAAGTTCACCCCTCAAGTCAGTATAAATTATGAGATACCATTGCCCCAGAATATTCTGTCATAGGAATTCTCATCCTTGTAGCTACAAAACACTCTTTTACAAAACACAGACAAGCGTAGCTGCTGTCTGAGGCCCTCAGAAAGTTACTCAGTTTAGGGGAGAAAGTGTATTAATCCTATCTATCTTCTTCAATAGCAATAATGTTCTCTATTGAACAGTAGAGAGTTCAATTGGAGAAAATTTGTGAGTGAAAAGAAAAGTGAAA
The DNA here is from genome assembly GCA_019843965.1 of Rhynchomys soricoides. Taxonomy (NCBI): domain Eukaryota; kingdom Metazoa; phylum Chordata; class Mammalia; order Rodentia; family Muridae; genus Rhynchomys; species Rhynchomys soricoides. The sequence continues at coordinate 9,490,164 of JADRCH010000098.1, read as the reverse complement.
ACCTACTGGTTTTGTCTATTTACACTAAAAATCGCTTAGCTTTTACAATTTCTTTTATGTCTTTGGGCTATTAGTTTCATGAAAAGTGGAATTGGGAAGTATTCATTCTCGAGATTATTAATAATGCTTTTCAGATGTATATTGATAAACTTTATCAGAAGATAAATACTGTATAATTGTCTTAGTTACCATTCTAATACTGTGAAGAGACACCATAACCAAGGTGACTCTTGTAACATGAAGCAAATGGGACCGTGCTTACAGTTCAGAGGCTTAGTCTATTATCACCATGGTGGGAGCATGATGATATTAGGCAGGCATGGTGCTGGAGCAGTTGTTGAGAGATATACATTCTGATCTTCAGGCAACTGGCAGAGGGAGAGCTACTATGCCTGGCATAGGGTTTTAAAACCTCAAAGCCCACTCCCAATGCCACATTTTCATACCCAGAAAACCTATAAACATTAATCTGGAGTTAATAATATACAAGCAAAATAAACAAAGAATTGTCAAGGGGAAAAAAAACCTCCAAAATACCATTAAGTTCATTTTGTGTTGGCCATGGACTGGTGAGCATGGAACCTGGCCTTAAGCATGGTTTATATACCCAGTGAGACAACACTGGAGAACACTGATCTTTCCTTTGAGAGTGGTTATCAGTTGGAGCTAGCTTCTGGGTTAGGGATGGGGCTTGTGTCCACTTTTTGACTCTTTGACTCTTTGAGGTTCAATTTCATCTGACTTAGACATGGCCCTATCCTTGCTGCCAAAGGCTTCTGTGATATCATATGTAAGTTCTGTGTATCTAGAATAGTACTGGTGTCACTGAGGTGGTCTGAGGTATAATGCTATGATACTGCTTACAGAGCAGTCATAAGTTCCACTATTTTTACCTGTCTAAACATCACTTTGTGCACAAATATTATTTCCATGGCTGATAAGTTTTTCACCTGTTTCACTGACAACTAATATCTTGTTTCTTCCCATATATTAATTTTATCAGCTGTTTTGCATCTCTGTGGAATTCTCTAGGGAGTTCTCTGACCACTCCTTCTTCCAAAGACCAACAGGAGCTATCCATAATCAGTTTAAAGTAGAAAAACTAATGCATATTGACAGTATTGAATCCTGATAGAAGATTATGATACTATTGTTTAATTTCTAGTTCTATTCATGAAGTAGAGACACATGTGCTGGACCAAGGACTTGACCAGAATTAAAGTTCAGGCTTCAGTTTCTAGTCTGTTTCTATGTAGAGTAAGACATAATAACTAAGAGAATGTTAAGAAAAAGTGCGCTGTATAAAAAAATTTTGTCCATGGTCGGAACTAAATCACTCCACTATGAGTGACTTCAAACAAAACTACAAAAAGACTATCTATTTTTCCTCTTTTTATAAAGAAAGTAAATTTCATAGAATGCTCTTTGAAGCCTGTGAACATCAATAAGATCCATGGCCATGAATCCTCTATGTTACAGTGAAGAAAAGTCAGCAATGCCCAACACAGGTGTTAAAATATTAGCTTGGAAGGCACATTCCTTAGCAACAGGCCCACCTGACTTTCAGTTTTGTATTTATGGCATTGAGAAATAGTTATAAGAAAGATGGTAAAGATTCATGCAAATATTACTTAACTAAGATAATTTATAGTTCAGATGGTATCACAATTCCATGTGGTATAAGCCAAAACAAATTAAATAAGCCACAAACAATATTGTGGGTTTTCTTGAATTGACAGATTCTTTAATTCAACAATTAGTAATTGAATGCATGCCAGGTTTGATATACTATACGCATTGGTCACAAAACCATATGCCTCACATAAACTATTGTAACAAAAGGACAGTAGTACATGTATGTGATAGAATATTATGCTTTTTATTATACTTTTAGGATAAATACACTTCATTTAGAATAGGCTCAGAAATATATGAGTGGTTTTTTTTTGTGCAGCCAATTTATAAGATAAAAATTCACTTGGATCAGGAAATTAGAGGATTCAATTAATGATAAGGTAGATACATTGAACGTCTAATAGTGCATTAGACAATGCTATGGGCACTTGGAAGAGCAAAAATTGTTTATTTCACACCTAGGATGTGAAAAGAAAAGAACAGGAAAAGGAAAAGACAAACTACTGACTCCTTCAAAGGCACTCTCTGATGGCTTGAAGACTGATCCCTCACTCCTGTCTTAAAGGTTCCACCTCCCCTCAATAGCACCACATTGGAGAACAAGTCTTCTGTATGTAGTAAGAATTTAAGATCCAAACTGCAGCAAATCACAAAGTATTTAAAGTAAATATATCATTTTAAAATGTTATGTATTTATGTTTATACCCTTGTGACTCAATTGTTGAAGAAGAAATTTTGTTTTAGAATAAACTATAAGAATATTCTGACTTTCATTTCTTGACTTCTAAGATAATATAAACATATTTCCATTTTAACTGTAAGAAAAATTCTGTGAGTTCTCCATGGAGTCTGAGCTCCATTGGCCTTCTCTGCCAGTTTTTTTCAATGAAACATCTATGAACTACAGCACACATAGTTAAGAGGTAACTATGGTGTCTATTTTATGCTACAATTTCTTAACGTTTGTTACAATGTTTGTGTGTTAATGTTGTGTCCAGATATTTGGTCCATTCTAGGACAGGTGCTACTTTAGAGGGTGCTGCCACCTCTTCTCCTGCTGGAAATAATTGACTATAGTGTGACAAGCCTAGAAGAAAGCTAGACAGTAAATAGAAGTGAGAATATTTCACCTGATTTTCCTTTTGGGAAGACTTTTAGAAATGAACCTCCAGCCTCCCACATCCTAGACACGATGTCTTGTTTTGAGTTACATTCCTTGGACCCAATTAGTTTGCTCTTGTGGATTCCTCTGAGAAGAAAATGGTCTTTGCAGCCTTTTAAAGAGTGCTGAATAACACACAAATGCCTCTAACAGCAAAATCCTGTTCCTTTCTGGAATCAGACAGGAGGAGTTTGGTCTAAGTTAGGCATCCTGTGACTCTTGACATTCCCTTGCCCCAATTCACTTGTCTTCTTTATCTTCACCTTAAGGCTTTTGTATTTTAGTTAGAGCACCATCATTTCATTTCTTTTGCTTCTGTCTCTGTTTTGTAGAGATTTGGTTAAAATGTTATTCTAAGAAACAGGCTTTTAAAACTATGCTGTTTCCTGACTGAAAACAAAAAGTATCCATGACTGGTAGTAACATGTTGGACAATGTAATCAGTTAACTTTGCACTAGTGAATGATTGGCTCATTACCATTGGAGAATAAGCCATTGGGATAACACAAAGTTATACTACTTAATTGGTAAAAGAATAGAGTGGGTTGGCTGTATTTGATAACATCAAAGGCACAGTAAAAAATGAAAGACTGGGAGTCCTCTAAAGTCACTTAAAGAAGGAACAAGAAAGGATTCCATAACAGTTAACTCTAGGTGTCCATATATGAAAGTTTGAATTCTATCAAGTCTCAGATAAGGTCTGACTAACATTCACAACCTTGGCTCTAAGAAGAAAAATCCCAGTGAAAAAGGAGATCTGGGATTTGTCTAACCTGGATCTAGACACACATACATACATACAGAGAGAGAGAGAGAGAGAGAGAGAGAGAGAGAGAGAGAGAGAGAATTGCTATTGGAAAATATAAAACTATATATCTCATATGTAATACCATGACAAAATATTCAATATAAGGAAGGAGTCTGATCTGTGATTAGAATGCCATGTGGTTGGCTCGAATCCAGTGCTGTGAAGCTGGAGGCAGGTCTGAAGGTTATATGTGGGCTTGGGTACTTAACTGCCATAGCCAGTGGCAATCCTATTTGCAACAAAGAACAAATCATTATTACTCAGACAAGACAACCTGTTGGTAGATAAAATGGCATACAAATCTTTCCCCCTTGGAATGGAACTTCATCTAAGCCATTCATCATCATTTACTGGATGTGCCTTTGAATTCTTCCCTGGAGCCTTTGTCATCTCTACCAATAGAAAATTTGTAGAAAATCTAATGTAATTTTGTGACTCTCATACAAAATTGACTGTGAACAAAGGGGCCTTCTTGCAGCAAAGGAGGTATCACAATAGACTCACTTTGGTGTTCTTAGAATACAGCCTATCATTGAGTAATAGTAGGCTTGATTTAAGACTCAGCATAAGTCTTGTTTTAGGACAATGTTTTCAGTGGTTGGTTACTTCCTTCAAGGTGTGGCATATGCTTTGAATTTGTGCTAGTTTGCTTATTTTAAGTCCCGTGTGTGGCTCTGGGAAGCAAGGGTGAAAGTGAGAATTAGGCCTGACCCTTGAACATGTGTCCTATATACAGAATCAGTGCTGTCCATTCTCTTTATCTTGGAGCCCGCCTTACTTATAAAACAAAGCTCTATAAGGCCAACAAATGCTTTTCCAGGAATCATTTTAAGATCTGTCCTAAACTCAGCTCGATTGCTTTGGGCTTATCCTATGTCATTGGGGAGTTAGACAAGGAAGCACACCTTATCCTGCTATTATAAGGAGAAGAGGTATAATATAAGCACACCATAAGAGTAAGCTGGGAATCTACAGAAATCATATAATGACTGGGTTTTGCTTTACGTTTCCATGTTGAGTAATGACCATTTATAAGTAATGACAATAGTCTCACAGAATAAGGGTAAAACAATATACATCCAGATAGTGTAGCGATAAAGGCCTGAATTATCTCAGCCAGTCAAATAACCAAGCCCAGCTGAAAGGCTGAACAAGGCTTAAAATATATAGGTATGTATTACTGAGTTGTATAGAAAACAAGGCCGTTATCCCATTCCAGAAGGTATATTACATAGAGGTGATCAGAAAATTATCCTTATAAACTAAAGATATCACAACATGCCTTTGGTTGAGATGCCCCTGATGACCTTTGCTATCCCCAGTATCAAAGGGCAGACTATAAAAAGAACAGATGAGTGTCAGTTGTGTCCTCTCTATATATTGCAGCAATGGGATAGTAACTCATAGAAATATTCCATGCTTTGACATTTAAATTTTTATTATTATTATTACTATCATTATTAATATCATCATTATTATAATTAGTTGTTGTTATTGTACTAGTAGTGTGTGGGGGTGGGGGGTACACACATTCCTGCTTATACATGTGGAGGTTGGGGGACAATTTTTACAAGATGGATATCTCCTTCTAAAATGAGTCTTGAGTCTTTTGTTGCAAGTGTTTATAACCACTGAAAAATCTTGCTGGCCTTTCACTTAGTTTTCCAGGAGATCCCAATGTGTATACCATCAAATTTGCATTCATCAGACTTTTACCATTCTCTTAGAATGTCTCCATTGAAAACATGGATTTAGTAATACTGGGGTCCCTGAGCTTCATGTAACAGAAGACCGTGGATGAGTCAGACTAATATAGATGTTGGCTTTGAAGCTGACCCTTCCTTTGCAGCAGAATAGTCTTAGCTTCATAAATATCTGTTTGAATGTTCTTGTTGATCCCTGTGGTTTTGATGAATTCAATAAATCCTTGAAATTCATCCCAGATTCTTTTTTCAAACTCATAAATGATTATAAGCAGAAGCAAAGTCACTAGTTAGCTCACACTGATTTCAGTTCACCATGTTAGCTCATATGTATGGAAATTTGGCCTTAAAGGAAAGAGTATAAACAAACTAGCATGATAAGAAAAAACTCACAAAGCAAAACAAGTAAATCAACCAGTGCTCACAAAATATTTTATTAATTATTGCATATTGTATATTGAGTCATATAAATATATACCATAAAACAAAGTTTCTCCACTCCAGAAGTTACACATTGCTGAGATGATAAGAAACATAGCAGTGTAAGATTTAAAAGTCAGTGATTCTTACAGAGTTCCAAAGAAGTTACTTCATAAGTTTTCAGGTTCTCAGAAAAGGCTGCAGAAGAGATCCACTTAGAAACCCAGATGTTGTAAATTCTCCTTTAATTTCTTCCATGAAAGATGATGAGGGAGTCTTAGAATAGACTGAAATTTCCTACTGGCTAGTGTTCTGGGCTAGGACATGAAGTTGAACACTGCACTATTGTATGACCACATGTTTTTTTCAAATAACAATAGATGTCTTCTGCAGGCTCCCACAGGGACATTAATCATAATCTGAGGCAGATGTTGTATCTCCTAGGTTGTGTGAATGATGGACACAGGAGAGCTAAGCCCATTGGTTCTATGGAGAGCAACATTAGTTCTGGATTGAAGTGGCTTTATCACTTCAGGTTTGAGTCACAGCATACATTTCCAGTATACATTTCAGTCTGTTTCCAGTTTCAAACATTATAGAGCTTCTCTTCTTGCAGTATAAAGCTTATGTAACCCAGATATTGTCTTGTTTGAATGAGTGCAATATAATTGTTTGAATACTTTGCAAATGTAGTCTTTCCTGGCTCTTTAAAAAGGATTTGAGACACCAGTGCTGGCTTAAAGTTCAAGGGATCCTGTGAGAGAAATCTGGGGAAGTTCTAAAAGCTGTAAGCCAAACAGAGATTCACTCTTACTGCTTCAAGAAGTAGATGTTGTTGATAATAGAAATGATCCAAGAGGTCCCTCAGCTCCGGTTGAAAATATGCTGGTTTTAATTTCACCACAATTAAATGGAAAGTACAGCTGTAAAGTGTCAAATTCTATCCTATGGATCCATTAGGTATAAGGATGCAGAGTTTATATTAGTACATATTATAAGTATTTGGGATTATATGTATATACATCAGGACCTATATACATTAATATGTTGATATGTGTATGTGTGTGTGTGGACATATATATTAGGGTTTAGAAAATATATTAGGAATGATATGCATATATTTGGAATATATTCATATATATGCATATATACACATATACATATATGTATGTTTATGTAAGTAGATTAGATTCCTAAGATTATTGCAATTAACTGAAATACAGATGATACAGTATCAGTGTCATAGTAAATGCCATTTCTGACTCGACAGAAAGATAATTACATCAAACCCCTCAAAAAAGAGAGTAATTTCCCATAATAGAAATTGTAACTAGGAGAGATTGTTCAACAAACATCTCTAGAAGCCACTGTGACAACTGCTTGGAGAGAAATTGTTCAGTGCACATTATGGATTCAGATAATACTGTAGATATGAAACACAGTGGAAGTCAAGAAATCTAGGGTCACAGATGACACAAAGACAGTACAGAGAGTCTGATACAGTCTAGTCTGGAAAGTATTTTCCTGTAACTGCTTGGGAAGTATATGGAGTGGCAGTGGTACCAAGCAGCATTTGGCTTTGGTTAAAGGCAGAATTACTTTCCAAATATGCATTACAGGTTGGAATTGGTGTGGACTTGCCTCAAAAGGTCAGCAGAGATGTCCAATGAATTAGAATTGATTCACACTGAGTGTCAACTGCTAATAGACTAGAGCATATATCTGGGTTTGGTGGCAGACGTTTGCAATCTGATCAGTAGATAGACGGAAGCTAGAAGTGTGCAAGTTCTAGTCTAGTCTGGATGGTTTAGGAAAACCCTGGGCTAGGTTCTTCACACAAAAATATACACAACATAAGTTATAGTTTTATTTTTGACTATGTTGAGTTAGCAAATCATCTATTGCAAGAAGAGAAAAATTATTCTGTATAGAATAGTTAGAACCACAGTATCTTTCCTAAGCCAATAATTTGAAATGAGGGGTATGGAAGTAAAGACTCCATGAAGATGGACGACTGATTCTCATGAGTAGATATGGATCTGAAATTCCAAGATGGAGGTATTGGCTTGAAAGGTTCTTTACAATCTGCCTTCTCCACTACCAGTCCCTAAAAGCAGTGCCTGGGACCTGCTTCCTGATGAAGTGGTATAGTATTGGAATCAGCTTCATTGCAGCACCTTGGACAACTTTTAATAGCCTGCTGAACCAAGTAATTAGGGCACAAGGTTTTTTATTTTTTATTTTTTTGGTCCCTTCACCATATTTAAGTAGGATCCATCAAAGATAATCCGGTTGGATAATATCTGCCATGATGTATCCTGAAAACATTATCTGAAGTGAAAGATGTCAGTCATGCAAGAAGTCATGTTGCATTACGTTTATAAGCAAGGTCTAGGATGGGCAAGTCCATCAAGACAGCAATCCAGTTAGTAGCTGATGGGTTGGACAAAGATGGATTATATTCAGGATACAGAGAAAGTGTTTTCCTACAATATATTAAAGAAATTATCTCAAAGGCATGCTTGTTAAGTGCAACTGTCTGGTTCTGCAATTTACCTGGCTTGACTTTCTACCCATACACTGTCAAAGCCAAAAGAACTCATCAACATCTGTAGGCTGACTGCCTGTTCTGCCCCTTCCACACTACTGCCTATTTCTTATGTTTTGGAAGCTACACAAGTTGTTTGACTGCCCCAGTCTCTCATGAGAATCATATGAACAGACAAAATCATAGCACTCTGGAGTGGTCCCTTACTTGAAAAGCCTGATGAAACATATCATGTAGCAGCTACATATGTCTCTTGTCTTTTGTGGCAATGAGAAGCCTCTCTACAACTACTGGTTTTGTTGTTACTGAACTGAGTTCTGTGGTTCTACTTCTTAATTTAAGATCAACATCTTTTCTGACTGGTCCGTAAATGTTTAACAGCTATGACTAAATCATTCCTGTTTTCCTACTTTTATTCCTCAGGAAAGGAGTCAGGCGGTTGATCAAATGCTCACGTTGAAGGCTTTACAGTAGATGTCATCATCACTGTCCTAGGTAAGGCCCAGCACCTTCTCTTATGATCCTGGGGTAGGAGTAAGCATGTAGATTAACCTTTCAGGGGCTGGATGGTGAGGAGTCATTCACTTCCACCATCTAGAATCAGTGGTACTGATTTATAAACCCAGGATCCATGATAAAGAACAGACTTTGGCGATAGATAGGATTTTTATGGTTGGTGTATTTTGTTTGGGTTCTGAGAATTGAACTCTGGCCTCATGCTTACCAACTATACACTTTACCACTGAGTTAAAACTCCAGTCTAAACCTCAATTCCTTACAGCCAACTAACTGCTAGATGACAGGGGAAAATTAAATTTCATCACTCTTTCCTTGAAAATGTGTATTGTTGTATTAGTCTCTTTACTGTTACTATAAAAATTACCTAGATAATAGATTATTATAGATTAATAATCATGCCAAAAGGGGCTTGATAAGCTCACAGCTTTGGAGGTTTGGTAAGATGGTGCCAGCATCAAACTGACTCTGGTGAGGACAACATGATGCATCATGTCACATGACAGGAGTAAGTGCAGTGGAAGATTATGTGCTGAGATAGGAAGTCAGAGTGATGATCATCAGACTCATTAGCCTGCTCCAGTCAGGACTTACTGAGGTCCTATGAGAACTGCATAATCTATGCTAAGGAATGTATCTTTGCTTACCTGATCACCATATACTTGACTTCACCTCCTATAACTTCCAACACACAAACTGTTATGTAACAAATTATAGCTAGCCAAGCAATAACTCTTGCTGAAAACCAATAAAGTATGTGTCAGTGGTAACTAAGATAGCATACATGTTCAATAAAGTACTAAGCATTAATAGACATTACTGAGTAAACAGAGTTTTATATTGGCCATAGCATTAATCAGCCCTTGCTTTCCAGAGAAGAAAGTGAACAGATGCTTGAGATGGTGATTCAGTGATGTGGAGAATTATTAGTCTTTCTTCTCAGTTTATAGTGAACAACATGCCCCTTACTCTGTGTTATAAAACTAACACATTTTAAAAAATAATAGGATTTTAGCATTCGGGCTAATGTATCTTTACAGAAGATGATAGAAGAAACAAATGCATAAGGGCTTCAAGACTACAATAACAGAATCTATGAGTTCTTTATCCTTCCTCATCTTCTCTCAGTGCCCTTCAGAACAGAGACAGGGTCAAATATCCATTTCCCTGGGAGAGTAGCTCCTATTTTGGTACAAAAACTTATGGTTGAGGTTTTACAAGTACTAGTTTTAGGGTATGTTTTCCCTAAGGAGCAATATTCTGGAATAGTCAGTTAATGTAAATTAATAAAAGTACAGTTCTTAGAGGAACAATCTTGTAAATTAATTGGGTTGTATTAACCTACAGGTACTTTTGGTTTACTTGGGAGTTGGAAAATTACTTCATCTTCTCCTACAAAAGGATCCTATGTGCTATTATTTAACAACATTACTTTGTGTGACAGCTTTCTAAATTGCTTAATTGTTTAGAGTCCTTGTTGAACAACTCAGTGTAGTAATACTCCACATAGAAACACTGATGGGTAGTTCAGGTGTACAGGTTGACAGAGTTAAAAGGACTTTCCTTGTCATCTTAGACAGACTGTATGAGAATAAAAAATTAAGCCTTATTACTCATTATTTTTTAATTCCTAATGTCTGACCTAAAATATCCTAGATTTATCTTGTATTTCCTGTGTCCAGATTGTGCAACAAATTATTTTTTCAAGAAAAAAAAGGTTTATTAACAAAAAATCAAGCAAGCAAAAATAAATACTAAAGCCAATTAATAAAATAAGAGGTGCTTGGATTCTATAGTTATAAAAGCAAATATTAGTATTTTTTGAGATAGTTCTTTGGAATATCATTTCATATCCATGTACTTGTCACATGTAAATAAAAAGGGCATCCTTGAATGAGTCAAGGAATCTCTTTGCTTTCCATTGATTGAACCCAGGGTCTCAGGCATACTAGAGTGGCACCCTGCCACTGGGACACATCTACACACATCTTTACACATTGTATTTTGAAACAGAGGTTTGGTAAGTTGTCCAAACTTAGTTAACTGTCATCCTCCCATGGAGTCTGTGCACTAGCTAAGATTATAGGTACCCAGGCCTTGATACAGTTTTGTTAAAAGTTTATCCTTTAAAAAGGTGGACAATTTTTGATTATATAATACCTAATAAGTAATTTGTCCTTGAATTTTCAAAACATTTCTATTAATTTTTGAGAATTGTATGCAGTGTTTTAAATTGCCCTCTGACTCCTATTTTAAGGATCCCCTCCACACCCTCATCCTTTCCCACCCATTTTTTAAGAGTCCTCCTCTTACTCTTCGGCTCATCCTCCTCTTCTTTCTTCCTCATCATGTTGTTTGTATTGCCAGAGCACACTTAGGAGTAGAACCTCACCTGGGTATGTGGTTAACCTGCAGTTCTCACATTATTAAAAAAAAAAAAAAAAAAGCCTGACTCTTCCTCTGTTGGCATCTATCTAATGCCAATAACTCCTATGCTAGTGGTGGTGGTAGGATTTCATGATCACCTTCCCCTTTATGTTGGGATTTTATCTTGCTGCCAAACTTTCTATCAGTTCATATGTGCATTTGCCACACTGTGTCTGGAAAACACTAATTCCCTGAGATTATCCACCACTGTTGACGCTTACAAATTTTTTACCCCACCCTTTATTTGAAGATTTCTCAGCCTTGAGAGCAGCTTTATACTATGCATGTACAACTTTGGTCTGAATCCTCTATAATCCTACTTTTTACACACTAAGACATTAAGTCTGTTTTTGTATTGTTTACTACTTCAAGAAACAACTCCTTTGAAGAGAGTTGAGAGTCTCTGATTTATGAACATAGTAACAAATCATTAGAAGTAATTTTAATGCTATATCCATTTGTCTATAGCCGACTTAGCTATAGATTCTTGGGTCTCTTAACAGTGACAAGTACACATTCATTTCATAGAGTTCACCTTAGATCCAATCAGAAAGATGAATACCCCCTGTCCTGGCTAGTTTTATGTCAACTTGACATAAGCTGGAGTCATATGAAAAAAGGAACCTCAGTTGAGAAAATGACTCCATGAAATCCAGCTGTAAGTCATTTTCTTAAGTTGTGATATATAGGTGAAGGCTCACCCCATGGTGGGTGGTGCTATCTCTGGACTAGTGGCCCTGGGTTCTATAAGAAATAAGACTGAATGAAGCCATAGGAGAAAGCCAATAAGTAGCACCCCTCCATAGCCTCTGTTCCTTCAAGTTCTACCTGTTTGAATTCCTGCACTGACTTCTTTTGATGATAAACAGCAGTATGGAAGTAAAAATCAAATAAACCTGTTCCTTCCCAATTTGATATTTTGGTCATGGTGATTCATTACAGAAACAGAAACCCTCATTTAGACACTGTTTTGACATTTGTGCCACCACTGTAACAGTGAGCATAACTTTTCAGTCATTCATATATATATATATATGTGTGTGTGTGTGTGTGTGTGTGTGTGTGTGTGTGTGTATTTCAAAGATGGATTAACCTGATGACTACTTTTCTCCTTGGTAGGGTAGATAGTACCTTCTGTCATGATGAAAGCTAAATAGTAAGAATGTAGCTTCCAGGTGAGAATCAGCTTGACTTCTCTATATTCTGTGACTTAAGTACATGATGTCTTTAGCAATGAGGTCTTACTCACAAGTCATGGAAAGAATCTAAGAAAACTGGAAAAAGTATGATTCTTGGAGTTCTGTGTGACATTTTTGGTTAATAAGTTAAAAAAAAAAAAAAGTAACCCAGTACTGGTACTGGTATTTTTATTTGCTAGCATCTAGGTTGCTTCCTATTAAATCCTATTATAAATAGAACAGAAATGGACATAATTGAGCCAGTGTCTCTGGTAAAATGAAGTATCTTTTAGACACATACTCAAGAATGTAGTTGGTACAAATCTTTTCCCATTTTGTAGGTTGCTGCTTTGTGCAAATTTGGTTATTTCTATTTATTTAAAGTTTTGGTGTCTTCATAGTTTGCTTGTAACACCTTTAAATGACAAGAATTAAAAAGCTTAGTCCACAAAATTTTGCTTTTGCTGATGAAAATTTGCATGTGTTATACTTATTGTTTTACCTTTAGCATTTTTGTCCATTTTAGCTCCGTGCCTTTCTCTGTGAGTTCTAGGCCAACTAGGTCTACAGAGTAAGTTCCAGGACAACCAGAGCTACACAAACAGAAATTCTGTCTCAAAAGAAACCAAAAAAAAATAATTATATGCATCTTTTTGCCTTCATCTCTTGATTTCTTTCAGATGAGTTTTTTTCTCAAACTATTTTTTCTCTCTGTTGATGTTGAAGTGACTCCTGGTTTCTGCCCTTTCTATACCTTCTGGATTTTTAATATGTTGATGAGTTGTTTCTAAACTATAATAAACATATCTGTTCTCCAAGTCAATAATACAAATACCTTAAAATAATTTAACTTCAATGGATTACCTCCAGGGTTGCTTGTTACATGTGTTGCTTTTCTTTGTCACCCAGACACAAATTAGAGTCACTGGGAATTTCCTCCATTTGACTGGTCTTTAAGAAACCCTGTTGAGCATTTTCTTAACTAGTGACTGAAATAGTAGGGCCCAGTTCTCTATGCACAGTGCCAATCCTGGGCATATAGGCCTAGCTTCTAGAAGAAAGTAGACTGAGCAAGCGAGGAGGAACAATCCAGTAGGCAGCTTTTCTTCATAGCCTCTGCATCAGCTCCTGCCTCTGGGTTCTCATCCCAAATCCCTGGACTTCTTGATGATGGGTTGTGATGTGTAACTGTAAGCTGAAAAAACTCTTTGCTTTCCAAGCTGCTCTTGACCATAGTGACCATGTCAACAAAACTTAACTAGAACAGTGTCTTCTGTAATATTGAAGTTACAATTTGTTTTATTTTATGTCTGTAGGTTGAATACTATTACTGTAATTTCATAGAGTCCGTGTTTTATTATCCAGCTCATCGGATCTTTGATCAGTCTTTTTTCTTCCTATTCCAAGTTTTCCCTTTCATGAGACCATTCTTTCTTTTGACTTTCCTGGAGCATATCCCTTATGGGTCTTTTTTCTGAGGGTATCTTAGTGGTGAAAGTGTTTAGTTTTATTTAAATCTTATTTGGCCCTGATTTCAACAGTGGTTGTCATTGAGTTACCACTCCAGTAACTCACTAGTACTCTAAGTATGTTTTCCCAGGGCTTCACTTCTATTGTAGTTCTTAAGCTCTGCACTGTGTGAATAATCTCTATTTGGGCAGATTCACTCTTTGTAGTGTTCTTGCTCTTTTTTTCATATTTCTAGGATGGGTCTGAATGTAGATTTATTTGTACAGCTTGATGAATTGCAGAGAGAGTATTTGGATGGATAACCATAAAAAATTGTGTAATTTTGATAGAAGTCCAGAAAAATTATTGACTAGACTGGCTTCCAAACATTTTAGGCCTTTTTGTTTTCAATGCTTTATAAATTCTTTTATAATGTCTAATTTTTATTATATTATGTCATCAAACATTTCTTCTGATGCTTCTAAAAAGCTCTTTATCTGACAGAACTGATTCTGTGTCATTTCTTTAAGTTTTTAATTTCAGACATTTCATAGTCAATATTTAGGGTACTCTTTATAATTCCTATTTATTTTTTTATTTTTAAAATTTTTTGTGTGTATATGTAACTTTGAGAGCACATTTGTGTATGCAAGTGCATATGTGTATGTGTGTAGGTCAGAGGAAAACAACAGGTGTTGTTACTCAGAAACCATCAACATTTGGGGGGCAGGAACTTTCACTTAGCCTGGAGGCCAAAGAGAAGGCTACATTAGCTGTTTGGAAAACCACAGGAATCTGTTTGTCTCTATCATCCCAGTACTGGGATTACAGAAGTGTGTCATCATGCCCAAATTGGTTTTTATATGTGAGACTTGGGGCTCATACTCAAGATCTCATGCATAAAAGACAAGCATTTTCTGACTGAGATGTGCCCCAAGCTTAAATATTTCAGTGATTCTGTGGGCTTTGCTTGAGGAGTATTTTTCGTTTTAACTATCATGAAAATATAAGCATATTGAAAACACCTGTCTACAAAGTCTGTGGGGACTATTTTGCTATGAGTTTTCTGTGTACTTTCCCTCACTCTATGCTTTGTCTGGGATTCATTGGCTCATGTGATTTATCAATTTTTATTATAAATTCATATTTCCTGGGACTTCTATGGGTTAACTGTGATTGATGACTTCTAAATGCCTAACACTGCTATTGATTCAGAAAAGCAATATAATAAGGTTTCAAGTTGAAGTCTTGGTGTAGCATTGAGTATAGGAAATTTGGGAAATATTTTGTGTTCCATTTTTGTTCATAGCTAAGTGTTGGGTTGGTACATCCATTCCACTCAAACCTGTCTTCCACCTTTCTTCTCACTTTCCTTCCTCCCTGGTACTCGTCTTTATCTTCTCTCTTCTCTTCCTTCCCACTTTTCTTCTCCTTCCTTCCATTATCTCCTTTTTCTATTCTCTTTACTCAGGCTCTCTTCTTCCTTCTATGCTTACATTTTTATTGAGGGAATAGTAATTGGGGATCTCAGATGTTTGCTGGGTCCTCCACTTTCTACTTTGCTGTCCCTAGTTCTTATATCTTACTAGAGGAAGATGGTGGGTAATTGCAAATATTTTCTATCTCTACCCTTGTGATTCTGGATTACAGGTATATACCACTATACCTGGCTATTATATGGGTGGGTACTGGGAGATAGTCTCAAGCCTTCATGCTTGCTCAGTGAACACTTTACCAACCAAGCTATCTTCTCAGTCTTTCTCTCTCTTTATGTCTCATTTATATGATTTGTGCATTTTACCTGTATTTATTATAGTTAATTTATTGTTGCTTTCATATTAACTAATTTTTATGTTTCGTTTTTGAGACAGTTTTATATAAGTCATCACTGAAGCTTAACTCTACTTTGTATGAGTCTGTCTTTATCAATATTCTTTTTCATATAATCCCACTGATGACTATTGAATTGTCTTTGTCCTTTGGATGAACTGCATTTTCATTTAGGATTTTAAAGGAAGATATAGAAATGACTTATCTCAAGAGACTTAAGATCTTTAGAGTATGTTAAATTTTCACAGAATCTGGCCTAAAACAAAAGAACATCTTTCTAACTCAAATAGGATTTCTTTCCTTCTACAAATTATAGCAGGCATATAGGGATGGAGCATGAAGAGATAAGCTATCATACTTTATGAATTTTCTGAAACCATTTCTACAGATATCATCTGACTTAGATTTTAGATATTCTAGATTAGGGATGCAGTATTCCTTCTCTCAAAGTAGGAAGTTGTAACTGGAAGTGTAGGTGGTACTATCCAAATTCTCAGACCTGAGAGATGAAGCTACCAGCCTCTACTTTACTATCTGGTCCTGCCCAGAAGAGGAAGTGGTATATTAGGGTCAGAATAGAATGCTATATCACCATCTTACCATCAATTCTACCACTTGAGAGGCTGAGACAGAAGGATCATTCACTTAGTTCCAGACTGGGTTATAAAGTAAGTATCTGTCTCAAAAGAAAAATAGAAGACATTATGGAGGTAAGGAGGCAGTAGATAATAGGTGATATTTGAGAAGAGTGAATAATTCATACGGGTTTTCACAATGAGCAAGGAAGGAGAAAATTTGCCAGGCTAAGAAGAAAATAGGAGCAAAGGATATTCTTCCTCTTCACAAGAGTAAGTCAATTGTTTTCTTTACTTGATTTCCAAAATGGCTTACTAATGAAGGATTATTGACTTTCCTTATGCAGTCTTCCTTTTTGCTGCATATAGTATACATGACATTCGTTTCTCTCATGTTCCCCTACCTCTTTTCCTGAATAACACATCTAGTTTAAGCAGCAGTGTATAAGGCTATATTTACTAGCCTCCCTTAATGCTTGTGGTCACAAACATATTACTGGGAAACTCCTGGGAAAGCTCTGTTTGAGAAGGATTGAGAGATATCATTTCCTGCTGCTTCCTGTCAGGGTGTTTGATTTATTTTCAAAACCAACCATGTGTGTCTTAAACAATATGGTAGGCTTAACATTAGAAGCTGCATGCAAGTAACTTTAAAACTGCAGGGCAACAAGAGAAGGGTTCCCTGATGTCAACACTATATAACTATAACTATAATTACATATATATATATATATATATATATATATATATATATATATACAAAACAGTAATCTTTGGCATAGGTCCCTGCTGAGCACCCATTCAAGTTCCAGCCAATATTTCCCCCATATAGCAATTATTCTGAAAATCCTAAGGCATGTCACTGAGGTCCTTTTAAATTCTTATGTTGAGGAATAATATTTGGAAAACACACAGAAATATTGAGAACATTCTGATTTTGGACCCGATTTCCAAGGTGGTCTCAAAGATGGTCTTATAGCAAAGGGGTAAACTGAAATGAAGCCAGGAGCAGTTCAGGAAGAGAAAGCAGTTGTGTAACTGTGATACTGTTACAGTTTAGGAGAAACTGAAGCGTTGGAATGATGACCTTTTAGAAAGAACAAATGTTTTTAAATAATGGATTTTTGTCCCACCTCCTCCTATAGTCAAGAGCAAAAGGATGAAAAGGAATCCCATTCTTCTATTAATAATTCTTTAGTCAGTCTCATGCTGACAAGGCAGAAAGCCACTGTAAAATTAGCAATTGTGCCTGCAAATTAGTCCCTGTCAAAGCCATTAAAAGTGAAAAAGAATTAAAGAGAATTCTATTAATGGAGTCAAGGATGGAAAATAAGGAGTGTTAGCATATAAATGTCCAGAAAACTGATGCTTATTTTAAGAAAGGTATTACTCTGGCCTTAAAAAGCTGATTGCATCTGTTCATGAGAAAAATGGTAATTTACCGTCAGTAAGTCAGTGTTTTTCTTAATGGCTCCATGAAGCAAATCTATCAAATCTTGGAAGAGCACATGATCCAACTGATGTTAATGAATGTTGCCCTTTCAATGTAAATTTGAGGAATCCCTCTTCCTCCTTAGAAAAACAAAGCAGGCAGTGGAAAGATTTGGAAAGTTAGAACACAAGTGAGGTCTGAATACTGGTCTGTCTGTCTACTCACTTTGTGAAAGCCTCCATGGCCCTGTATATTGTCAGATTCCCATGTGTAACTTTATGAAAATGATAATGTAATATTCAATATTGAGAAAAGAAGCAGAATATCAATAAAGATGATAACCATTCCCAACAGAGCATCCACAGAACAAGAAATAGATGGCTTTCCCAAAAGCTTCTTGTATAGCTTAGCTGTCTTTCATACTCACAGTAATTTAATCCTTTTTCATTTCAAGAAGAAATTAAGTATTCAGGGGTTGGAAGATTCACTGCATCTCAGTAACTCTGTCTAAGTACAAGCAGGTATTTTGTGTCTAAAATATTTATTTCCCCATTGGCCTAAAGGGGGCAAGATAGAAACAAAGTAACCAGTGAATATCAACTACTATTTGAAGGCGAATAGATCATTATGTAAGACCAACCAGCTTATATATATATATAAAATTTCTTTATTTACATTTCAAATGCACCAAACAGCTTTTATAAAGGCCTTTTTATTTATAAAGAACTCTAGAAGTTAGACACCAACAACCCAAATAACCCGATTTAAAAATGGGGTATAGAGATAATCAGAAAATTCTCAACAGAGAAATCTCGAATGGCCAAGAAGTACTTAAAAACAAAAAATGTTCAAAGTCCTAACTCATCAGGGAATTACAAATCAAAACAACTCTGAGATTATATCTTTACTGTTCAGAATGGCTAAGATAGAAAAACTCAAGAAACAGCACATGCTGTCGAGGATGTGGAGCAAGGAGAACATTCCTCCATTTCTGGTGAGAGTGCAAACTTGTACAACTACTCTGGAAATCATTCTGAAAATCATTCCTCAAAAAAATTGTAAAAAGTTCTACCTGAAGACTCAGCTATAACACCCCTGGGCATATACCCAAGACATGCTCCACCATCCCCAAAGGACACCTGTACAACTATGCTCATGGCAGTTTTATTCCTAATAACCAGGAACTAGAAACAACCTAGATGCCCCTCAACTGAAGAACAGATAAAGACAATGTGGTACATCTGTACATTGGAATACTATTCAGTTATTTAAAACAAAGACATCGTAAATGTTGCAGGCAAATGGATGGAACGTGAGAATATCATCCTCAATGGCATAACCTAGACCCCAAAATACATGTCTGATATCTACTCACTCATAAGTGGATATTAACCATAAAATACAGGAAACCCATGCTACACTCCATAGACCCAAAGCTAAAGATGAAGGAAGGCCCAAGCCAGGATGCTTAAATTTCACTTAGAAGGGGGAATAAAATAGTCATAGGAGGAAGATGGAGGGATGGAACAAGATGGGGGAGGATATTGGGAAGGAAATGGGGGAGTTCAGGATCAGGTGTGGGGAGAGACATGAGAAATGGCAGATGGTCATGAGATGAATGGAAATCTGCAACTGGCATGGGTAGGGAGGTGGAGGGGCACCTTGAGACATGCCACAGACCAGAGATAGGGGAGGCATCCAAGATCAATCAGGGTGACTTTAGCTGTGACACACAGCATTGAGGATATGGTACATAAAGAAGCTACTTCCTGTAGCCAGCCACCCAAAAATGACTAATAAGGACTATAACCAACCCACAAAACTTTTGACCCCAAACTTATTATGTCTACAAGAAATGCAGGGATGGTGGATGGAGCAGAGACTGAGGGAATAGATAAGCAATACTAATAATACTAATAATACTAATAATAATGGGGCCCCATTCCATAGGCAAGCACCAATACCGGACACTGTTAATGGTACTCTATTATGTTTGTGGACAGGAGTCTAGCATGGCTGTCATGTGAGAGGCTCCACCCAGTAGCTGACTCAGGCAGATGCAGACACCCATAGCCAAATAGTGGGTGGAGCTTGGGGACTCATATGGGAGAGGTGGGGGAAGGATTGAGGGCCCTGAAGGAGATATCAACTCCACAGGAAGACCAGCAAAGTCAACTAACCTAGACTCTTCGGGCTCTCAAAGACTAAACCATCATCACAGGCTGGACCTATGCCCCTACAAATATGCATAGGCAGCTGGGTATTCATGTGGGTCCCTAACAACTGGTGCAAGGGCTATTTCAAAAGCTTTTGCCTGTCTGTGGGATATGTTCTCCTAACTCAGCTGCCTTGTCTGGTATCAGGGGGAGAGGATGTACCTAGCTCCACAGAGACTTGATGTGCTAGGGTGGGGGAAGACCCAGAGGGAGCCTCTACCCTCTCAGAGGAGAAGGGGAGGGGTTTGGACCAGGAGGACAATGATCCAGGGGGACAATGATCCAGATGTAAAATGAATGAATGAATGAATGAATAAATAAATAAATAAATGACCCTTTGCCAATTGGTGGCTACTGCTTATAGTGGGTGGTGGGTGTTGTTATAAAACTCAAAGTTGTACTGGCAACACTAACCAGCATCCTCTCCAAGCAAAGTAAAGGGGCCCTAGAATCGTCCTTCTTCAAGCTTTTGGGATTTCAAGATCACAGGATATGACTTGGGTGAAACCCTTGGGAATGATTTAAATTGTTCATCAATACTGCCCCAGCCCTTAGCCACAAATACTATTCTTCCCAGAGCAGTTTTCTATAGTTCAATATGTGAAGCCACTTTGTACACAGAGGAGCCATAGTTACTATCTAGGGCTTCATGGCAGCACAGCAAAACCTGTGAACTAAAACAATGGAAACACCTGTCTGTGGATGCTGGAAGCTTGCAGTCAGATGCCTATAGGACTGAAGTGCTTTAGAGAAGAGGCCTCCTTTGCATCTTTGTGCCCCTGTTGTTTGATGCCACCTGTGACACTCCTTTCATGGAAAGGTATAACTCTAAGCTCTGCCCTCCTCATAAGATACCCATCTTCCTAAATGTGCTTCTTCTTGTATAAGAATGCCACCCAGTGAAGTTAGGGCTCCAATTATATGTGCTGTGACCTGACTTCCCAATAAAATCAGTTTGGGGTTAGCAATTCAATGTGTTCTGGGGGTAACACAATTCAAATTAGAATATAAAGGTGATTAAGGAATTGTTCCCAATCTTAACAAGAAGGTTTCTCAGAGAAGGTTTTTTTGGTTTTTTGTTATTTTGGTTTTTTTTTTTTTTTTTTTTTTTTTTATGAATAACGTTTCTTGCCTTTAACTGAGCCAAATCTAATCTACTTGCCAAGCGACCTTAACCAAGTTGTTTAAACTACAATTTCATCTTTTGAAAAACTGCGACTAAATTCTGTAAAAAAATAATGTCCAATGATTAGAGCATTAGTGTCAAGATGACCAGCATAAGCCAGGCAATAAAAAGATTTTGACTTTCTCTCCTCATACCAAGACTTTATAGTTTGATCAGTAAGGAATTTTTTGAATAGTTAATATATACTAAGCTCTAACATGTCATTACTACATAAAAATTGTTGAACATAATGGCACATATCTGTGATTTAAATGCTTGAAAGCCAGAGGAAGGATGATCTCAAGTTCAGAGCTAGTCTGTTTAACCTTTTAAGACCAAGTCTTCAGAAACAAAATTCAGGAGCTGGAGAGATGGCCCAGGAGTTAAAAATTAATATTGCTTCTTTAGAGGACCCAGTTTGGTTCTCAACACACACATAGTGGCTCACATCCATCTGTAACTCCAGTTTTATTTGAATTGATGTCCTCTTCTGACTTCCACAGGCACTAGGGATACCTGTGGTTCACATACATATATGCAACCAAAATACTCATAGGTACAAAATAAAATAAATAAATCTTAAAGTTACATGTCAAAACTCAAACTATACACACATACACACACACACACACATATGCATATATATTACACTACTCTATGATAGATGATTTATCTATTATCTCACTGTATCCTAAAGCAACATAAAGAAGCAGTAATGTGGGACTCAGAATGAAGGAATCTGGTCATATATTAGTTTTCAGAGCATTTTTACTTTCTGCTTCCACTAGAGCAGTATGTGCCCTGGGTCAGGAATTCATTTATCAGTAACCTGATAAGTAACCTTATAAGTAACCTAAGCAGCAAAGTGAATAAGAAAACACAAAAAAACAGGCTTTCTGTGGTGAACTACTGCCTGTGGTATAATGGTAGTTTAACAAAGACATACCTCAAATTCTATTCCTATTTAGCATGATTGCTTCTCTTCCACATGTGTATGAAAATAGTTTAAGCAAAGTTATAGCACATCAAAGGCTGCTTACTGTGTGGAATAGGTTCAAAGTGATGCAGTAACACCCTTTTCCATAATCCATTGAAATCAGGGGGGATGGAGTTAGGCACTACATATGGGAAAGCATTACAAGATTTCAGTCTCTTGGTTATGTGTTCTAAAGGAAGTAAACTCTGCATTAGCTGGAAGTAATTTTTCATTTTCCAGACTTCCTTGTAGACAGCCAGTCTCCCCAAGGCCCTGCCTTCCTACCTGAGGACTCAACACCAGTGCCAGGTAGATGAGCTCTCCAGATGGTTTGTCTTTTCAGAGAAATCCTAGGAGATTTGCAGTTTGGAAGACTAAAGAGTCCAAGGACTTGATGTCTGTTTCTGTGCTCTTTAATTCTTTTTATTGTTTGTGTGACTTACATAGTCTCATGGACACCAAAATGAATCATAAAGCCTTCCAGAATAATATATTTCCTTACTCTTTAGGGTAGTCTACCTTCAAGTCATTTTATGGGTATTTTAATCTGAATTTCTGAATAAACTCTACTTGCTCCACTTGTCTTGAACTTGAAGCCTATTCAAAGTTAAAAAAAAAAAAGACTTCTGACTAGTAGAGGGTGCCTACAGCAGAAACCTCATGAAGCAGCCCCTACATAAAGAATTAACTTGTGCAAATATCAATTCCAGCAGAGCTGAACAATCTTCACTCAGAGAAATATTTTTTTCCTTTAACCACCAGTGAATCTGTGGATACAGAGGTGGATACAGAAGAATCTCCAGTGACATGTGGGATAGCTACATTGACTTACTTAAATTGAAGAGACACTGTCTCAAACAAAAAAGGTGGAAAGACAATGAACCTTACCTCCACACATGTGTCATGGCATGCACATGCTTGTAATCTTCCACCTGAACACACACACACACACGTAGACACACACACATGTACACTGAACTGTAACCTATTTCCAGAGGGTATAACTCTTAATTAGTACTTAAACAAATAGCAAGAGCAATGTAGCCCATTGTGAGCAATGTCAATGCTGACTTTAAAATACTCCCTTGTATCTTTTATTGGAGATAAAGAGCATGTCCTAATTTTAATATGGATATACAAAAGAGGAGAAAGGGGAAGAAAAACCCAGAAGGACAATCTGGAGATACTTCTTGAAACAACTCATGGAACCAGCAGATGTGGCCTCTTGTT
This sequence comes from Rhynchomys soricoides, assembly GCA_019843965.1. Taxonomy (NCBI): domain Eukaryota; kingdom Metazoa; phylum Chordata; class Mammalia; order Rodentia; family Muridae; genus Rhynchomys; species Rhynchomys soricoides. Next base: position 9,466,894 of record JADRCH010000098.1, on the reverse strand, counting down.
ACAATTTCTCAAAACGCAGTCACAAAAGAATGAACATGGTATGTACTCACTGATAAGTGGTTATTAGCCCAAAAGTTTGAAATACCCAAGAGTCACTTCACAGCAACAGTAGGGCTGAGTGTGAGGTCCCAGATGGAGGACTTGGAGAAGGGACTGAAAGAGCTGAGGGAGTTTGCAGCCCCAGGGAGGGAGCAACAGTGGCAACTGGACTGACCTCTCAATGCTCCCAGAGACTGGATCACCAACCAAAGAATACACATGGACTGACCCATGGTGCTGGCCACATATGTGGCAGAGGAGGGCCTTGTTAGCTATCAGGGGGAGCAGAGGCCCTTGGGCCTGAAGGTGTTAGATCCCCCAGTATAGGAGAATGCCAAGGAGGGAAGATGAGAGTGGGTGGGTGGGGGAATACCCCCATAGTGGCAGGGGGAGGGGAGATGGAATAGGGAGATCTGGAAAGGGGGAAACATTTGAAATGTAAATAAAGTAGGAAAAAAAAGACAGATTTTCACCTCCCAAATATTTTACCAACTCACTATAGTGCCACTCTGGGAACCAAAACCTTAACCATAACAGTAGATTCCATAGACTTAATCACAACAGTAGATTCCATAGACTTAACCACAACAGTAGATTCCATAGACTTAACCATAACAGTAGATTCCATAGATCCCTCTCAGTGTCCTCAGGGTAAAGCTGTGATTCTCTGAGCTTAGTCTAACGCTCGAGAACTAGGGCATCTATTTCACATTCCTTGCTGTCTAGTGTTGTACTTTCCAAGGACCTTAAAAATAATGAGGATGGCTACATTTTCAGTAAGCTAGGAAGCATTCTAGTCATTGAAGGGTGTTTGAGTCTCAAAGCAACATGCATTTTGGTGCTTAAAACACAAGCTGGGTTTACATCTTTGCTATACCACCATGTCCCCCTAATGGGTGAATAAATATTCCATGCCTTCCAAGACCTCATAGACTTATTATGACCAATTATGAAGAGCACCAATAGAGTACAGATCCCAGCAAGCTATACTGTAACTTGTAAACACTCTTACCACTACTGCCCCAGATTTGTCAGGACTGCAGACATGATGGGATTCAGGATTTTGTTTTGTTTGCTTCTACCACCAGCTCTACAACTTAAAGCATTTCCATTTTGATTTCACCTCTTGGCTCTGAGACTTTTACATCCTTTCATTGTATAAACTGATGGTGTTAGGAGCCTTGATGGAAGCCTCAGGACTGGGTGGATTCTGTACACCAGAAAATGGGCTCATTGATCGTGGTCACTGTGGCTGTGGAAACTGTTAGAAAGGAAAGTGGAAATGGACACACAGCAACAGTGAGATGCAAAGGGAAGAACACTGGGCAGAGGTCACAGAAGAAGAACTTGATTTGAGTATAAGGCAAACAGCATTTCTTGTGGCAGCTTCCTACTTAGTATTAGAAATATAGTAAATTTAAAGGCTCTAAGCTACTACCACACCTGATTCTGATCTATTTGTGTCTGTTCCACACAATCTTCTGCTTTTATTCTGCCCCATGCTATTTTTCTGCTACTTGACTGTCAATTCTTTTTCAATAGTCCTGTGGCCTAGGTTGTGAGATCTGTCTTCCCCACCCACCAGCTTAGTAACCATGTCCACTCACCAGACAGAAGTCCTATTATAATTCATGGCATAGTTCAAAAGGTTTTAGGGTCTTCTTTACATCTAATACTTTCAGAGTGACCATAATGTGATTTGTAGAGCTAACCTGTGGTTACAAAAACATCTCTGGTACAAAAAAATCCAAATGCAGTAAGCAACCTCCAAGAGCAGGAAACAACCTTCCACAGAAACCATAGAGGCTGGAAAAACAGCACAACTGATGTTGTCTGGAAGCAGACAAAACAAGTAAGCAAATCAGTGATTCACAGACTCATCCATTCTTGTTCCAGAGAGTGAGTAGAAGTAGAAGAGAATGGAAAGAGAATTCCTTTAGGAGCCAGTAGACACCTATAGTTTTCAGGAAGGAAGGAGCTTCCAGGACAAGAGTAGGGGCTATTCTTCTGGGTCTGAAAACAAAAAGTCAAGAGCAGAGAAATGCAGAATGTGTCCATTTTGTCATGGGCATTGTGCTGTGCTAAATACTTGTTGGATGCTTCTTTCGTTCCTTTTGACGGCTTAAGAAGGTATTATTTTCTTCAGTTTTGTAAACTAAAGCCAAAATAGTTTAATGAAATCATCTTACATTATTCAGTAGCCCTTAATTCTGATCACTTTTATCTGGTTCCAAACAGCAAAGTTTTCTACTGAAGTTTTTTGTATGTTTGTTTGTTTTTGAGACAGGGGTAGCTGTGGTTTATCCTGGAACTCACTCTGTAGACCAGGCTGGCCTCAAACTCAGAAATACACCTGCCTCTTCTCCCAAGTGCTGGGATTAAAGGCATGTGTCACCACTGCCCTGCTCCAAAGTTTGTTTTTAAAGCTCTTTTGAGTAGTGTTCTTTTAGAGGTTTTTATTAACTTGCTCAGGCCTTGTAATTTTAAAGAAGTTTTTATTGGTTATTTTATTTATTTACATTTCAAATGTTACCTCCTTCCCAGTTTCCCCTCTCCAACCCCCTATCCTTCCCCCCTCCTTCTATGAGCATGCTAACCTCCCCCGCCCCCCCCCATCCCCACCACTCCTGCCTCACCACCCTAGCATTCCCCTACACTGGGACATCCATCGAGCCTTCACAGGACCAAGGGCCTCCCTTCCCATCCTCTGCTACATATGCAGCTGGAGCCATAGGTCCCTCCATGTATACTCTTTTTTTGGTGGTTTAGTCCCTTGGAGCTCTGGGGAGGCTGGTTGGTTGATGTTGTTGTACTTCCTATGGGGTTGAAGGGGTTTGCAACCCCATAGGAAGATCTTGTACTTTTATCTCACATTTTTTTAAGCCACTTTCTTACTTAAACATTATTTATACAGATGTATTTTAAACAAATACTAATACCTCTATAATGGAAAAGAAATATTACTTTCCACAAATAGACAGTAGAGACAACAATAAATAAATGAAAACCAAGACGTAATAATCCTTCTTATAGAGTTCAGGAGGCTTTGTGCCTAATGCACAATTTCTCTGTTATAAAATGAAGTTAGCACGTGTTTGAGAATTGCTAATGATACAGAACACCATTCTCTGTAGAGTGATTTAAAGGATTCAAAACAAATAAAAATGACTTCATATGGTAAATATAATAGCTTCATGCCCTTTCATTAGGACCTCCAGTCTCACATGCACGTGTGAGGAAGCCTTGCTCATAAAATTAGTGGTAATACAAACTCTGCAATCCAGCAAGTGTTTATCTTGTACTACAACTCCTCAGTTTGAAAATAAGGATGTAGAAAATAAATGGCTTTGGACTGTTGTAGAAACCTTCTGCCTGATTTGGCTTTCTTACCACAAAGTTTTCATATGACGTGTTGTAACCAGAAGTTATGACTGTTTTCTAATAGAAAATATAAAATGATTTCTTGTATTGGGTAGTTAATTCTCCATTCCCAAGCCTACAATTTAATACCTTGAAAATGTTAAAAAGCCCCTCAACCAACATTACATTTAAGTCAAAGTAAATCAAATCAAATCAACTCACTCATCTTTTCTCTTGTGTGTTTTCAGATTGTCCTGCCTTCTGCCATGAATAGCCTGTTTTCTGTATTTAGAAAATCTGCCCTTGTTTCAACAGCATACCTGTATGTACAATGATGCTGAATATAGAGATGCCAGCCTAGGAAGGTGAGGATAAGAGGAACACAATGAAGAAAAGAGCTAACAGTGATGCCTAGGCTTTTGATACTATAGTCCATTATTATTTATGAAGGTAATGCTCAAAAATTTACAATCAAGTGAGAAAAATCACTTACAGTGTTTAAATAAGCTTACGATTTTGTGTTTAGCTCCATTTATAGCTAGCTTGGCTATATGCAGCCTGTAAGTTGTGGATTGGACATTCTGGGAGATGCCTACTGTGATTAGCAAATATAAATCTCCAAGAAAACTTAACTAGGAGTGTTTCAATGAAGCACAGAAAATGTGTGTAGACTACGCAGTAAATGGGAGCTGAGTAATCAGAGATAACATACGCATCATTGACTGAGATGAAGCATGCAGTGTAGGATGTAGAACAATAGTCTGCATTTCTGAGCTTATTTTAAATTACAGGAAGCCAAGAGTTAGAGAAAGAAGTACTTTAAGATTTAGAAAAGATGGAAGAGAAGAGGATTAAGAGAAATAAGGGGCAGCCAGATATTGGTATCGTACACTTTTATCTCAGCACTTAGAAGCCAGAAGCAGACAGATCTCAGTGAGTTTGAGGACAACCTGGTCTGTAGAGCTAGTTCTGGCTAACTGATGACCTTTCATGAATAGAATGGACCTGGTAGGCTGATTTTGTGTCACACATTTAGCAAGAAGTAGCTTTCTGGGGAGTTGAGATCTCCCTGATTGTTGACATCTAATTGTGATATGAGGAAAGTCAGACTGCTGATTCTATGTGGACTCACAAAAGGAGGTTAAAAAACAAAACATAGCAGAGTTTTTTGAACCAGGTTATGAACATCCAGTATGACAGAGAAGATACTCTTATCAAATGGAAGCTGGATTGCTTCCATTTAATAGAAGAGATCAGATCAATCACAGATATTACTTTAAAGCCTGATGTGAAACAGGCACATTGCTATGAATGGTGGGGCAGCAGTTAAGCCCAGAAGTTCACAAATATGGACCCACAGGTCTGAACTTCTAGGTCAAACTGTCCAACGCCATTCCTCCAGCTTTCGCATCAGGCAAAATTGCCATAACCTTAATATGTGTTCAGGAAAGCAAACATATCCTTTCTCAAGGGCTCTGGAGAGAAAAACAAATTCTCTTTATAGAAATGTCTCAAGATCTAAGCCAACAGTTAGATCTTACCCTCCATACAACCAGGATATTTTAAAATTCATGCACCCACTAGAATGTGACGTTGTTCCAGATACAAACTAATGATGTAAACAGAGCAAAATGGCCAGGCATCGATCAGGCCTCACTATGCTTTTAGCCAGATCGCTTACCTTGAATGGCCTCTGCCATCTTCTATATACTCTACCTGTGTGCAGGTGTCTGGAACTAGGCTCATAAAGGGCTTATCTTTTGCACTGAGTTGGCAGATGACGGAAGCCAACAATTCTCATGAAATGCTACTGGATATGTTAAGTCATTCACTTCATGTCATGATATCATAAGGGTAAATTTGTCTTTGCTTCTTAATGGTATTTATTCTCTTATACTGTCTAACAAGAACCCATCTATTAAAATTACAGGATGTGTGTAATCTACAAAGTATGCAGGAAAGAAATAGAATGTTCATACTCTCCTCTACCCCAGAAATAAAAGCCTCAGCTCTCCCTCAGGATTCTGAAGAGCATTTTATCCTTTCAAAATAGAATAAGAGACACTTGTTTCTGCCCAATTTTTGCTTAAACAAAAATAAAACATCAGGAAAGACCTGCATGCACTCCCATTAAATGTTATTGATTTGTCCTGGGCAAAGCTGCTACATTAATACTTTCCAGTTCACCCATCTAAAGTAAAAGTAAAGTCTGAATCCTCAGTGCGAGTACTACAATGGTCGTTTCAAAAGAGATGGCTGCATTCCCTGGGCAAGAATAGCTTTGCCAGTGCTTTCAACAGTGCAGTGCTATCTGTTAAACCCCTCAGTAGCCTGCCTGCATCAATATTAAAATAATGTGAAAGACATGCAGACCAGATCAACAAATGTACTGCTAAAATATTCCAGAAAATAATTCAGAGAAAAATAAAACTCCTAGAACTTCTATCTTATTCCAGTAAGTCAAGATGTCCACAAAGTACTATTTCTCTCTTAAGATGATGGTGTGGCATATAGCTGCAAAATGCTTCCAAACACATAGGCCTGTGATGGGGCTGCTGTCAGTACAGCCATCCTCAGTGGAGATGCTGGGACACCAGTCTGTAAGTGTCTCCCATCAATTAGACATTCAGAACAGAGGAGGGATGGCTAAGTGTGTGATGGAGAGCAAGTGGCAGGGTTTTATGCCTTATTAATTGAACATTTCTATTTAAACTCTCGAAGACTCCAGATGGCTTTGGCATGCAGGCAGGCCATAAAAGAAATGGACTCAAGAAGCAAAAAGAAATACTCAAGCTAGGTAATGTCTTGTTCCTCCGTAGAATCATACACTGTGTCTCGTATAGAGATTGCAAACCTAACTAGCTAGCCTTTCAGCGCTATGGCCACTGAAGCTCTGTAGTAGAGACTGTTCTCATTTAAGGTCTGGGCTTCAGGACATGGTGACAGGAATAAACACCAACCATTATTTTATTTTATTTTATTATTTTAAATGTTTTATTATTAATTTACATCCCCAAAGCTTTTTCCTCTCCCTCCTCTCCTCCTAATTCCTCCCTCTCCCCTCCCACTCCATCTGCCTTTCCCTCTTTCTGCTCAAAAAAGGGGAAGCCTCCCATGGGTATCAACCAACCTTGGGATATCAAGTTGCAATAAGACTAGGTGCATCTTCTCCTATTGAGGATAAACAAGACATTCCAGTTATGGGAAAGGAATTCAAAGGCAAGTAACATAGTCAAAGATAGTCCTTGGTCTCACTGTTAGGAGTCCCATATGAAGACCCAGCCACACAACTCTTGCAGAGCACCTAGGTCTGTCTCATGCATGCTCTCTGGTTGGATGTTCAGTCTCTATGAGCTCCTGTGGGTCCAGGTTAGTTGATTCTGTAGGTTTTCTTTTGGTGTCCTTGACTTCTCAGGCTCTCTCAATTCTTCCTCATCCTCTTCTATAGGATTCTCTAAGCTCTGCCTAATATTTGGCTGTGGGTCTCTGCATCAGTTGGTAGGTGAAGTCTCTCTGATGACAGTTATACTAGGTCCATGTCTACTAATATAACAGAATATCATTAATAGTGTTGGTTCTTTCCTCATTCTGCTTCTTTTTTTTTCCCCAGACATCTTGTAAGCAGGAAAAATTGTGGGTCAAAGTTTTGTGCCTGGACTGGTGTCCCAATTCCTTCTTTGGGAGTCTTGTGTCGTTACAGGAAATGGCCGTATCAGGCTCCATATCTCCCACTGCTAGGAGTCTTAGCTAGAGTCAGCCTCATATATTCTGAAGAATTTCCATTATCTTAGGTTTCTAGCTAGTCTCAGATGCCCACATCGTTCCAGTTGTCCCTCCTAGCACTCTTCCCCTCTACCTTCCCCCACCTGATCCCTCTTGTTCCCATCCCCAACCCTTTCCCACTCAGGTCTCTCCCTCCAGGACACTTGCTCAACTATTTTCATAGCAGCTTTATTTATAATAGCCAGAAACTGGAAACGATCTAAATGTCCCTCAAACGAAGAACAAATAAACAAAGTGTAGTTCATTTACACAGTTGAGTATTATTCAGCTATTTAAAAATGATATCATAAAATTTACAGGCTAATGGATGGAACTAGAAAAGATCATCCTGAGGTAACCCAGACCTAGAAAGATAAACATGGTATGTACTCACTTATAAGTAGGTATTAGTCATAAAATACAGGATAACCATGCTACAAACCACAGACCCCAAAAAGCTAAGTAACAAGGAGGACTCAAGGGAGGATATGTGAATTCAATCTTTATTTTATGTCACTCAATGGCTGTGCTACTGCCCCCAAAATTTGCCCAACCCCCCTTCTCCCCCCAAAAACTTTACTTGTTTTCCTTTTTGCCATCTATAGATGGAAGGTGTTTTGTAATCTCCCTTCTTTTTGAAAAAAAAAAAGTCCTTTCTAACAATCATTGTAAGAAGAAGACTTCTAAACAAAATGAGGGGAAAGTTAGGTTTCTGGGGCTAAGATGATGGGAAAGGTCAGCATAGAGGACTTTCTAGTTTCACTTGCTATATATATATATATATATATATATATATATATAAAAAAAAAAACAGAAAGATACCCTGTCACAAGTGTCACCAATATCCAGGTCCCTGACCACTTCTCCCTGAGAAGATTGCACTATTATCCTAGGTCACCAGTGTCAGGCCAGTGTAACCCTTCTTGAAAGAGTGATGACATGTTTCTTAAATCACTGACTGGGATTGATGCATAGAGCTAGGCATAGAAACCAACAGCCCTAAATTGAGTCCAGATGATCCAGAGAGGAGACTGCTCAGAGTGATGCAGAAGGGAAGAGGGGACCAGCCAGTACCTGTCCCTGATCAAACTAGATCTGCCCCTAAAAGTTCCACATGTTCTCTCACACTTACACATCTCACAAAGTAGTTTAAAAGAGATGTCATTGTCCGTATTTTATGGACAACATAACTGAGGCGAAGAGATCGTGAATGAGAAGGTATGTCATAAGATTGCTAAAACTGAAATAGTACCTATCTCTTTGGAAGTCCCTGCAGTTTCTGCCAACAGTGCTTTTGTTCCACTTCCTGTGACTTGGAGCATTCTTTCCTAGTTCTGTCTAAGTGATACACAGTGGTGTCTGCTATATGTCTCAGCCCATACCTTGGACTCATTGCTTTAGGCTCTGAAAATTAATATTCTTCTCTCAAATGAACCCCACTGTGGCTTGCCACAACCCTGCAGGTTTGTTGAGACTCTGTGAGAGTGTATGAGTAGCTCCAGAAATAAGAGATAAGCATAAAGTTCTTTTACTAATTTATGGTATAATTCAATGCTATCAGTATGTGCTTTGGGCTCATACACATTGGTATCCATTCTCACTAGGTGGATCACCTTGAACATCACTTGTTGCCATTAACTTTAGTATTCTTTCAACAAAATGGGGATGGGATGTGTTCCTCCCTGGTTCACTGTTAAGAGTATGTGAGGCACTGGAAGAGAGAATCTAGGACAGTGTCAAGTTCTCAGTATTCACTGTAAGTGAAAGCTCTCACTTAGGGTGAATGTTTGAAATTAAAAGGTCACCATATTTACTTTAGAGTTGATATATTAAGCTTTAATCCCAGGGAGGAAATTATACAGTACTATGAAAACAGCCACTCAACTTCTCCTGGGATGCTAAGGTCCTTTCTACCAAAATATTCCATGCACTGCAATTTTTCATGACTTACAAGGTTCAGTCAATACAATAGATTTGATGATTAATTTATTGTGTTCCCCAGTAAAAGCCCAGAATTGACTTCATAAAATGGGATTCCTGAATTTTAGCCAAAGGAAACTAATTGGCAGCATTTAAAGGGGAATCGGGCACACTTGTGTGCTCTCTCTCTCTCTCTCTCTCTCTCTCTCTCTCTCTCTCTCTCTCACACACACACACACACACACACACACACACACACACACAAGTTGAAATTTACCTAGTCCTAATTTAGGAAGGCAACAGTAGAGACATGGCCTTCCATGTTCATCCTTTATGACTGGCTGAGCTTGAATTTGAGCTAGACAGTTGTTCTTTGTGCACTGATGTCCCCTTTGACCATCACTTTTTGCCCACTGTGAGAACATCAGATATTTTTCACAAATTCTGTAAATATTAGGTACAGTCCCATTATTCTTTGTATCACACTTTGATTATCTATGTTCCACAGCCTATCATCAATGAGAACTCTGTCCATTCATTGCCTCACAGAAGCTACAGGGCTACATCTGTGTTCTACCCAGATTTTTGTGTGGCACTCCAAGCTTTGTATCCTATCATTTCTGATCCTGTATTTTTGTCTACCAGTATTTCTTATTGAAACTCTTTGCACAATAGAATATAAAATTGACTTTCTAATAGAATTTCATACAACTTTTAAAATTGTCTTTCTTTTAAACAGTGATTTATAAACCAACAAACACAACATAACTATGCAAAAGGTCTATTTCCAATGCCCATGTCACAAACTAACTGGAGTGGGCAACTTGCAGAGGATTTGATTTCTATAGAGTGCAAGACCCCCTCTTTCATAGCTCCAAGGCTTGTGTTGGGCTCATTTTGATTTCATTACTAGCTCCTTTCTGAGAAAGTCTGAGAGGCTGGTGAACTTCCTCCTGGAAGCTCTTTGGCAGGTGACTTAGGAAGAAGTTTTGGGAAAGCTGATGTGACCACATGGTGTCAGTCTTGCAGCACTGCCAGAAAGACCCTGACACCCTCTTTGGTAGCAGGATATGCTTCTTGCTTTCTTCACATATCTCTCAGGTGAACCAGGGTGCAATAGCACCCATGGGAGCCTTTCTTACCCTAGAGAGAAGATATATGAGCGCTCTATTATATACACACTTCCCATGCTCTTCTCTCCCTCCCTCACTGCCCCTTTATATTCTACTACCCACACCTGATTTCTTCTTGTCCCAGGCAGTAAGAGAAATCATACTTTTAGAAGGTGATTTTCTTTCCCTAGAGTACTCTTGGTATGACCCAGGATATTCCCAGTAGCCAAGGCTACTCAGTACATGTGGGTTCTCCTGGGTTTTATTGAGTGCTTTCTTCCTACTCTTGCACCCTTAGGAGTTGTATAACACCAATCAAATTTAACTGAAGGAGCTGGAGGGGTTTGCAATCCTATAGGAAGAACAGCAAAATCAACCAACCAGAACCCTGAGAGCTCCCAGGGACTAAACAACCAACCGAAGAGTATATAAATAGTGACCCATGACTCCAGCTGCAGATGGCCTTGTTGAACATCAATGGGAGGAAAGGCCCTTGTTCCTGTGAAAGCTCAATGCTCCAGTGTAGGGGAATGCCAGGACTGGGAGGAGGGAGTGGGTGGGTGGGTGGTGGAGCACCCTCATAGAAGTAGGGGGAAGGGGAGAGGACAGGGTGTTTCTGGAGGAGAAACCCAGAAAGGGGATAACATTTGAAATGTAAATAAATAAAATATCCAATTAAAAAACAGAATAAAAAAATGTGTGCCTCAGTTTTCTAGTCCCATGAAATTTCTGAAAAATTCTGTGATGCTTAAATTGGGTTCGATTTATAGTGCATAATTCATAATTGATTCTCAATATAGGAGGGCTATTATTGATCCCACATGAGGAACAATTGCTGCTAATTTAAGGATAAAATATGACTTTGTATCTTTTACCAGCTCTGATTAAGCAATGTAGAATTATGTGTATAGATGAGAGAAGGGAATTGAGAGAGTGACAGATACAGGGCTGGCCTATGAGTATACACTTAGATAAGGGGTACAGGAATCAGAGTATCCGAAGTGCTCCTGACATATGTGACACAGCTACTGTACTGGTCCTAGCATCTCATTCAACCTGACAACTCTATGGCTTTGTTCAGGTAGCAGACATCATTGTGGGATACTCATGATAGGCAATACAATGCTGAGGAAAGATCAATATCTTCCCCTGAAACAACTCATAATCTTGTGCTATCAGATCACCTGTACCAGTACCATCGCACTCCCAGAGGTAGAGATAGACTAAGTCTCAGGAAGGTGGAGTGAAGGACAGGTTGAAAAACCAGCTCCTGGACTCACTAGCTGTATAAATGAGAATAGCCATTTACCCTTTGGAGTTTTGCTTTTGTCATTTGTAAAGATGGGAGAAATGACACTTTAATTTCAATGTTTCCTGTTGAAGATTAAATAAGAGAGTATCAATGTAGCACTAAAGGCAAAGAAAGTGTGAAGTCTCCATGAGTTTAGACTGTCAACAGATGCAGGAAGATGACCAAGACTTGTGCCATGTGTGGGAACTGCAGCTGCATTAATGGTGCATTGCTTCAGAGGAACTGTGCTTGGAGATCTGGCAGTCACTTCCATTGCTTTATTGCATTCAGATAGATATCACTACATATCCTTGTCTGACTCCCATCCCTAAACTCAAAGGTAGAACTGTTAGGCCCTCTAGGGGCCTAGATCTACTTGTCCATTCACTCCTGCTGGGATTCCATATCTTATTATTGCTTAAGTATCACTGAATGTGAAATCTGCTTGGCAGTAACTTTCTACACCAAACACCATTGTTCCCTGCCTTACAAACTGAGGAGACTGAGACTTAGTAGATTTTAGACTAACATATGACATGATGTGGTAAAATGCTAGAGGTGTGCTGATATACTATGGTTGCAAACCCATCATCTATTTCATAAGTAGGACCTGAGACAGAAGTCTAAGGAATTGTTTCTACACCTGTGAGGCTCAGGGCCACCATATCAGGCTGACTCACCATTTGTAAATCAATATGATATTGCTCAGAGTGGGCCTGGGTTCAAAACCTAGTACCCTAGCTGGATCAATGACAGCGCAAACCATCTGCAACTCCAGATACCTAAAAAGCAAATTAGAAGATAGCCCTTCACAAGCTAACTGTAGTAGGTTCCAGTGACTTTGACACAGAGAACTTTGTTATTAATATGAACCACTGGGATACAGACTCAGACCATCATAGGATAAAAAAATCCCTGATCTTCAAATGTAATGAACTTATGAAACACAAATGCAGATGGATTAAAGCTGTGAAACATATCTCATGTGCTAACCCTGTCTTGGCCAATAGTTCTAACCATAGTTATGGAACATGAGTCCTTTAGGGAATGCTTCATAAGGTTCTTAAAAGTGTTATATACTCTTCATTTCTCTCATGTTTCTAAAGATACATCATAAAATCATTGTAGTAACATTTCTGATTCTGAATGATTTTGTCCAAAGCTTGTATTAATTTAGCTATATACATTTAGATTACAACTGACCATAAAGCACAAAGCATACATTAACATCCAGCAGGTTAAGTATTTTGAGAACCATATTATATATTTGAAATTTTCTAAGTTAGAAACGCTGTCTCGGGTATTGTTTTGCATTTTAACTTTCACCATGGTACTGGTCTATTGCTGTAGGCACTATGTGGCATCATTGTATATTGTGAAGGTAGGTGCTCAGAAAGTACAACCCTTTCCCCCAGGCTCAGGTAGTCATCTCGCCTTGGATTTCCATGTGATGTTTACCATATATGCATACCCTTATGTTCTTATGTCTTCATTTATAATAAAATCTGTGTTTGGGATTGAAGTCATCATTCTTGCCTAGAGATCTCCTAAGCCTGGGCCCAAAACTGCTTCAAGTATGCTGGGGATTCTTTTTTGTTTTGTTTTGTTTTTTCAAGACAGGGTTTCTCTGTGTAGCCCTGGCTGTCCTGGAACTCACTCTGTAGACCAGGCTGGTGGGGATCCTTATTTAGTGACCCTACAGTACTCTCTTTACCTCCTTTGCATTGAAACTGTTGTATATGAGGGATAAAGAGATGATTCAGTAAACAAAAGTACTAGCTTCTCTTTCAGAGGTTTTAAGTTTGATTCCCAGCACCCACAGAGCAGTTTACAAGCATGTGCAACCCCAGTTCCAGAGGATTCAACCCTCTTCCACAGACATCAGGAAAGCACATGCTACATAGACAACATATATGCAGATAAAATACACATAAACATAATTTTTAAGAAAAGAAATGAAAGTATCATGAATGTAAATATTCTTCCTAGTAACTTATCTTCTGTAAAGTGATACTGTCTTTATTTGTGTTGGTATGCCAGTGCACACACAGTTGTCATATTATGGGAAGCTCATGTCTATTATACTCTGGTAGTTGAGCCTTGAAATCTTTCTTGCACTTAAGAGAACTGAACTGAAGCCAGTTTTCTGTAACTTCAAAGACCCAAATGGCTTCCATTATACCATACTGCATCCCATCTCAGTCATAAAAGTTCTATTATGTTCTGGCCCAAATAACCAATGGACCCCATTTTTGCTCCCATGGTAGTTGATAATTCTGTGGAGAATTACAGGGAACAAATTTGGGAAAATGACAGGAACCTACACTCAGATTTCTATGACAGCATGGATTGCATTAGGTATCTAAATATAAATCTTGCCACAGCCACACAGTGCTGAGAACAAAAAATGCTCCATGTAAACAGCCGCTATTTAAGCTTCTGTAATCCGGAGAATGAACTGTTATTTTCAGTGATACTTTTCTTTTAATAATGCCTGGAGTCAAAGATTAGATTGCAGTATTTTTTGTTGATGAATGCTTTGACTGATCAATGCAAAGGTAAGATTCTGGTGGTAAGGCACTCTGGCGCACACAACTCATTCTCTTTTCCCTGACTTTCTGGAGTGGCACTAGGACTCAAACAGAAGAGCTATACTTGGCATATGAATTGCATCTCCCTTCCTTCTCCCACACTGTAGAAAACCAAAGAAACAATTTGGCTTGTCTGTAGTTTGCAAATGTGCCATTATAATTCCCCAAGATTAGTTTCTATGTCTTAGTGTTTGTGTTCATATGTATTACTCTTCTTTCCTACCATAATTTAAGGCATGCTCTTCCTCTACGCCCTGAGGATTATTCTTCATAACTAGCTCCCCATCTCCTTGTGACTCCTTCACATTCTCACAGTCTCTGTGTCATTATTGTGGGTTCTTTGTCTTGTCTTTCTGTCCCTGTCTTTGTTAAATCATGTGGGTTTCTTGTTTTGATATCACCTATGAACCCTAGGAAAAATTAGAACAAGTAACATTTTTTACTATCTTTTCTGATTACCTCTATGTCCATAGCTTCTTTCATAGTTCTTGTCCAAATGTTGAGGTGCCCTTTGAAATTCCTGCTGTTTGCTACTCTGTATCTCTAAACACTCTTGGTGTGTTGAACTTTTGTTCCATATGCTTGGCAATTCCTACTCCTTCTTAAAGACCTTAAGTACTCCCTCTTCTGGCAATCATTTCTTCCTCCTTTAAGACCAGTGAAGCCAGCCAACTGTTGACACTGGGTAATAGGTAATTATTCTCCTGTCTTTAAGTAGAATGGTCATTCTGGAAATGCATGGAGAGCACTTAGTTGGAGCAACAGAGATATTCAAATGGCTAATTCCTGTGGTGTACTCTTCTTATCTGCAGCCAGAATATAAGGTTTAGGCTTAGTGTATTTCCTGCAATTACCTAAGACAGAGAAAGGCAAAGGGGACTGACTGAGTACAAGTAGTCAGTGAAAAAATAAGTTACTGGAGACTAGTATAAGCTCAGTCCTACAGGACTTTATTCCCATTTTCCAGAGTATCTGTGGATCCACCTTCTGCTCCATCAATGGGTATGGCGGTTGAGGAGGTGAAATGACCTTGCGCCGAGATGGTCAGGTGCTGGGCTTTAGGGAAGTGCCTACACACCACTCATGGGGTAGGAAGATGCAGGCTAAGATGTGGGGGCTCGAAGTTGGAGTTCTCTGACTTCTGGGTCCCTAGTTGCTGCTAGATAATTGCATAGAGAGGGGGGGGGCATGCCACAATGAGGCCTGGACCAGGTGCTCCCAAACTCCTGGATATGCAGGTGCCACTGAGCAGCAAGGAGTTGAGAGCAGAGTCCGAAGCCCACTGGCTGAGGAAGGGTGGGCTGAGGGATGGAGACTCCAGTTTAGCTCATTGGTGATTTTCCTTAGCTTGGCAATAGTTTTCTGGAAGCTCAGAGAGGCCTTCTACAGATTTAGGCTGCAGCTCTGTAAGAGAAAGTCTTCTCTAAGCCTCCAGTGGTGGTTCTTGATGAAAAAGACTGTCCTTGGTTCCAAGCTGTTTATTGGTTGTACATTGTGTAAAATGGATGATACAAACTTCTCAGGGTGGACCAGAGATTAAATACCTTTTTCAGGGAGGAATGTTCAGGAAGGAAAGCTTATTGGCTAAACCCTCAGGGATTCTAGGTGCCTCATTA
Source organism: Rhynchomys soricoides (assembly GCA_019843965.1). Taxonomy (NCBI): domain Eukaryota; kingdom Metazoa; phylum Chordata; class Mammalia; order Rodentia; family Muridae; genus Rhynchomys; species Rhynchomys soricoides. The sequence goes on along the minus strand of JADRCH010000098.1, from coordinate 9,451,203 downwards.
GCATAGAGAACTCTGGGGCTTCCTGACCTATGTTGGGAGTGCAGACACAACCACACAGCACATCCCACAGCATATTAAATGGTATTGCTTCTGAGCCTCTTCCTTGTTAGACTGTATATCTTCCTGTGCAGGGCTGAAAAAAACATATTTACTCTAATTTTAGTTCTTGTCCAACACAGGAGAGCAGGCCTGTTGACATAAAGTGTGGATTTTGGAGGCAGTCAGCTAAGGTGCTGATCTCATTTGTATTACTTAATGGGATGAGAGTTCTGGCAAGTTCTATAAACTACCCATGCTTAAATTTCCCCATGCACAAAGTAAGGTAAACAGTTTTGCTTTTTCTATGTAATTAACATAACCAAATGGTTTAGTGAATTTAGAATGTATGTCTTTTTCAAGGCATAGAATACCTCCCTAATTGTTATTTTTCAGGATGACATCAAAGTCATGCAAATCAATGTAAACTATTTCCACTGCCTTGTTTATCAGCCATAACTAGATGGGAAGACCCCTCTGCTGAAGATAACACTCTCTTGAGATACAGGACACTGAGAAGCCAATTTTGAACTGGCAGAAAACTCTCTCTTTGGTGGCTAGCTTACATCTTGTCAAAAGGTACAGTGAAGAAGGAGAAAAGACATCAGTAGTCTTATCCAGCTCTGGACCCTGCATGTTACAACACTGACATGCTGTCAAGTTGTATCCACAGTACAAAAGTGACATAAGTGCTTTATTATTGGATTTGAGGCTGGTTCCACAGGAGGCATTTCCTGTCTAGCACTGTAAAGCTTGTCAAAAGCATAATATTGAGAAGATTATAGTCCTCAGACTTGGTCAAGAAAGCTTCTTTACGGAATGGGAAGTTGTTAATGTAGAGCCTCACTACAATAGAAAGTTCTGAATGTAAATAACTGAGTGCTCAGCTGGACTCAGCTCCCATCACTCACAGCTCATGGAACTTTGCAGAAAAGGAAGCAGAAATAATGTAAAAGTTATGAAATGCTTCTGAATTGGACATAGCTATCGCACACATTAGCTCCCATTAGCTAGAGTGGCCAGCATGAGACCTGTAGAATACTAAACCAATTAAAATTTTGTAGAAACAAGGGATGCATCCTGGTGGCATATCCCCATTTGGCAGAACTATTTGCTACTGTGGGTGTTAGAGTTACTTTCTTTGAAGATATGGCTATAAGTAGATTGCTTATACCCAGAGTATTACCACATAACCTTTACATAAGGACATCACTAGTTGAACTCAGTGGTTTATTAATAATCAGAAGAAGACATGAAGTTCAGATGGACATGAGGTGGGAGGCAATGGTGAAATCAGAGATAGTAGGGATATATACAATTTGTATACATTGTGTATGTGTGTGTGTGTAACTTTTAAAGGATACAAATATTATATAAAATACAGTTCTTAGTGCAATAAAAAAGTGTAAATAGGCTTTGACTAAATGCTAATATGATAATATATATCTCCTTATCTCCTCCAATTCCTCCTTGGTCTATTGAAACACATCTTACCTTCCTCCAACCTTCATAACTTCACATCTGCCTTAAAAACAAACAAACCAAAAATTTGCTGAGTACAGTTAGTGTTGTTCTTATGTACATAGCTGTGAGGTCATTTCCTAAACCATGGGTAATATCTAGTGGCTGTTCTCTTAAAGAATTGCTCTCCCTTTTCCTAGTAGAGATCAACTGCTTAAAAACACTTCTACATTCATGCTGAAACATTGGCTGGATTAGTTTGGACAGTATTTGTGGATATAACCACAGCTATGGTGAGTTCAGGATGCAGTGTCTGAAAGATAGCATTTCATGGTATTCACCATTCTCCAGCTCTTACATTGTTTTATATACTCTTCCATGGTTTTTTTGTTTGTTTTTGTTTTGTTTTGTATTGTTTTTGTCTTGATCTGGGGTAGGGATGTTGATAAAGGTGTTCCATTTAGAGCTGATCACTCACAGTGATTTATTCTTGGGAATTTGACTACTTGTGAGTCTATATTGACTGTTTCCTACTGTAGAAAGTTCTCTGACCAAGGTTGAAAACAACCTAGGTCTCTGGGTATAAACATATATAATGAGAATGCAATTTGGAAACACGACTTGTTAGCAAAATAACAATGCTGGATGTGGTGGCTTGAACAGGAATGGTCTCCATTGACTCATGTGTTTAGATGTTTGACCATAAGAAGAGCCATGATTAGAAGGTGTGTCCTTGTTGGAGTAGGTGTAGTCTTGTAGGAGGAAATGTAACACTGTGAAGGCTGGCTTTTACATACAGTCAGTCAATACCCAGCGTGGCTCATAGTCCCCTTCTGCTGTCTTTGGATCAGATGTAGAACTCTCAGCTCCTTCAGCACTATGTCTGCCTGAATACAGCCCTGCTGTCTGCCATGACAATAATCTCTGAAACTGTAAGCCAGACTCAATTAAATGTTTTCCTTTATGATTTAGTGTGCTCATGGTGTCTTTTCAAAGCAAGAAAACCATAAATAAGACACCTGACTTCAATCTAGGGCCTATGACCTCCTTAACCACTAGCTTTAGACTTTGTTTTCAATTCTAAATATGAGATCATTTCTGTTGAGCAAACTTCAATTCCAACCAGAAGGTAGCACATAACAGTCTTGCCACTATTGTACCAATGGGTACATATTGTCTGGTTGGTCAGTATTCTAGCATTCAGGGTCCAGTGCTAGATAAGACCACTAATGTCTTTTGTCCACCACACCATTTTCTGGCACAATGAAAGGCAGCCAGGTGGGAAGAATTTTATGGTAATTTCAAGGTTGATTTCTCATTGTCCATCATCCAGTGTGAGTGGTTCCTTTTAAAATAGGGTCTTACCATATTGGTATGATGGGAACACAAGGACAATGGCAATAGCACACATACTTATAAGTACTCATATTCCTCTCAGGCATATGTTTTATCACCATATGTTAGTCACATAATAATTATAGAAAAATAATCAAACCATGAATGACTAGTTTTGAAGGGTCCATATAGCTTGATTTGGTGTAAGGAGGCAAAGGAGTGCTATGAAATACATTGTAGAGGTCCAACAGTTGAGTTTCAATAGCTCTGGTTTCTTTCATTGTCAGTACCATGAATGTCATTTGATCTGTTTCAGGTGGTGTAATTTCATCTATTGTTGTTATCTATGGACTGTCTGCAACTATTTTATTAGTGTTTTTTCATTTACACAGCATACTAGTCTCTAGATAAAGAACTAGATTAATGGAGATTTTGGAACTGTGCAGGAGGGAGTGTAACACACAAATGAAGGAGCATTAACTCCCAAACTTTGCACTCTACACATATCAACTCTCAATATTTTAATCCAAGATTTAGTGTGGGTGTTCATTTTGTCAAATTCTAAACAAACAAGGCTTCCATTTTACATACCTGTACCATTTCAATTATTTTGGGAGATATTTATCAAAATCCATTAATTTGAATGTACTTTTTAAATAAAAAGGCTAGTTGATCTAGTAACTTCATTTGGATTTTATTTTTGAGAATTTAAACCAATCAGATTTACTTTAATTTCAACTCCATCTAGATTGCTAAAAATTTTCAAGTAGAGGATTCTTTGAGGTCTGTTGTACAATACAACCATCTGAATCAAGCAATCTTCATCTTTGGTAGTTCAGCTATAGCCACATGCTGGATTTCCTGACTATTAACACCGTTCTATAGAAGAAGGGGTGAAAAGATCATGGGGCCATCTCTTGTTTATTCAATTACTCCATACTGCTTGTTGCAGTGAATTCTATTGTAATTTCACACAGCCCCAGGTAGGGTCTAGAGTATTTAGGCTGGCAAAGACTATGGGGGTGCTCCATCTATATTGCTACAGAAAAGCCTTCATCCCTGCAAGACAGAGACTTTCTAGTGTGCTTTTTGAAGGGACGTATACATAGTATTCTATGTAGGCCCTTATCTGTGCTCTATAAGTAATCCCAATAAAGTCATTGTTTTGTTTTTTATCAGTGTAAACGTACATATTTCAGTTTGTTGTTGTGACTTTAGAAGTGGATATTGCTTACATCTCTGTCTGGGGGTAAATTTGATCACCTGGCTGTCTCAATGGAGAGATTAATGAGTTAAGACTATTTGGAGCTAAGAGGCAATAGAATGTGGTGGGTTCCAGTTCATTAAATGCTCATTTTAGCTCAATGTTGCCATTATCTGTTATCCTACCCATCACCTTGTTAGGCATAATCAGTTCCCTTACAAGGTATAAAGCTAGGTTAATCATCATAGATTTGAAGAGCAACCATTCCAGAACCTGAAGCAAGAAAGAGTCTTGTGTTGTGAAGCAGCAGTGAAGTTTTCGAGGTCCACACATAACAAAGGGTCTCTGGGATTATCTAATATGTCTCTCAAATTTTCCACAAGAACTAAAGTGGTAAAAGGCCACAGAGGTGGAAAGGGGCTCAGAAATTTTAGGAAAATAAGGAGAGTTTCATGCTTGACATTCCAAGCCAGGACACTGAAAGGAGGATGGCAACAGGATCAGAAAGTGCTGGCCATGCACAGATGTTCATAAGGAAAGGAAGTCAGGGATACCAAGGCCTCCACTTCATCCCCGTGGGCTCACTTGATGAGTTAATTACTTAGCTATCAGGAGATAACTTGGTTGCAGTCACACTTGTAACTGTGTAATTATCAAAGAGTTTCCATGAAACAACATGTGTTTGTAAATATACAATTAAGTGTCGTCACTATGAAATAATGCCAGCTTCTCGCACTTAAGGTGCCAGCTGCTGGTCTCTGTGATTACATTTTTCTTAAAATAGGTCTAACTTTCTTAAAAGTGCCAACTCACAGGACCCGACAGGAGTATAGCTGGTGTTGCCAATGTTATGATCCTTTGGCCTCAAAACTCAACCATCCTATTCCTATTATGCTTTAACAACTCATGTCTAGTCCCTGAAGTAAGGCTCAAGTGTCTGTTCTTTTCCTTAAATTGTAGATTTCTTTGAACAAGGTGTTTCTTATGCTTCCTTTACCTACTTAGCTCTTTTGTATCTCATAGGAATTTTTAATACATTATATCTTGCTGTGATACCAAGGAGAAGAGAGCACAGAAGTGGCATAAATACAATACTAATCCATGTCTCATATAGTTTTGGGCCTTTGCTTTGTGTAAAGCCCTGTTTATGGAACTGGGAACACAGCCATTAATAAAACAGATACCGTGAGTGCAAATAACATAGAAGGAAAAATATCTATGCAAATCATTGACTATATGACAAATATTTTCAAAATACTTTAAATTTTGTATTTCATTTGGTTTTCTCTCTCTCTCTCTCTCTCTCTCTCTCTCTCTCTCTTTCTCTGATTCTCTATGTGTGTTCCTGGTCAGAGGACAAGTTGAGGAAATCAGATGATGAGAGTGGGGGATTTCATTTCCCCAGGGATGAACATCTTGACATGTTGTCTGGTACTAAGTGGTTAGTTCTGAACATGTGTACATGTAATATTAAAGAAACTCAGTATTTGGCATGCATATGTACAGCTATGTATATACGCATATATGTATATATCTGTACATGTGCATATAATGTACTGAGTTGTTTTATACACACATACACACACACACACACCACCACCACCAGCAGCAGCAGCAGAAGCAGCAGCAGCAGTATCAACAACAATAATTGAAGAACAAGAGGTCATGGATATGAAAGGGTGTTAGGGACTTGAGGGGAGTTGGACCAAAAGGAAGAAAGCATAGAGGTAGCATAAATACAATACTAATTCATTAAATAATAATAATAAAAAAGATGTCCATTATAATTCTCAGGGAAGCCCTTAAAAAATGATTTAAGAATTTGTATTTAGCTTTCTAATCTCAGTGCTTTTGCTTGTTCTCAGGATCTAGATTCTGAAAGTCTAATTATATATTTCTAAAGGTTGAGTTTTATTTGAAAATTTATTTATATGTTGTAAATCGGTACAAGTGCTTTAGCTAAGAAGACTATTTTAGTTTCTTTCTAGTTAAACTTAAATAAAACACTTTGGGTCCTACAACCCTCCATTCCCAAATCTCAATTAAAGAGAGCTGGTCTTATAAAAAAAATAAAATAAAATAAAAATTTTTAAAAAGAGAGCTGGTCTCCCAGGAGTACGGTCACTCCTAAGCTCACAGATGAGATTACCACTTTTGCTCCAATATCTGGCTAAAGAGGGAACTACCAGAAGTGCACAGGGGACAAGAAACCACCAGGATTACAGGAAAACACATCCAAACAGGTGAGGGAATTGAACAAAACCATACAGGATCTAAAAATAGAAATAGAAACAATAAAGAAATCACAAAGGGAGACAACCCTGGAGATAGAAAACCTAGGAAAGAGGTCAGGAGTCATAGATGCAAGGATCACTAATAGAATACAAGAGATAGAAGAGACAATCTCAGTTGCAGAAGATACCATAGAAAACATTGACACAACAGTCAAAGAAAATGCACAATGCAAAAAGCTCCTAACCAAAACATCCAGGAAATCCAGGACACAATTAAAAGATGAAATCTAAGGATAATAGTATAGAAGAGAGCGAAGATTCCCAAATTAAAGGGCAAGTAAATTTCTTCAACAAAATTATAGAAGAAAATGTACCTAAACTAAAGAAAGAAATGGTCATGAAAATTCAAGAAACCTACAGAAGTCCAAATAGATTGGATCAGAAAAGAAATTTCTCGTGTCACATAATAATCAAAACACCAAATGCACAAAACAAAGTAAGAATTTTAAAAGCAGGAAGGGGAAAAGATTAAGTAATATATAAAGGCAGACCTATCAGAATTACACTAGACTTCTCACCTGAGATTATGAAAGCTAGAAGTGCCTGGGCAGATATCATTCAGACCCTAAGAGAACACAACTGCCAGCCCAAGCTATTATACCCAGAAAAAGTCACAATTACCATAGATGGACATTTTAATGAAAATGAAGGCACAACATAGCCAAACTTATGGGACACAATGAAAGCAGTGTTAAGAGGAAAACTCATAGTTCTGAGTGCCTCCATAAAGAAAGTGGAGAGATCATTCACTGGTAGCTTAATTACCCATTTGAAAGCTCTAGATCAAAAAGAAGCAAATACACCCTACAGGAGTAGACAGCAGTAAATAATCAAACTCGGAGCTGAAATAAACCAAGGAAAAACAAAAGAAACTCTACAAAGAATCAACAAAACCAGGAGCTGGTTCTTTGAGAAAATCAACAAGATAAATAAACCCTTAGCCAGACTAACCAGAGGGCACAGAGACAGCATCCAAATTAACAAAATCAGAAAGGAAAAGGGAGACATGACAACAGAAATGGAAGAAATTAAAAAATCATCAGATCCTACTACAAAAGCCTATATTCAAAATAAAACTGGAAAATCTAGATGAAATAGACAATATCTAGACAGATACCAAATACCACAGTCAAATCAGGATCAGATAAACCATCTAAATAGTCCTATAACTCTTAAAGAAATAGAATTAGACATTAAAAGACTCCCAACCAAAAAAGCCCAGGACCATCTGAGTTTAGTGCAGAATTCTATCAGACCTTCAAAGAAAACCTAATACCAATACTCTTCAAACTATTCCACAAAATAGAAACAGAAGGAACACTACCCAATTCATTTTATTAAGCCAGAATTATGCTTATACCTAAACTATACAAAGACCCAACAAAGAAAGAGAACTTAAGACCAATTTCTCTCATGAATATTGATGCAAAAATACTCAATAAAATTCCTGCAAACTGAATCCAAGAACACATCAAAATGATCATTTACCATGATCAAGTAGGTTAATCCCAGGGATGGAGGGATAATTCAATATATGGTATCCATCAACATAATTCAATACCCCTTCATGGTAAAAGTCTTGGAAAGATCAGGAATTCAAGGCCCATACCTAAACATTGTAAGAGCAACATACAGCAAAGCAGTAGCCAACATCAAACTAAATGGAGAGAAACTTGAAGCAGTCCCACTAAAATCAGAGACTAGACAAAGCTGTCCACTCTCTCCCTACTTATGCAATATAGTAGTTGAAGTCCTAGCCAGAGCAATTGGACAAAAAAGGAGGTCAAAGGGATACAAATTACAAAGGAAGAGGTCAAAATATCACTATTTGCAAATGATATGATGGTATACTTAAGTGACCGGAAAAACTCCACCAGTGTAGGGGAATGCCAGGAATGTCAAAGCAGTGAGGTGGGAGTGGGTGTGTGGAAGGGGGAGCACCCTCATAGAAGCAGGGCAAGGGGAGAATGGGATAGGGAGGTTCCTCAGCAGAAACCAACTGGGTAAGGGAATAAGATTTGAAATGTAAATACATAAAATATCCAATAAAAAAGAAAGAAAGGAAGAAAGAAAGAAAGAGAGAAAGAAAGGAAGGAAGGAAGGAAGGAAGGAAGGAAGGAAGGAGGAAAGAAAGACTCACAAAAAGTAAAATTCACATAGGGTGATTGGGCAATATACACTAAAAGAAAAGGTCAATAAAATTTGTTTGCCTGCCTTTTGCCTACCAGGCATGAAGGGAAATTTGACTTCTGACTCCATTTTAAAGAAAATTGTAGAAAGGAGTTTAGAACAAGTTTTATTGTTCTAAATGAAAACATTCTTACATATCAAGTTTCTTCTGAACCATATTATAAATATTTAGTGCAATGTCTGTATTGTGCTGGTGGGCTGAGTCAAAAGGCTAAGTACATACCTTCAACTGGAAGAGAAAGAACCTTGGGCTATATAATGTCACAATGACTTTATACATCAAAAGAAAAAAAAACCTTTCAAATTAAAAATAAGATCCTTGGAAAGTAGGTATTACAATATGAAAACATTTTATTCATTTGAGTGATAAAACAATCATTAATATCTCAGCAGATACTCATGAAAGCTAAGTAACTTAAATATTTAAGCAAAACACTAACATTTTAATTGCACAAAGATCAAATCAGAAATTACTATTACAACTCAAAGCCAAATATGAATCTCAAGCAATGTACACATCCTGCTAGATGAAAATTAAATTAACATACATCTAGTTAAGTGGTTAAAAGCCAATTAACATGTACATGTCAAGGGAACTGAGGTTCTATTGTATTCCCAGGGCCCCAGTGAGTGATGCTCTTGCCTTTGAAGTTCCTCACAGAACAATTAGAATGCAGAAACTTGAAACCAGTTCTGATACTTTTCCACAAGATAGAATCTTGACTTATTGTTGAATTATTCACATGAACAGGAATTATATTCTGTCTCCTTTTGCTGTGATTCCTTCGTCTGCTCTACTATTTTCCTATAATTTCCATGATGATGACTTCTGTGAACCATGCTGATCACTTAGATTTACTACATTCTCATTTGACATTGGCCTGTGGTTGCTATTTTCTTTCCTTATTCCCCAGATTCCACCTCATCAGGTCATTTCTAGTCAGAATTAAAGTGGATGGTAAGTAGTACCTGAAGAATCTCTTCCTACAGGTGAATGTAGGTGCCCTAGTTCTGTAGCCTGAGATTTTAGCATTCCATTTTAACACATAGCAGTATAACAGCATAACTAAATGTGACGAAGCTGCCATCTTCCTTTCAAAGGAGCCAGAAATCTCAGACTCTGTTCTCAGCACTCCCTTGTCAAACTAATCCATCAGACTTTTGTTTTCCTAAAATCTATTACATCTATCCAGTTTCCCCATGATCTCTGTTCTATCATCAATTTCTTCTAGTCTGCTTTCTAAAGGGGCTGTCTACCTCCACCCAAAGAGAGCGTCACAATCCTTGTTTTTTGGTATGAAGTTTTACAATAAAATCCATGTGTGTCACTTACCTGCTTAAAATCATTCACTGGTTTTCCTTTGTTCTTGAATAAAAGTCACAGTCTCAGTAGGATATCTGTGGCCTGCCTTTTTCTACCTCTGGAGCCCATGCCTTACTAACCTACCCAGCAGTAGCTTAATCAATACTTGCTCTTAATAGCGGAGTCGTATTCCTTGCCACCAAAAGGATATATGTTTTCAAAGTGTACGCTCTAAGGTCATAAGCAATGGAAAAAAACAATGTTTTGGCAATCTTTCCTGAAATCAGCCCAGCCTTCAGGATGTACTGAGCTGTGCTTGCCAGACCTTAGCATAGACTGTCTTCTCAAAATCCTCCTTTGGTTATCTTTTGACATTCCTTCTAGTGTCACATGGCAATTGGGCCAGAAATGTCCTGACAACAATGCTTGTTGTCTAATCAGCCTAGCCAGGTCCATGTTGCCAGGTCCAGGTCTTCTCCATTTCCAAGTGTATACAAAGTTCTAATCTGGCTGGAAATATACCTTCCCTATTTAGAACCCCTTGGAAACCTAGATACTGTTGTACTCAACTGGCAAATATCTCTAGCCCTTAAATTTCCTAGAGTGTGGCCAGGTAGAGCCTTTGGATACAGCTCTTCATTCACGTGTTTGCAATATCACATTTTCCATAATCACCAAACCCATGGCTTACGTGCCACTCTTTTAAGGCTTGAGGTCAAAATACTTCTTGAAGATAACTTATTTTCAAACTTTAAGGTGATCTCTGCTTACCACAAATAAAAAATACATTTTTAAATTATATGATGAACTAAAACAAAACAGAGTAAAATTAAGTTGTTTTATTTTTTAAAAAAATATATACTTGCTCTTACTAGTGTACATTTTTTCAAAAAGTTCTTCAAAGTGTCAAGGTTCCAGTCACTGTAAGAATGTGTTGAAAGACCATGATATTAAGATCATAGTCCACCATGTCCAGATAGCTCTCTGAGCTTGGTGCAAAATGGAGCACTCCCATTCCTCAGTGGGGCTTCCTCTGCTCTGCCTGATCTTACCTGAAGAGTGTCTCTAAACATGGGTGCCTGACCTTGTCTAGAGGATGAACCTTCACAGAGTTTCCTGCAAGTACTGCATAATTCAGCACAGAAGTCCTGCTCAGCCCTTCTCTCTGTATGCTAATTAGGTACTGTGTTATGACAAATAGGCCCTTCCTTCCTGTAACCCCAAAAACCTCTGAGGAAAGTCACATAGTCAATGGCCAGACTACAGGTTCAACTTCCTCTCTCCTGATAAGAACCTGCTCTGCAAGCACCAGGAATTCATCTTCATGTAAATGAAGCATTTCCAGCACCTCTGCCCTAGCCAATAATGTGTCCTCTTGAAATCCCTACCCGTTCCCCAAGATTTATATAGTCAATAAATTTCAAATTTATATCTCAATAAATTTGAGATGCCTTGAAGCTGATCTCAGAAGTCATTTCATCCCTGTCTCTGTTCTGCTCACTCTATGGACCAGTGGCCAATAACCTCTGAGGAGGGGGAGACCCACAGGAGTGTTTCATATATTCTAAGTTTACCTTTTGTAATTCAAAGGACAATGTTAATTCTCTCTGATCACCTGGGGGTGTCTATCAGTTCTTCTTGCATTCTTCTTCTGTGAGTTTCTGTACCCAACCACCTTAGCCTCTTTCTGGAGGTTGGCTATCTGGTTTCTGTAGCCTCTTTGCTACAGGAAGCATCTGTAAGTATTAAGACATCCTCCTCTATGTGGCCTTCAATGACCCGAAGTTCTTAAGAAGTTTGAAAGACTAGCAATCTTGCCATAGACAAAGCATGCATTTCCGCATTCCTCTGCAGGAGCTGCCTGAATCTCTCTCTAGTACTTTGTGAGTGACCAAATGATTTTGATTTCTGTGCTTCTCTATCTACAATCCCAGTCCTGAACAATCACTCCATAATAGGTGGCAAATTCAGAAATAGTGTTTCCAGGCCTTCCCTTACCTTGTCAAAGATTCTTAGAAAACGTATACTTATGTTTTGTGTCTCAGGTCAAACATTGTTCCTTAAGAGTCTTCAATTAACCAGAAATCTCTCCTTACCCAAAATTATGAGAGTATCTCCATTGTAGCATGTCCATATAAGTCTGTAAAGTTGGATCAAAGCTTCTTTATGAGCAAAGACCTCTTGTTTTAGATTATTGTTTGTCCTCAATGTTTGCCATAAAAGCAAAGAGGCCACCAATAAAGATTTATTAAATGATGAGTGAACATGATAAAATGACATGTGAAAATTATACTATTTATGCTATGAGTAATAAATACTCTCAATATAAAAATAGAGTGGTAAATATAAATTTCATACTGCCTTATCCATCCACACACTTAATAAATATTTTTGATATGAATGAATGAATGCATTGAAACATATTGATAGATAAATTAATTGTACAATGGTAAAATCATAATCTAATATGAGGAAATAAAACATGAGCATGGGAAAACAAGTTATCAAAGGAAACTCAGGCTCTGTGACATTTTTGAAAATTTCCAAGTTGATCTCTACTATACTTTAGAAAAGAAAAGTTTTTACTTATTGACATCTTCATACATGGGCTATTGCCAATGCCATTTAAAGAAAATTGGCCATGAGGTGCTTTGTAAAGCTAAAGTTCATTGTGTCCCAAGTATTTGGTCTACTTTCATCCTCACTGACTAGATTGTGCCTTGACATAACCATCATTTAAAACTGCTTAGAACTAAAAATGGTTGAAGACTCATGGTTTCATGCCAGTGTATTTTAGAGGCATAGGGAGTTCTTCAGTTTGACAAACCTTAATCCAGAAAAAACACACTCACATTTTAGGAAAGTTTGCTTAATAGGAACTCATTCCTTAAAATCGGCAGTTCATATTCGAAGTTCAATGTGTTAGACATTAGATTTAATGTGTTAGACACTAGATTTAATGTCCTTAGACATTAGATTTAATGTCCTTAGACATTAGATTTAATTCAGAGGCTCTTCCTCCAAATTCTACCACTTCTCCAAAGTTTGAAGAAAGATTTTATCAATATCACAGAATGATTCTTTTTAAAAATCTTCCCTTTCCAGCAATTCCAATTATTTTTAGGTGGAAAATCTTAACATCTGCTCAGGACAGTCATGAAATGGATTGAACTGGAGTGTTGGAAACAAATTTTAAGAAAACTTTTATTGAAATGTTTATTCTGGATGTTAAGTGTGGCTAAGGAAAGAAAACATTTTCCACATGAGTGATTAGCAGTTGCTTTTATTTATATAGATTGTGTATTTCTTGATATGATTTATGTTGACTATGCATACCTCAATCACAATACCAACAGACAGCTATTGATTGTTGAGCATACATCATATCTAACCATCAAATTGTCACACAAACCAAGATATAAAGCCAGATGACCTTGAAGTCAGAGCTCTGTTCAAAGATTAATTCTATCTGTTTCCCACTCTCTATCTCACCTGATTCCAGCCAATAAAAGTTTAGTTGGATTTGAAGAGTTCATAGGTTTCTTCAGTGTGCAAGCATGGCAAAAAGCTTGGATTTTGGATTAAAAGCATCTGTGTTCAAATTTCCTTTCTGCTATGTATTGTTGAAGTTTAGAGACAAACTGTGTTGTGAGGACACAGTAATCTGAAAACTGAAGAAATAATAACAGTTGAAGCACCTATATTTTTTTTTCCATTTTTGGTGCAGATCAAGTAAAATTAATGGTATAACATGCTTATTATATAGATTATATCTAAATTACTTTAACTCTGTCCTTTGTTCACCCATATTTGTATGTTTATGGAGAAACTTATTAATGTTTTTGAGTTTACTTTCTATTTCTGCAGACTGAGCCTGATGACAAAGTATTCCATCAGTGTTTTGTGAAATTTTATTTAAATGATCTGGGAGAAAACCCCTTGCTTACCACAAAGCCCATCATTTGAGATATATTAAACATTTAAAAATGTTGCATGAATGAATGAGGGAAATTGTGTGAAATGACAATTAATTTTGGGTGATAAATTAATTCATGGTATCCTCACTGATTTATTTAAAAGAAGCTTGAGTATTTACCAGGTGCTAGCTTCCATGTTAACTCTTAGATAATGTGAAGAGATGTGTCTTTTCATGAAAATCTGCCATCTCATGTGAGAAATAGACAGTTGCTAAACAACGGAGCAGTCCATCATTACAAAAAGGGGTGTTATGAAGCACACCAATGAAGATATGTGATGATCGTATTCATTGAGTATATTTCTTTCACATTGCATAGGTAGAGCAGGGACTGGAGGAGGTAGACCAAAGCAGTGGGATTACATTTAATCATTGAATTCTATGTTTAATGAAAAAGATTGGTGACTTTTTATATTTTACAGGTTAAATTCTGTTCTTTTGGTCAAAATATTTAGCTTAGAGACAAATATCCATTCATTTATTAAACTATATTTTATCATGAGAGTTAATTTCAAATAAAATAATATAAATAATCATGGTTTCCAATTGTCAACTGCCTTCCTCATACGAAGTACTATGTCCCTTTCTTCAAATGCAATCTCTCCTATTGGAGCACATTCAAACGTAGTTAATTAGAAAGAAAGGAAGGAAGGATAAAGGAAGAAAATCAAATCTGAACTTCTGGCAAATTGCATTTTATTTATGCTTATGCCTGTGAGATCCTTCTTTGCCTTCCATTTCACGTTGCTCAGCCACTCCTCAAACAAATGCAGATTTAAAATGTTCCTAGAGTATTTGACTTATTCAGTGACTTCATCATTAAAAGGACACTGGGGAAGGAGGCAAGAGTAGTGTTTCCAAGATCCATTATGATGTGCAAGCTGCCTTCTCCCACATTCCACTCTTGAAATATCACCACCCATTCAGTTTTATGCTGTCACAGTAGCTATAAAGCAGTTCTCTGCAAGATATGTGGGAAATCCATCACTCTACACTGGAGCAAAAAACTTTAAAATGCAAGGCCAAGAGGAATAGGTGTTTTATAAATTTGAAACCCAGAGAAAAATAATGCACACATGGTGGTAATATTTGTGTTTATTTTCCCCCATAAACACTTAAAATTATTGGGGCAGTCTTTAAATAAGATAATGCAATAGGATTTGGTCTTCTGGGTAGATTACTTTAAGCATGCAATAAAGGGAAAAATCAGTAGCCAAGAATCAAACTTAGTGTCACTGTTCATTTGCAATTGTTTAAATAATGAGGTTCAGAACCAGAGTGGACTATACATACACAAGAAAGATTTAAATAATGAAGCACTTTTGTAATTATGCCCTTGATGATTAGAATATAATTATAATAATGACACATACATCTTTAATTGTGACAAAATAAGTGTTACTATGTGTATTACGTCTTCACCAGTATTTCTGGAGTCAGCTGTCAGTCCAGGAAGAGAGGCCAAGACAAAAAAGAAGGGGAAGTGGTTTTTGGTCTTCTCATCAGTTTCCTTCTTGTTAATCAGCTTCAGTTTCCTTTGTTCTCAATAGTCTCTCTTAGCAAATAGAGAATGCTCTACCTAAAGCTGAATCTAGGATTTCAGCATATGTCCTTTCTCATTTCCTAGGGAGTATCACAAGATCCATATCACAGAGCCCTGGACAATGAGGATCAGTTTCAATGGGTAGGTGGTAAAGTATAGCTGGTGATTCTAAGGTAGTTAGAATTGGAATCACCTGGAGGGCTTGTAGAACACAGGGAGATGGATGGAAACTATAGAATGTCTGATTCAGTGGATCTAGTCTAGGTGTACTCTTTTGCTTTTTAGTGTGATAAAAACAATATGACCAAAAGCAACTTGGGGAACGAAGAGTTTATTTACCTTTCACTTCCATACCAAAGTCCATTATTGAAGGAAATCAGCTCAGAAACACAAGACAGGAACCTTGAGCTGGAACTAAGCAGAAACCATAAAGGAATGATACATACTGGCTTTCTTCCTGCTTTCTTATATAACCAAGGCCACCTGCTCAGGCACAACACTGCCTAGTTAGGGTCTAGTCCCTCTAACATCAATCATTAATCAAGAAATTAACCTCCCAGACATACCAACAGTTCAATCTGATGGAGACATTTTTCCCAATCAAGGTTCAATCTTCCCAGGTGATTCTACCTTGCATCAAGTTGACAAAAAACAAACAAACAAAAACAAAAAATGAAAAACAACAACAAAAACAAAAGCTAGCCAACATATCAGAGTAGGGTTCAAAATCTCATGATTTGGGCAGCTTCCCACTGGAACTGGCACTGCTCATTTGGCATTCTTCTTTTGAAACCACAAAATAGCTGTGCTGGGCAGACTGGCTTCCTATGCTAGCTAGTTCTTCCACTTTATGACCCTGAACATCAACCTCAGTCTCATCTGCTATAGATTGGTTCAATTTAAAGCACGTACATATGGGTTAAACAAAATAGAGCACACATATTTCTTGCTGTTGTGCTTTGATAAGTATTCTGTAAAGTTTAGACAATTTTAACAGTATATTGTTATCAGCTTTTCATTTCTCAAAACAATGCTTATGGGCTGCTGTAAGCTGATAGCAGCTAGAGTGGAATGACAAAGATTACAAAGCAACAGATCCCACACTTAATATGATTTATATTTAGATCACAGTGGATCAGATTTTATTGCACTTTGATGTTGTTCAGGCTGTATAGGAATCATTTAAGAGAGGCAAGCTAAGTATGGAAATGAGTAATGAGTATGGATATGTACACTGGTTCATATGTATACATATTCATGGTTCATGAAAAACAGAGGCAACATTCTTGATTTCTGTCATAGTAATTTTGTTTTGATTTTGGTTACGTTTTTTATAATATACTAGATGTAGTAGTCTCTCCTTATCTACAGATATATGTTCCAATATTTTCAAAGAAGACAATATTCATACATATATGTAATATATTTTTTTCTTTTATGTATATACCTTTATAATAACATTTAACTTTTAAAACTTGTTCAGAAATATAAGAGCAACAACAACTAGCAATGTAATGAAAAATTAATACAGTATACAGTAATGAACACCACCCTTCTTTCTTCTCTCTCCATACGACCAACCATGTTCACTGGTAAGTGAAAATATAGCTGATTACCATCTAGATAGGGAAGAGACTATTGCCTTATGCCAAGTGTTTTCATGTGTAATCTAATTAGAACCCCACAAATCATCATTGTGAAGTAGTATTTCCTTCACTTTAAAGTGGAACATGCACCACAATAGAATGGTTAACCCTATACGTCTGACTTAACAGTAGCAATTTCTCTAAACTGATTCTAATTGCACTTATAAAATTCTTTTTAAACATTTATAAAATATTATTCACTGACATGGAGTTAAAATGAATTTTAGAGGAAGAACAAAGAGGAATTCATTTAACCATAAGAAGAGGATAGAGCCTCTTCTCAGGTCCTAGGCAGAGAGATTAAAGTGCATCAGCACATATGTATCTTGGCAGCTATGTTTGCATGTGTCTGAGAAGTAGCTCTGAAAACATGCAGCTTATATTAAATTTATTCACATATTCTTTGGATATTTGATTGCTCTTGCAGTTTCCCATCCTCTCCTCACCATTTACAATATTGGACATAAAAGTAAAACAATTTATTGAACAATAAAAATGTCCTTATAAAACGAAAGTAGTAAATTCTTCTAAAAGATAGCCCAATGCAATTCCTCAGAAAGCCCAGGGAGAAGGCCTAACTAGCATAACACAATCACAACTGTGGGAAGATACTATTTTTTACTGTCAGAAAGCAACAATTAAAGAACCCATGGATGTTTATGTAATGGGGAGACACATGATGTTGTGTGTCAGGGATGAATCAAGACCCTGACATGTATAAAACTGCCCACAATATTTCTACTTATATATGTTCTGCATTGACATTGAACATTCAAAGGTGTTTTAAGTCACTTTGGTAGAAAGATTGATGAGGTATTGTGTGGCAAGCTAATTTAAGTGACAGCTCACCTGTCATGGACAATGGAACTGCTTTAAGAGAGTTTCCATATTCATACCAGTCTCTATAGCATTTTCCTTTAATAATGCATTGTGAAAAATAAGATGTTTAGCCAAGGCTGATAATTCTTTGAAGCTCTAATCATTTAAGCTGTCTACCCTTGTTCAGGATAATCATTTCTATCTATTATCCATCATGCTAAGAAATGACAGCTCAGGGACAAGGAGACTTTTCAAGTAAATTCTTTAAGACAGTGCTTCAGTGTGCCGGCACTGGCCAATGTTAATTAAATTATATAAACAATGACTCATGATATAAACACAGAACAGAGAATCCAAAAAACAAGAGTACAGTCCAGTGACTTTAAAATCATAGATTCTTCCAAAGAAACTGAATCTTTTTACTCCAGAATTTGTGCTTATCTTTCTAAAATTGCAATTTTCAAACATGCATTCTCTAAAAGTCTCCCTTCCTTGATTATAGGAGAAAAGGATGAACAGTTCTTTCTTCTTGATTAGACACATTTTGAAGGGAGGGAAATAGGATTCTTTGGGAGTCACAGGACCACAAATAGAGACCCTTTGACATACTTAAATTAGAAAATCAAATGCCAGTGGATGAATTTTTCATCATTCTGTGAATGCTAATATTTATTTAATGTGCACTCTTGTTGAATAGCTGCCAGTATTTCTTTAACATATAATGTTCTCGTCTAATGAGTGTTTGAAAATTTGAGAAAGTTATTATGTTTCTGGAAATGTTTAATTTCTCAGACGGACAAAAACTTTGGAATAAGCAACAACAGAAACTGCAGCCCTCATGTTCTACCTAATAGTGCTTACCCAATGCCAAGGGAAAATATCCCCAGAGCACTCACATATTATAAAGTATTACACAGTCAACACCCTGACATCTTCCTGTAAACTCAGATGTTTGGAGTGGTAAATTATCACCATTAAGAATGAAAGGGGATCCTAGATCATTCTTGTCTTCTGACATCCCTGTTTTAAATCATACACAGTAGGAGGCCCACAAAAAGGGTGAATCTTCCACAAATGCTAGACATCTCACTATGTGTTGAGATCCTTATGGACATTTTCAGGTTCCTGAGGTTACATCCTGTCTTATTCATCTTTGTATTGTCCCAAAGAAAGAATTCAGAGACAACATTATATACACTAATATTGAGACTTCAGTGAGAATGCTGTATATAGCAACCGCTTCAGCTTAAGCCTATGAAGGCTCACCAGAAGATTTAAGAATAGCTATAGAGTAAAAGGAGTATTCAAAGGAAGGCATTTGAATACACCATAAACCTAGAAGAACAAAATGCTATGGGAAGAGAAAGTTGGGAACTTATAACCATCCATAAGAGCTTGAGAGTACATTTAAAATCATTTGCCCTTCTGTTACATTCAGGTTCTCAGTGTATCATTATATGACAGCTTCCCTTCTTGGAAGGAGTGGAATCTGCTTACTCAAATGCTACTCTCTTTCAGAAAACTCTTCATAAACACTTTTAGACAATTTTTTCACCAGATATTGGACCAACCTGTGACTAATCAAGTCTACAAATAGAATGACAACAGACGTCCAGCTTAATTCAAATATAATATCAGAGGAATAATGGATATAATTCTACATTATCTCATTTGTATTTTTTATTAGTACAATGTCCACCAATTCGTGAGTGAATATAAGCTTTCTAGAATTCCAATTGTTATTAGTAAAAACAAATAAAGCAGAAATAAACAAAGAACAATAACATAAGATAATAAACAAAGAATATAAGGAACAATGTATGAAGCTATGCCTGCAGTGAGATATCATATCAGTCAGTATCTGCATTAACTGTGGAAGAGAGAACTGAGATACAATTTATAGTCTTTAATTATCAGAAATCTAGGCACATACATAAACTAGCTTAGCAACACTGGTGGGTGGAGTGTTTGTAAAGTAGCTGGCTGTATGCTGATGTGACCAACATCACAAAGCAAACTTGATCAATGTTTTGATAAAACATAATGTTGGGCAACTCAATAAGAACATTCTCTATTGAAGCCATTATTTTATTCAACCTTTTAAAATTCCTACCTAACCTAAGGAAACATGAAAGATCAGCTATTGTTTGCCTATATTTATGATAATATTACTAAATGAAGGAAATTCCGGCTGATAGGGTAACTGGGACTTCTGTTAAGGATTGTTTTGTTCCTCACTATAATTCTCATAATGATTCTAAAATTACTTTTTGAACTATTTACTTGAGAAAATAGACCCTATTCACTCAAGGGACTGAGGATACTCAGGAAAGAGGGTCATTTGAACAAAGAAAGGAAATCAAGTTCAATGTATATATAATATTTAAATGATATTTGTTAAGAGGAGAAGGCAAAAAATGATAGTTAATTTGATAATAAAATCAGGTCATAAATACATTCATATTCTCAAGCATTGCATTCAATATGAATCAATGAACGAGGTACAGAGGAAAAGTAGACACATAGAGTAACAGAGAGATATGTATGTCAATGTTTATAATATATCAAAATGTATGGCACACAGCACAAACAATAATCAGAAATAAATTGGAACACTAAATGTATACATCAAAGAAGAATAGAGACCTAAAATCAATTGATTAAACCATAGGGAATTAAAAGGAGAGAAAATTAAATTCTCAGTAATCAAAATAATGTAAGTAACAAAAATTAGGACAGAAATAAATTAAATTGGATATATTAAATCAATGTAAAAACACATAAACTAAACACTTTTCAAAGATCTATAAAAAGATATTAACTCTGCAATGCAAGAATCTTTGCCTCTGCCATGTGCCTGTACACTCCAAAATTAGTTCTTCCTTTCTGCTTCTTCAGGGACCATAAGTTCCACCATATGACCTATACTAAATGTCTGCTTTACCCACAGATAGCCTTCCATTTCTCTCCCTCTGGGACCTAGATGTCACCATCTGAGAGGTTATATTGAGTGCCTTCTTACCCTTCAGTTAACTTTCCCCTCATATTCCATCTAGGACCTAATATTACCACTTGTAAACCTATACCAAGGACCTGCTCAATTCACAGGTTGCCTACATATCTCCCTCTCTCTGTGTCTTCCTAACACTGCCATTGGAGACCTGTGTGGAAATCTGTGTGCTCCATAGGTAATCTTCATTTCTGCTTCTCTCTAGCATTCTAAATTTAGCTCCCGAGGAACCACAGGGACAGCTTGCTCAATTTACAGAGTGCTGACTGCAGGGAACTAGGTGAAGTAGGACCTCTATTGCCTCAATCATGAACCAATACTGAGTGACCCCCAAGACTGAATTTCAAGTATCACATGGTTGAGCTAAAACCTGATAAGCCAAGGTAACAGCAAATATGATTCAAATGATCACTCAATGAAGATGGGCCTACCATACCACAGAACACAACTAATGTTCTAATTCTAGATATCCAGGTCTTATTATATAAAACATAAAAAGACAAAATATCTCCTGCAAAAATATTAATTTCCCAGTAACGGTACCAACTGTAAAAAATTTGGATGACACTTAAAAAGAATTAATTCAAAAGAACTTTACAAATATGTTAGAGGCACTCAAAAGGAATGTTGAAATAAAGAAGAAAATAGAATTAAATGAAATGAATAAGACAAATCATCATATGAAAGTAAACGTCAATAAAGAGAAATATGAGAACCCAAACCAAAATAAGACTTGAATTAGAAAATTCAGTTAGTCTAGGAAGTTCAGCAGAAAGCCTCACCAATAGAATTAATGCAATTCAAGACAGAGTATGAAGGCTTGAAAACAAGGAAAAGGAATTGGATTACCCACTAAAGAAAATGACAAGTTAAAACTGAACAAACAGAAACATCTCACAAGAACTATTGATAGAATGTGGCAAATCTTGGAACATTATGAATAGATCAAATCTGTGAATCATAGGCATTGAAGAAATTCAGTTCAAGGATGCAGAAATATTTTCAATAAATCACACACACACAAAAGAATTCCCGAATCTAGGGAAGAAAATGCTCATTCGGGTATAAGAGGTAAACAGAATACCAAATAACCAGAAAAAGATAGGAAATTCCCCCACATCACATGATAGACAAAACACTAAATGTATGGAAAAACAGACCAGTTATTGAAGGCTGCAAGAGAAAAGGACCATGTCACTTATAAAGGCCTGTCTATTCGAATAATACCTGGATTGTTCTCTTCCCCTCCACCACCTCACATCTTCACCAGACCCTCAGTACCAAGAAAATCCAGGTTAGATCCCTTAACTACCTTTGACCCCTTGCCCTAGAGTCCTCTGGGGCATACCCAGCTGTCCTGAACTGCTTGCTGGCCCCTGTCCACAGCTCCATTGTCCAGTCACTGCTCTACTTGCCTTCACTAGGCCTACAAAACCAAGAACATTACCCTACACATAACTCAAGTCCAAGTGGATCAAAGACTTCAACATAAAACTGGACACACTAAATCTAATAGAAGAGAAAGTGGAAAACTGCCTTGAACACATTGGCACAGGAGACACATTCCTAAACTGAATACCAATAGCTCAGGCACTAAGATCAACAATTAATAAATGGGACCTCATAAAACTGAAAAGCTTTTGGAAAGGCTAAGGACATCATTAATAGGACAGAGCAGCAGCCTGCCAAATTGGAAAAGATCTTCACCAACCCTACATTTGACAGAGGAATGATAGGAAAATGCAAATCAAAAATATCCATCTTACATCAAAAAAGATTCCATTTTGCACCTGTCAGAATAGCTAAGATCAAAAATTCAAGTGACAGCTTAGCAAGGATGTGGAGGAAGAAAACCACTGCTCCATTGCTGGTGGTAGTGCAAACTTGTACAACCACTTTGGAAGTCAATCTGGCAGTTTCTCAGAAAATTAGCAATAATTCTACCTCAACTCCCAGCTGTAGTAATCCTGGACATATACTCAAAATATACCTACTGTACCACAGGGACACTTGCTCATCTATGTTCTTAGCAGCTTTATATGCAATAGCCAGAAACTCGAAATGATGTTGATGTCCCCCAACTAAGGAATGGATAAAGCAAATGTGATACATCTACTCAATGGATTACTATTCAGCTATTAGAAATAACAACATCATGAAATATATAGACAAATTGATGGAACTAGAGAGTATCAAGAATTCTGAATGAGGTAACCCAGAAGGACAGGTATAGTATATACTCCCTTATAAGTGGACAATAGTCCAGAACAACATTGAAATAATCCACAGACCCAAAAAGCTGGGTAATAAAAAGGACCCAAGGAAGGATGCATGAATCTCACTTAGAAGGGGAAACAAAATAATCATCAGGGGTGGATGGAAAGATGGAACTGGGTGGAAGAGGGTGTGAGAAGGGGAACTGAGATGGGGAACAGATGAAGCGAGAGGGTGGACAGAGAGGTCTGGGAATGAGAACAGAAATTAGTAGGAAACATCTCTGGTACTACCTGAAGACTTGGGATGGAAAGGCTGCAGCCATCCATCCCAAGGGGCTGCACCCCTTTGGGGTGATGCTAGCTGAGATTTCTAACAGTGGGGTATATTGAGACTGGAGTGGCCACCTCCTATAGCCAGTGGTGTTTTCAGTAGAAGGAGGGTGACATCAACCCACACACAGCCCTTCAAAGAAAATTTGCCATGTTAACAAGATGTGCAGAGACAAAAATGGAACAGATATTGGGAAATGATCAACTAATGGCTACTCCAACTTGAGATCCAACCCATAGGAGAAAGCCAAATCATGACACTATTACTGATATTCTGCTATGCTTGCAGACAGAAAATATCTACTGAGAGGCTTCATGCAGTGGTAAATGGAAACAGATGCACCACAGCCAAGCATCAGGTGAAGGTTGGGGAGTCTTGTAGAAGTGTGGGGAATAGAATTGAGCAAGCTGGAGGGGTCAAGGACATCACAAGAAATGCTATAAAGTCAATTAACCTGGGCTCGTGAGGCCTTGCAGAAACAGAACCACCAGTCAAAGAACATGTAGAGGTTGGACCTAGGCTCCCTACATGTTTGTGGCAGAGGTGCAGCTTGGTCTTCATGTGGGACCCCTTACAATTGGAGCTAGGGCTGTCTCTGACTCTATTGCTTGCCATTGGATCTACTTCCCCTAACTAAAGTACCTGGTTGTGTGGGTTCCGGTGAGAGAGGATGTTCTTTGTTGTGTTGGAAATAAATGTCCCAGGACAGGATGGCACCAAAGGAGGCTTCTCCTCCTCTACAGTGAAGGATGGGGGGGGGCGGTGTTTTAATATGGGAAGGCATTTACAAGTATGGCACTGGGAGGAGAAGAAGAAGAGGAAGGAAGTTTGTGATCAAGATGTAAAGTAAATAAATAAATAATTTTTGGAAACTATTAGATATTTTCTATGATTTTTCATAGAAATATTAGATATTTTCATTTATTTTTTCTATGAGAACATAAACAGAAAGAAAGTATTGAGCTGATATCTTGTGAATTCTAAAAGTCACATGCCTAAACAGATGATTACAGCTAGGAAAAGTGTCATAATTGCAGGGAAAAGCAAAACTTTCCACAGTAATAGTAAATTAAAGAATTTATGTTCATCAAGTTAACTCTACAGAGGAAACTGAAATTAATTTCTCAGACTGAAGAGAAGAAATACCATGATTAAAAGGCTAAAGGGAAAAAAATTAAACAATACTAGGTTAGTTACACAAAGGTAGGGTAAGGAGAAAACTGCAAAATATTAACAAAGATTTAAGAATTTGTACAAATCTTTCCATAATAACTGTGAATATCAATAGTCTAAAGTCCCTAATCAAAAGACATGGGCCATTAAACTAGATTTTAAAAAGCAGGATCCATTGTTCTATTGCTCCCACAAACCAACAGATAGATACTGCCATGGGTGAATGGTAGGGCAAAGGTATTCCAGGCAAATGGAACCAGGAAATAAGCAGGAGCTCTTATTCTAATTTCTGACAAAAGTGACTTCCAATCAAAACTAATCAAAAGAGATAAAGAAGATCACTGCATACTGATCAAGGAACAATCAATCATGAAGACATTACAATTCAAAACACATATGCTCAAAACACAGGTGTACCCAATTTTATACAGGAGGTGCTACTAGACATAAAGCCAAAGATTATTACAGACATAGTAAGAGTGGATGACTTTAATATTTTGCTTTCAATAGTAGACAGGTCATTCAGACAAAAACTAAGTGAGAAATGTGGGCACTGAATGACACCATAGAGCACATTGACCTGTCAGATATCTACAAATTGGCACCCAAATACTAGAGAATAAACAGTCTTCTCAGCAACCCATGTAAATTTCTCTAAAACAGGACACATATTGTAACACAAAGTAAGACTTCACAAATATAGGAAAATTAAAGTAACTACCTAAGTCTTCTCTTACCACAGTGGAATAAAAGTACATATCAACAGCAATAGAAAATATAGAAATTATACAAAGGCACGTGTCTCAGTTAGATTTTACTGCTGTGAACAGATACTATGACCAAGGCAACTCTTACAAAACAACATTTAGTTGGGTCTGGCTTACAGGTTCAGAGGTTCAGTCCATTATCATCAAGGTGGGAGCATGGCAACATCCAGGCAGGCATGGTGCAGGCTGAGCTGAGAGTTCTACTTCTTCATCTGAAGCCTGGTACCAGAATACTGACTTCCAGACAGCTAGGATGAGGGTTTTATAGCCCACATCCACACTGACACACCTACTCCAACAGGGCTATACCTTCTAATAGTGCCACTCCCTGAAGTGAGAATATACAAACCAGCACAGCACAGAAATAGAACAACATGGTATTAAATGATGAATGTATTATTAGAGAATTCTAAAAAGATGTATAAGTAGAAAATAAGTCAAAGTATCTTTATTTGCAGATTGTATGAGATTACATGTAAGAGACTCTTAGAGCTGATAAAAAAAAAAAAATTAGCAAAGTAGCAAGTGGCAGGATCCAAAATTCACAAACAAAATTCAGAAGTCTTCCTGTTATTCCAATGGCAAATACACTGAAAAAGAGTGAAATTTCATAAAGAGTCATGACTCCTTCCAACATTCAGAGATAACTACTGAAAACCACAACTGATAAAATAGCAAAAAGCAAATGAGTATGTGGTACACATCTCCAACTGAAGCACTGGAATCACAGCACCTGCACATAAGGCATTATAACAGAGAAGGGTGTGGAAATATTTTAAGACCCTGAGAAATAGAAGTTTACTATGAGATTATGTTTCCTAGAAATCTCAAAGAAGCTAGACCCATGACGTATCATTAACATGGCCACCTAAACAAGACCTGAATGAGGGTAGCATCAATAAATATCTTCATATAGATATCTTTAACTTAAAAATATCTCATCAGGCTTTCACTCTAGGCAAAACAAACAAACAAACAAACAAAAACAGACTACAGATGGCTAAGAAATATTGAGAATGGGAAAGTCTTCTACCAAAGGGAAGATCACACCAATTGGTGACCCAAAAGCAACTGGTTATCCCTGAATTATGTACATACAAGTAACTATATGTACTAAGCACTATGATTTATTTATATATTTAGAAATATACAAATGCATGTCCATATAGCATATAATGTATGGCTTATTGAATATATATATATATATATATATATATATATATATATCACAACAACTAAAGAAAAGGTCATTTTTGAGAAAGAAAGCAAACTAGTAAATATGGGAAATATTCAAGGGAATAAAGGTAAGAGGAAATTATGTACCTATTTTAATTTCAAAAAGTGAAAAAAAATTAACAGATTTTTTAAAAAGTCATGGAAGTAGTCCAACCAACAAGAGCCACAAAAATAAAATACCTAGGGATAAACCTAACCAAAGAAAAGGAAAAACTCTATTTTGAAAGGTTGGATAATGAAGGAAAAAATATAGGAAGACAGGTAGAGATGAACTTCAATACTCAAAGAATTAATGTTGTGAAAACAGCCACTCTATTACCAAAAGCAATTTATAAATCTATAAATGAAACTATAATAAAAATTCTAGAGGCATATTTCACATACATATAGAAGAAGTAATCTTAAAATTTATATGGAAAAAGAAAAAGCTAGGAACTACCAAAAAACAAAAAACAAAACAAAAACAAAAACAAAAACAAAAAAACTGAACCAAATTAATACTCTAGGAAGTATCACCAAACTTAATTTCTAGTTATTTTTAGAACCATAATAATAAAAACCACATGACACTGGAATAGACACGTAGGACAATGCAATAGAATAGAGGACGTAGATATACTTCTACATAATTGTGTCAACATTTGACACAGATGCCGAAATTATACCCCAAAACACAACAAATGGCTCTTGGAAAACTGTTCTCAACATGTAGAAGAATAAAGGTAGCTTCTTATTTCTCCTTCTGTACAAAATTCAAATCTAATCAATCTGAAAGTTGGACTGTGTACTGTGAAAAAGTAGGGAACACACTTCAACACATAAGCAAAAGTAAAGTTCATTGTGAATAAGAATCTGGTGATACAGGAAATAAGGATGTCATGAAAACAAGAAGCTCCTGTACAGCAAAGGAAACTCTACTGAGTAAAGAAGAAGACCACAAAATGGGGAAAATATTCATTGTCAGCTATACCTCCAACAATGGCTTACCATCTAAAATACACATGAACAAAGAAAACTGAACAAAAATAAAATAAACTCAATTAAAAATAGGTCATCAATCTGAAATGAGAAATCTCAAGCAACAACAATAAAAACATTTTAGGTTTTTTATCTGTTGCCTTAAAATTTTTTATACAATATATGTGATATCCCCAGCTGGAAATGCTATTTGGAAGAGTTGTACAACCTGAAAAACTATTAATCTCATTGGAAGATATAAGGCATTGTGGATGAGCTCCTCTGGTACTGAATGAAGCCTACTGTTATTTCCTAGTCACTTTCTGCTTCCTATTTCCAGCCTTCTGCTTCCACTCTCATGTCTTGCCCTCTTACTCCCATGCCATCCTCACCATGATAGAATGATTTCTTCAAATTGTAATCTAAAGTGAACTCTTCCTCATTTTTAAACTATTTATATTCTGATACGTGTGTGTGTGTGTGTGTGTGTGTGTGTGTGTGTGTGCATTCAAGTATCTATGTGTGCATAGACTAGAATAGTGGGTCAGATTCCCTTAACCTGGAATACAGGTAGTTCGTTATGAGGCATCTGATGAATGTGGGTATTGGGAACTGAACTTTTGTTCTCTGCAAGAACATCAAATGCTTAGCCTCTTAACCTATTTCTCCAGTCCATCTCCTCTAAATTTCTTCTTCCATCAATGGAGAAAACAGCAGATACAATAACCAAGGAAAATATAAATAATAAATTAATCAGTACAAATTACTAATATCTTTAATATAAATCACTGTGTTAGTTTGAATATGCTTGGCCCATGGGATATAGCATAACTAGGAAGTGTAGCCTTGTTGGTGTAGCCTTTAACAAGTAAGTGTGTCACTGTGGAGATGGAGTTTTGAGGTCTCATATATATATGCTCAAGTTTGGGCAGTATGATCCAGAATCTCCTCCTGGTTGCCTATGGAAGACAGTATCATTCTAACTGCCATTTGAACAAGATGTAGAACTATTGGCTCTTATAGTACCATGTATGCCTGGATGCTGCTATGTTTCTCACCATGATGATAATGTACTGACCTTCTGAAACTCTAAGGCAGCTACAATTAAATGAATTCCTTTATAAGACTTACTTTGATTATGTTGTACATTCACAGCAATTAAACCCTAATTAAGACATTCCCCATACTTTAAAAGAACAACCCTAAAATACTATAAAATGCATGTTCATAAACCCAATAGCTTAGAAGATGTAGAAACATCTCTTAGATGTCACACACTGCTAAAATTCTCATGAGAACAGAAAATTGAATGGATCTATAGTTATTAATAAAATTAAATAAACTATTAATGACTTTTAAAAAGAGACAACTCATTCAATATAGTACTTGAAGACCTAACTAGAGCAAAAGACATCTAAAGTAGATCAGGGAGATACAAATTAGAAAGGAATAAGTCAAAGTATCACTATGTGCAGATGATATAATAGTATATATAAGCTTCACCCAAAATTCTACCAGAGAACTCCTACAGCTGAGAAAAAATTTTTGCAAAGTGGCTGGATATAAAGGCTGTGGCCTTCCTTTATACAAATGATAAATGGGCCTAAAAAGAAATTAGGGAAACAACACAATTTACATTACCCACAAATAACATAAAATATCTTCATACAACTCTAACCAAGCAAGGGAACGACCTATACGACAAGTACTTCAAATTATTAAAGAAAGAAATTGAAGAAGATATCAAAAGATAGGAAGATCAAGCACTTCAAATTATTAAAGAAAGAAATTGAAGAAGATATCAAAAGATAGGAAGATCAAGTACTTCAAATTATTAAAGAAAGAAATTGAAGAAGATATCAAAAGATAGGAAGATTCCCCCATGCTCATGGATAGGTAGGATTAACAGTGAAAACTGTCATCTTACCAAAAACAATCTACATATTTAATGCAATTCCTATCAAAATTCCAACATAATTCTTTACAGACGTTGAAATAGCAATTGTCAACTTCATTTGGAAAAAACAAGCAAGCAAACAAACAAACAAAAACCATGGTATCCAAAACAATCCTGGACAATAAAATAATTTCTAGAACATCTGGAGGTATCACCATCTCTAACCTCAAGATGCTCTACAGAGTAATAGTAATAAAATCTGGTATTAGTAAAGGAACACATAGGTTGATCAAAAGAATTGAACAGAGGACCCTGAAATAAATCCACACAGCTATAGACACTTGATGTTTGTTGAAGGCAAACTATGCAATGGGAAAAAAGAAAGCATCTTTAAGAAATGGCGCTGGTCTAACTGGATGTCTGCATGCAAAAAAATGCAAATTAATATTTATTTATCATTGTGCACAAACCTCATATCCAAGTGGATCAAAGACCTAATATAAAACTGGATACACTAGATGAAACAGAACAGAACGTGGAAAATAGCCTTGAACTCATTGGTCCAGGAGACAACTTCATGAACAGAACACCAATGGCTCAGTCTCCAAGATCAACAACAATTAATACATGGGACTTCATGGAATTACAATACTTCTGTAAGGGAAAGGACACTATGAATAGAAAACAATGGCAGCCTACAGTTTGGGAAAGGATCTTCACCATCCTTACATCTGTCAGAGAGCTAATATCCAAGATATATAAAGAACTTAAGAAGTTGGACAACAACAACTCAAAATAAGCCAATTTAAAAATGAGGTACAGGGCTAAACATAGAATTCTCAGAAAAAAAAAATTCTAATGTCTGAGATGCACTTAAAGAAATGTTCAAAATCAGTAGTCATTAGGGAAATGCAAATCAAAACAATTCTGAGATCCCATCTAACAATGGTCAGAAGAGCTAAGACCAAAACCTCAAGTGATAGCACATGTTGTTAAGGATGTGGAGCAAGGGGAACATTCCTCTATTGCTGGTGGGAATTTAAACTTGTATACCCATTTTGGAAGTAAATTGGGCATTTTCTCGGAAAACTGGGAATACTTCTATCTCACAACCCAGCTATACCACTCCTGAGCTTATACCCAAAAGATGCTCCAGCATCCCACAAAGACATCTGCTCAACTATTTTTGTAGCAGATTTATTCATAATAGCCAGAAACTGGAAACAACCTAGATGTCCCTCAACTTAAGAATGAATAACAAAAATATGGTCTTTTACAATGGAAAAATCTTTACAATGGAATACTATTCAGCCATTAAAAACAAATACATCATGAATTTTGCAGACAAATGAATGGAACTTGAGATTATTATCCTGGGTAAGCCAGACCCCAAAACTACATGTCTGTATTCACTTATAAATGTACAGTACCCATAAAGTACAGGATACCTACACTACATTTTACAGACCCCAAAAATCTAAAGAAGAAGGAGGGCCCAAGCAAGGATGTTTGAATCTCACTTAGAAGGCGAAATAAAATAAACATAGGATGCAGATGGATAGAGGGAAACGGATGGGAGAGGGGAAAGGGAGGGAAAGGGGTTGAGTTAAAGTGATCAGATGTGGGGAGAGACAAGAGCTAGGTGACCAGGAGAATGAATAGAGATCTGCAGCAAGGGTGGTAAAATAGGGGGGCATCTTACTGATATGCCAGAGACTTTGGAGAGTCTTCCAAGGATCAATAGGGGTAACTTTACATTAGCCTCACAACAGTGGGAATATACAAGCTAAAGAGGCCACCTCCTGAAGGCAGGCAGGAACCCCAATGGAGAGATAGGGACACCAAGCAACTCACAAAACTTTGACCCCAAATTTATCCTGTCTACAAAAAATGTAGGGCCAAAGATGGAGCAGAGATGCTGGGACTGGCCAACCAATAAACATCCCAAGTTGAGACCCATCCTAAGAGCAAGCGCTAGTCTCTGACACTATTAATAATACTCTGTTATGATTGTGGATAAGTGCCTAGCATAGCTGTCCTCTGAGAGGCTCCACCAAGGAGCTAACTTAAACAGATGCTGAGACCCACAGCCTAACATTGGACAGAACTGGCAGACTCTAATGGAAAAGTTGAGAGAAGAATTGAGAGCACTGAAGAGGATAGGAAGACCAAGAGAGTAAACTAACCTGTACCCTTGAGGCTCTGAGAGGCTGAACCACCAACCAAAGATCGTACATGAGCTGAACCTAGGGTCCTAGAACATATATATCAAATGTGCTGCTCAGTCTTCATGTGGGTCCCCCAACAACTAGAGTAGGGGCTATCCCTAATGTTGTTGCCTTGCTGGGGTCTGGCATGGCCATGAAAGGGAGAGTGATCCAGCCCTGGATCAGGGTATGGATTTCCTCTAGTTGTTAGTGCAAGGCTTATTTACATAATAATGGAATATCCTTTGTGCCAAGGTTAATGACTCTAAGATAATTAGAAACAGTATGAGTCCAGGAAGTGAGAATGTGTCTAAAGTTGAATGTGTCTCAGAAAAATGATAATGCTGTGACCTTCAGTATATACCTTCAGGCTGTGGGAAAGAGCTCGGAAACAAGAGTTCAACAATATATAAACAGGATTTCTCAACTATGCAAAATATAACAATGCAATATGAATTGTATGAGAGGCTTCACGGACCTGAAAAAACAGAGGCAGCTGCAATACGGAGTCTATAAAGGGAAAGGAATAGTTAAGAAACGTGATGCACAAAATAAAAATAATCTTTAAAGCTTAAATGAAACTCTTAGGTTAACTTTTACTCACTCTTATTTGTTCCTCTGGATGCTTCTTGTAACAAAGCTATAAATTGTAATAAATAAATAATTTGATCCTTTAAAACAAGAAGGAAAGAAAGAAAGAAAGAAACATGACGCATGGGTCAAGTACAAAAGCAGCACCAGGAAGCAAGGGAACTGTGATTTCTAGGTAGGATCCTTTCCAGCTAAGCTTATTTTTTCTGTTTATGAAGGCAGGCAGACTTCTGAGTACAATGTCAACCTGGGAGAGAGTGAGTTTAGGTCCAGGAGTGGTGGGAGTGGTGATCTCATGGCAGGATCCCATGCAGCAAAGCATATTGTTTGGATTGATTTGTGGAATAATCAAAAAAGAACCTGGAATAAATGAATAGATTGATATGCAAATAAAAGCCTGGACTTTGGACTGCAAGAGCTGAGCTATCCAGAGAGCTATTACAGCTCTTTTAGAAATTTTCTTGCAGATTTTCTGACTTTGGCCAGAAAACCAAAAATCTATCCAGAGAACTATAACAGCTCTTTTACAATTTTGTCTAGCAGGTTTTCTGACTTTGGTTGGAAACCTATGAAACCACCTAGAGAGCTATCTTAAGCAGACTACAGAGCTACCAGCTTACACTCCATCATTGACTTTGAGTCATTTCTTCCACTGTTCCCAAACACTCCATTTTCAGGATCCCCCCCCCCACCAAGCTGAATCTGATCCTCTGCAGTTCTTTCTATGGAATACATTCCCCCTAACTGGGCTACTTTGTCTGGCCTCAGTGGGAGAGGATTCACCTAGCCCCAAAGAGACTTGATATGCTAGTGTCAGATGAGATACCCAGGAAGAGCTGCCACCCTCTCAGAGGAGAATGAGAAGGATTGTGGGGAGGGACTGGGTGAGGTTGGGAAGTGGAGGGGGCAGCAATTGGGATGCAAACTCAAAAATAAATAAATGAATTAATAAATAAATATTTGCAAAATAAAAAATAAAAAACAAAGGGGAGAGAGAGAGAGGGGGAGAGAGAGAGAGGGGGAGAGAGAATTTAAACACCTAGATCTGTGTCTGTGATGTCTCTTTCAGGATCAAAAAGCACATCCCATGATGCCATCATTACTATAATATAAATAGCAGGTCACAGCATTAGGAAAAATCTAAGAATCCAAAGTGCAACAAACATTCAATATGGATATAGATGCAAAAATCATGAATAATATATTATCTTGTTGAAACACTAATTTCATAAAATGGATTGCATCCAAACAAGCAAGTGATATTAATCAGAAGCAAGAAAAATATCTTGGGTTCAACACTCAAAAATTAATTATTATACCCATGGATCTAACAGAGTTATAAAGAATAAAAACCACATTATTTTATCAGTAGATGAGGGAAAAGCAAAAACCTATCTATCATAAAAAATTTAAAGTAAAGAATAAACAAATTCCTTCATCATAAAATAAGCTCTACAACCTTCCCCTTCTCTGCTATTTTAATACATAAAGTGAGAAGCTGAAATATTTCTGACTAATATCAAAGGCATAGCTTTGTGTTCTTCTTCACCAATGTTTTTCTACAATACACTAGAAATCTTGGATTGACCTGTACCAGAAGGTTATTCTTCAGTGACACATTTCTGAGCAGGAATACCAGGAGATCAGAAATAATAATAACAGTAATATTGGGGTCATGAGGTCTTGAACAAGTTATGTTTTATGCCAACTATAAGACTCTGGGGAGTCTTAACTTACCGAAGACCCTCCAAATGGACACACGGAGTTGGGGATTGATGCAAAATGCAAGAGAAATTTATTGATTCATCAGCATGCTGAGGTCGCTCTATATACCAAGATGGGAGGGTGACCTTGTGGAGCCAATTCAGGGACCTTATATAGGATTTTACAGCAGGTGCCATTACAAAAAGCAGGTACAATGTGATTGGCAGAACAGTGTGACTTTTAAACTGATTGGTCTTTAGGGAATGAGGTAGCAGGGGCTTAATCAGCTCCTCCCTTCCAGCCTACTTGCTTTCTAACCTGTTTCTTCCATGTGTGCTGAAGGAGGGAGGGGACCCTGGTGGAATATCTCAAAGTTCCCAAGCTGACCTCTCACAATCAAGTTTATTAAGAAATAAAGCATCATATAAACTGTTCGCAGGGGAAAATGGGACAGAGTAAGTAGAAGACTAATTAAGCAATATTGACAAAGGGAACACAGAACACAGACACAACTATCTTAAGATTGATAACCACAGCTCCAGGGGAAGAAATAGGTTCCCAGAAACTGCAACCTTGACTTCTTCAAGAAGCCCTGTCACCAGCCATAGACTGGACCTTGCCAAATCTCCCCTTGGATAAGGACATAGAACTAACTTCCTCTTTGTCATTTCATGTGGGCCTCTGAGAATGTTTTGAGTCAGCCTGGGTTCCAACATGAGAATACACCATACTGAAAGGAAACAAATAACATGTAGTATGATCAGGAAGAAATAAAACCCACCTTTCTCCACAGATGACCTGGATCTCTGTATAGAAAATTCAGATGAATGAAAAAAGAATGAGAGATGACTGGAGACCACAGCAGCAAAGAGATAAGATTATTATAGACAAACCCGTCTTGCTACATGCATCAACCATGAATAAGTGGAACTTGAAATTACAATCAAACTATCATTTTTCAATAGCAACTCAAAAGGAAAATTCTTAGGAAAAATTAAAAAAAATTATATAAAATTCTATGTGAGGAAATTACTAAAATGTATTTGATGAAATCATGTGTCGTAGCAAAATATTCCTCCAAGACCACAGAATCTTGATATCCTTTCTCCAGAATTATAATCAATATACTTCTAATCTTTTAAAATAAAAAACAATCACAATATTCTGTTATAGTATTATGAAAAGGGCAAAGACAAACACCAACATTATGATCCATGAAAGAAAGAACAGATGAGCTACACTGGGTAAAAATGAAGTTTATATTCTTCAAGTGACATTGTGATGCCAATTCCAGCATGGCCATATAAGGGACAGAATGACATGGTTCCCATCCCTAGAACAGAGCCAGCAGGACACTCCAGGAGTGTTGAAGGTTGCTGCAGATATAAGGTTTGTTTATATAATAGCATACATATTTTCATATTCCTCCTTTGATGAATGGCCTCTCTTCCAGGGTTAATGACTCCATGATAATTAGAGATGGCATTAGTCTGGGAGTCAAGGGTATATTTATGTCTCAACAAAAATCATAGAATGCTTTGACCTACATGACAGCTCTTTAGGCTGTGGGAAATAACTCTAAATACAAGAGTTCGAAAATATATAATTTCGTAATCATGCAAAATATAAGGATGCAATGTGAATTGAATAAGGAGCTTCACAGTTCTAAAGGAATAGA
Organism: Rhynchomys soricoides; assembly: GCA_019843965.1. Taxonomy (NCBI): domain Eukaryota; kingdom Metazoa; phylum Chordata; class Mammalia; order Rodentia; family Muridae; genus Rhynchomys; species Rhynchomys soricoides. Next base: position 9,415,629 of record JADRCH010000098.1, on the reverse strand, counting down.
GAAAGGCAGCTGCACTATGAGCCAGCTAGTCAGAAGATACTAAGAAAAGAGATACAGAGATTGAGGGAGTAGTAATGGCAAGACAATACCTAGCTAAGTTGTTTGTTTACTTACAGAGGCAAACAGATTCCTGAATTCAAGGTCTGCCTGGGACTGGGACAGAGGAAGTTTAGGTCTTGAGCTGGGGAGATATAAATGGTAATATCAGGGCCTGGCAGGGTCCCACCCAGCAATCTAATTGTCTTTGTTTGTGCTTGCTATCTCTTTCTAAGAATCAGAGGTCTTGGAATGCTGATTCAAGGGATAATCAAAAGGGATTCTGGGGTAAAGACTGAATTGATATGTAAATAAAAGACTAAGCTTTTGATTTACAAGAAGCAATAGAGAAGGTTTTTAGAATTGTAAAAAAGCTACATGGAGCAGAGATCTGTCTGGAGATCTGCAGAGAAAGCAGAACATAGAGAGAGCAATTTGCAAACCTGTCTCAAGCAGAGCATAGGCCATAAGCTTATAACCCAGGATTTGACTTCACGTCATTTGCTTCACTGCTCCCATATACCCCTTTTCTCAGGAACCCCACTTCAAGCTGAGTCTGGTTCTTGGCATTGTCAAGAGAGTAATCCTGAACACATAAGCAATATGCTATGAGGAAATTGTTGAAATGAACATATCTGATATGGTAGTGTCACCCAAATCTACAAAGAATTGATAAAGTGCATATATATATATATATATGAAGCTCAATGCTAAAGAGTGGTTGCTATGTGATTGTGAAGACTGTAGTCCATATCTCAGTACCCACATAACACGTTACATATCCTGCAAATGCCTATAGCTTCATCTCTGAGGTGATAATCTCTTCTGGCCTCCACCTGTATACAGACATATATGCCTGTACATAAAAATGTGCATATATTCTATACACATACACCAAAAGAATGAAATAAATATTTACAAATGGGCCAACTAGAAAAAGAGACAACTCAACTAAGAAGACCTACAGATGGCAAATAAATATATTAAAAATTATTCATATTGTATTTCACTAATAAATTTAAACTTCAGTAATCTTGAAGTATCTTTACACACTTTCCAGAATGCCAAAAATAGTGAACATTGACAATACAGAAACTTCCTTACATTACTGACCAAAATTTTAAATGACGCAAACACTACAGAAGATAGTGTGGTGATTTAGTTTTATAAAAGTATGTATATTTTGCCATAATATCCAGTAGTTTAATTCCTAGTGTTTGACAAACAAGTTAGAGGTTTTATGTTCACACAAAGTCTTTCAGATGGATATGTAAATCAGATTTGTTTGTAATTGTAAAAATTTAAAAGCAACAGTTATCTTTGATGGTTAATAGATAAATTGTGGTATATCTAGACTATGGAAATTTTGTTGTTGTTATTCAATGCTCAAAATAATATATTGTGGCAGGAAATGACATGGAGACTTGAGTCAGTTTTAAGTAAAAGATACAAATACAACATACTACATGTGTGTTTAGAACTGTTTGGCACTCAGAAAAAGCCAAAGCAATGAAGACACTAAAACGAGAAATACTTCACAGGGGAGGAGAACTGTGAAATAGAATACATTGAATTGGGGGAGGGAGAGGAAACATCTCTAGGCATGTCATTATATATATATTTTTTCCTCACTCGTAGGATGCACAAAACAATGGGCTTCCATATAAACTGAAGACTCTGGATAATAATGTTGAATCCACATGACTATTTACTATGACAACTATACCATTTTAAAGGTAGCAAGTGTTGACAGGAAGGCAATGCTTCATAAGTCATGAGGAATCTCTGAACTTGGCTCTCAATTTATTGTGAGACAATATTTGCTATACAGAATAAAGCCTATTTAATATATGTATTTTACTTGTAAGACTCTTGGCGAACCTTAACTTACCAAAAACCCTCCAAGTGAACACATGGAGTAGGGGATTGATGCAAAATGCAAGAGAAATTTGTTGATTCATCAACATGCTGAGGTCGCTCTGCATACCAAGATGGGAGAGCTGCCTCGAGTAGCCTGTTCTGGAACCTTATATAGGATTTTAGAGCAGCCGCCATTAGGTACAATGCGATTGGCAGAACAGTGTGACTTTTAAACTGATTGGTCTTTAGAGAATGAGGTAGCAGGGACTTAATCAGCCCCTCCCTTCCAGCCTAGTGCTTTCTAACCTGTTTCTTCCAGGAGGAGGGGAGGGGTGCCCATGTGCTTGAAGGGGGGAGGGGACCCTGGTGGAATATCTCAAAGTTCTTGAGCTGACCTCTCATAATCTATATACTTTTGAAAAGTTTATTAAGTAGGCCACAGTCACAAGTCATGTGGACTAATATGTTATGAAAGTTTTCTACATCTCAGTTTCCTTACTCATAACATGCACATAATAGCAATCATCTCATATAACTGACTATACAAATTTATTTATCTAGCTAGAAAAAAATGAGGTATGTAAATCTAGATCCTTAGAAGAATACTGATAAATGATCCTGTCGTATAATTAACAGTCTTAGAAATGTTAGTTGTGGTGGTTTGAATACAAATGTCCACCATTTTCTGAGAAACTGCCAAACTGATTTCCAAAGGGGTTATACAAGATTGAGGGGTCAATGATACTCCAAGAAAACCTACAAAGGGATGGGGAGATGGCTCAGTAATTTAGAGCACTGATTGCTCTTTCAGGGGTCCTGAGTTCAATTCCCATCTACTGTATGGTGGCTAACAACCATTTGTAATGAGATTCAATGCACTTCTGGATGCTCTCTGCTGTGTGTCTGAAGAGAGCTACAGTGTACACATATAAATAAAAAATCTTTTTTTTTTTTTTTAAAAAAAAAAAAGCATACAGGGGCTGGACCTAGACCCCCTACACATATGAAACAGATGTGAAGCTTGGTCTTCATTGGGTCCCTTAACAATTGGAGCAGGGGCTGTCTCCAACTCTGTTGCTTGACTTTGGATCCCCTTCCCCTAACTGGACTGCCTGGTTGGATCTTAGCTGGAGAGGAGTTGCTTGATCCTGCTAGGAGTAGATGTTCCAGGACAGGGTGGTACCCAAGGGGAGCTTCCTCTTTTCTGCAGAGAAGGGGAGGGGGTAATGTAGGGAGAGATTTGTAATGGTGGGATGAGGAGAAGAGAAGGGAGAGGAGGAGAAGAGGAGGGAGGGGCTGAGATAGGAATGTAAAGTGAATAAATAAATAAATAAATAAATAAATAAATACAAATAAAAATGACCACCTTATATTCACAGAGAGCACTATCATGAACTATGGCCTTGTTAGAGTAGGTCTGACTTTCTTGGAACAAATGTATCATGCTGAGTGGGATTTAAAGTTTCAGATGCTTAAGTAAAGCCCAGTGTCTCACTCTATTCCACTCTGTCTGTTAATTCAGATGTAGTGCTCTCAACTCCTTCTCTAGCACCATGTCTCTCTGCATCCTGTGGTGGTTCTCAGCATGCTTACTGGTATGATGACAGTAAACAAAACCTCTTAACTGTAAGCCATCTCCAGTTAAATGCTTTCTTTCCTATGAGTTGCTTTGGTAATAGCATCTCTTTACAGCACTAGAAACCCTTACTAAGACAACAGTATAAAAAGAAGCAGAATTATATACTGATGGGTTTGACTTGTATTGATTAAAATGGTTTTGTACACCTAACCAAATAGATGTAAGTCAAAATCCATAATCTCTTATTACTATATTTTCAGGATTCTACCATTTCAAATACTAGCTTAAATTGTCAACTCAGTGAAACTGGGAAAAGTGAACTTAGGAAGGTGGGCTTAGAATTTATAAGAAGGTAGATGATGAATTCAGATAGATAGATAGAAAGATAGATAGATAGATACATACATACATAATACATACATATATAACATAGATACATACATAGATACATAGATAGATAGATAGATAGATAGATAGATAGATAGACAGATTGATTCATAGATACATAGGTACATAGTATCATAGGTAGATAATACTGAGAGACTGAGATAGAAAGAGAAAGTGTCTTTTCTCCATGTTTTTTTGTTCCATTCCTGCCTGTAAGTTTCTGTCTCAAGTTCTTACCCTGGCTTCCCTCAACAATGGACTGTAATCTTTAAGATATAATTAACCTTTCCCTCCCCCAAGTCACTTTTAGTCATGCAATTTATCACATCAGCAGAAACAAACTAGAATATCACCAAAGAATACAGTTATTTTCTCTAACAATAATTGACTTCTCTTTTAAACATATTTACTTAGCACCTTTTAGATACTACATGAATGGGGAAAAAAAACCTAATACATATAGGGGATCATTTTATTTAAGAGAATATATTTGGTGAAATAATTTATTTTATATCTGGTTCTTCTTGACTTCTATTTGGCTTAATTCTACACATAATTATGAAATGTTATTCTATTTTTAAGCCAAAGAAAGCATACTATTATTTTTTTTTCATTAATGAGATTGCATATAGAGCAAAGCTGACTAACTTCCATTTTTATAAAATTAACATAAATAACAACACATATGTGCTGTGACTGCTGGAACTGGGGGAATACTGTTTGGGAAAATCTCTAGTTCAATGTACTGTAAATAACATGTGTGTGTCTGGACTGGTGGAACCTTACCGACAACCCAGTTCTGTGCTTCTCTTTCTCTCTAATATTTAGTCTACTTTTTAATTATCTTTATGCATGTGGTTACCAATGAACACCAGAATATGATGTTAGTTCTCCTGTAGGTGAAGTTGCAGGTAGCTTAAGCTGTCCAATGTGGGTGCTATAAACCAAACTGTGGCCTAAAGGCTGATCAATATCTACAATCCTAAATCATGAGATTTTCAAGCTGTGCTCCAAACATGGAGAAGGAAATGTGGCAATGGGAAAACATAGTGAAATGAAAGGATTATATCTGTCTCCTTTTCCACACAGGATAGTTTCACATATTACACATGATAGTTATGACCAAGATGCTAGGATTATAGGTGTGCACTGCCACACCAGACTCTATCTACAGTATTCTTTCATTAAAGAAGAAAAGTACTCCTTGTTAAATCTAGTGGAGAATGATGGCTAATCACTGACTTTGTATGCTATCATATCTAGTAGAGGTACTGTTACAATAGCAATTGAAGTGCATATTCTCTCACAGTGTAAAATTTCAAAGTACACTCTTTTCTCAGACTCAAGGGAATCTGTTAATTGTCGCCCCTTGTAAAGTCTAAAACGAAAAGCATAATTACAGCATACAATGACAAAGAATAAACTTTACCATTTGAAAATGGATGATTTGATGCATAATGAGGAAATATGGGGCCAGAGAAATATTGAAACCTAGCAGGACATACTCTAAATCCGTAGCATCATGTCTGATGTCAAAAGGTTTACATGGCTCTACCCTGGCTAGCTTTGCTGACTACAACACACTTCTCTCTCTCTCTTGGGCTGGTTCCATTCCTTCTCTCTGCAGCTGTCATTTACAAAGATCCCATGGCTCTGGCATCTCCATCATCTTGGAGTGTGCAATGCAATCTAGGCTTCAATTTCACAGCTTCACACAATGGTTTCTCAGGACCTTTGTGCAGAAATTCCTCTGCCATACATCTGATCTTAGTGACTTTCCTTAACCATGGAGGGAAATTTTACAACCCCCTTTTCCTGTGTCCTCTATGACTCTGTAGCTAGAACCAAATAGAAAAAGCATCAAGTTCTACTGCCAGGTTGGGATAGACCCTACCCCCTTCTTTGAATCACATTTGCATAAACTTTCATTTTTTAGGAGCAGAAAATTCCCCAAGCATTTCCTGTTTACAGGATAGAAGCAAGCTGAGTAGGATCTAGCCCTGAGGGTACTCTTCCTCTTATTCCATTTTGGAGCCAGCTGTTTAAAAGTCTTTTCTTCTTTTTCAGCATAAGGGTTGGCTTCAACCTTAAATTTCCTGGTGTGTTCTTCTCCTCAAACTATATATTTTGCATTTATTTTGTCAAACTGTTTTTTTTTTTTTTACTTTACATTGTAAACCTGCAATAAGATAGATTATTAATATTCATACAAGAGTTAATATTAGGGTGTCAGAAATCTCTGCCAAAGAAATTAGTCCATTATGTTTCAATTTAGCCCCAGGGAGGTTTTAGTAAGAGGAAAGAAAGTAGCTACTTTTTTTGACAAAATAACAAAAGAATGGTCTTCAGTCCCATTGCTAATATTTTCCTTATTGAAACATCTTGTACTTGTCCTCCACAGTTGATATTGATCTCAGGAATATCGTTTTCCAAACTTCTACTAGGATGGAGTCTTAAGCCCTGCATACAGTATTCAATTGCTTTCCTAGTCCAAAATTGTAGTCTTCTACATTCCTCTCAAAAACAGCACTTCCAGGCCTGTCACAATAATAGCCCACTTCACTTTCCCAACTTCTGTCTTAGTTAATTTTCAATTTCAGTGAAAAGACATCATGACAAGGGCAATTTATAGAAGAAAGTGTGTGTGGCTTGCAGTTTCAGAGGGTTAGAGTTTATGACTATTATGCCAGATTGGATGGAAGCATGCAGGCAGGCATGGTACTGGATCACTAGCTGAGATCTTACATCTTGATCCACAAGTATGAGGCAGAGAGATAACTGATAATTGTGCATGGGATCATGCTAAGAATGAATGTAATGTTTTGGACCCAAGATTACATTTTACATTAATTTTTAATATACACAAAACAAAATACCTGCTCAGGGCAAAGTATAAAATGAAAGGATTAGAAACAGAAGATATAACAAAGATGCACAGTAGCAGTGATACACCAACACACACACACATAAACACAGACAAATACACTCATACACACACATAAATACAAATATATACATATATATATATGTAAATGCACATATACACACACTAAGACATGTACACATAGAAACATAGACACACACACAAACACAGCAACATGATCATAGAGACCCTTAAGTCTACATGTGGCATGCATTCAAAAGCAAATTATTATCTTTTTTTATCTTTTATTTTTATTTTTTTATCTTTTTTGGTTTTTCGAGACAGGGTTTCTCTGTGTAGCCTTGGCTGTCCTGGAACTCATTCTGTAGACCAGGCTGGCCTCGAACTCAGAAATCCACCTGTCTCTGTCTCCCAAGTGCTGGGATTAAAGGCATGCACCACCACTGCCCGGCCTCAAAGGCAAATTATTTAAAGGCATTAAAATATTTTAGTTCTTTTTATTTCTACTTCAACATAATTCTGAAACTTCTTAGGGAATTGATTTGGGGATTAAATCTTCCTGGTTTCTAAGTTCCAATTTGTTCTTGGTAACCTTTGAACTGCAAAATTTACATTTGTAAAACAGAAATAACACCCGTGTATGAAATAAGTTCAATTAAGTAAACATGTATTTGATATATCTATACAGCAGAAAATAAGGAACTACAATGTATCCCAATGGTTTAGCAATGTTTCAGAAGTATTCAGTTCAATTTCTATATGCATAAAGTGCCACCCCCACTCTGAAAATGTGACTTAATGTCTGTGGTCATCTCATGATGGATTATAAAAGACTGATACTCTCTCAGGCCTCTTGTACTTTTTCACTGAAACTATTATTCAAAATAAGTTGTTCCAGAGTCTTCAGTGTGGCTCAGTGGTTGAGTACATGCCTCAGATAGCTCAAGCTCTGATGGCAAGCACTTCCAGTGATGTCATCAAATAAAACATGGTTGGCACAGAATGAAATGAAAGCCATATAATTGCTTATTCCCTCTTATTTGTTTCTTGTTTAATGAAGGGTTGGGGTCCTACAAACACCCAGGGATCATGATGAGCTGTTTTTATTTTGTTTTCTGCAGTTTGCTTATAAACTCATGCTTCTAAATAAATAAACATACAATGTGCCCCAAATTCATTGCAGCTGTTACTAACGCACAAATTATTCCATTTTTAAAAAATTGTAGCCTACATAAAACTCTGGGAGTGCAAGCACAACGATCCACTCCTAACTAGATTAAAATTTGCTTCCAGATATTACCAGTATCATTAAAATGATCTAAATGTTTCTGAGACTTATACCTAGAAATGAGTCCAAACCAGGATTTAGAGTCAGAGGCTTTGTAAATTCTGTAAAATTCATTAAACCTGGCAGGTGGGAAGAGGCAGCTAGAAGGCCTGTGTGACTTGGGCTGGCACCAGACTCAAGGGATAGATACATTACAGAATCTGAATCTCTGCTTTAAAAAAGCAATTAGCTGTTCACTGCTACATACGCTTCAGGTAATCATAAATCCCAGAATTCTGAAAACTTAAAATAGTCATCATTAAAGAGCAAGGGAGAGTGGAGAAAGTTGGCTGGAGGGCTCATCTGGGACTTTCCCCTGGTAAGTCTCCCAGAACTGTCAGGATCATATCTCAAGCCCATTTAACATGACCTCCACCAGACAAACCTCATCCTTAGCCATTGAAGTAAAGCAACAGACAGGAGACTAGCAAGGCTGTCCTCTGAGGGGCACAACCAGTAGCTGACTGAGACAGATGCAGATACTTACACACAACTGTTGAAATGAAGTCTGGGACTCCTGGGGTTGAATAAAGGAAGGATGAAAGAAGTTGAAGAGGAGAGCAGCCCTGTAGGAAAACCAGCAGTCTCAATTAATCCAGATCCTGGAAGCTCCCAGACACTGAACCATATATAGAAGAGCCCTGTCTGGACTCAGTGGGAGAAGTTGTGCCTAATCCTTGAGAGACTTGAACCCCAGGGAGAGGGGAGGCCTGGTGGTGGGCAAAGCATCTTCTCAGAGACAGGGTGGGGGAGGAAGAATGGGATGAGGAACTTTGAGAGGGGAACTGGAAGGAGGAGCAAGAGCTGTATTGTCAATAAATAAATATAAATATAACACACACACACACACCACCTTTCAGTAGAGTGCATTTATTATTTTTGTCTTCTTTGAGTCTTTGTGCCTCTGGGCTAGATAGCCACATTTTCTTTATTCTGCTGTATATGTCTAATTTGCAGCTAACCTCCCAATTGTCTCCTGCTCAATGTAATTCAGTTTGATGCAATTTTTTTTTTTTTTTTTTTTTTAACAATCTGTAAGAGACATAGGTCAGGGAGTTTGTATTTTGATAAAATTTACTATGTTTTAATTTTCCTTGACAACTCTTCATGCCACAGATTTTTAGAAATATGTTTTTCTTAGGTACTAGATATTTTGAGATTTTTTTCTATAAACTATTTATATGTTAACTTGATTGTATTTTAGTTAAAGAAGAAATTCTGTCTCACTTATATTCAACTCACTTGGGTAATTTTATGGATCAGAATACAGTCTATTCCCTTATATGTTCTATGGGCCCTTTAAAAATGTGTGTTCTATCAATGTGTGGTGGAATGGTTTTAGTGCTCATGAGTTTCTTTTGGCTATAATACTGAGAACTTTTTATATTCTTGCTAATTTTCAGTTAGGTTGTTCTGGCAATTGCTTTCAGATTAGTATTAAAGCTCCAAGTACAACTATGGACTGGTCTGCCTTCTTCAGTTCTATCAATCTATGTTATCAAACATCATGTGACTACTTCAGTATTACACTTTAGTAATCCTACAGATTTATCGTTAGTATGCCTTCTTTGTGGATTTAACCCTGTGTAATCAATACTAAGTGCCTGTAAGAGTAGATTTCTTTGGTTTGAAGTTCGTCTACATGTACCCTCATACCTGTTTCTATTTCCTTCTAATTCATATTCATTTGTTATGCCATATTTGGCTAATATCCCTGGGAAACTTTCACTTTTCTGAAGGGAAACAGGAAGAATGGCTCTGGGGGTGAGGAGATCTGGAAAGGAGGAACTAGCAGGAGAGGAGGAAAGGGAAACTGCAGTTGGCTTGAAATATATGACAAAAGAATGAATAAATAAATAAATTAATAAACAGACAAACAAATAAAATACACTAGTTAATTTAATTAAGCATGAGTGTTTGTTCCCAATCTTTTGACTTTTAACCTATCCACATGACTCAATTTTCAGTGAACAATCTCTCTTAAACCAGTGGTTGAGTTGTTGTTTAATTAGCTCTGTGGATGTTTGTCGTTTAATTAGTCTATTTAGATCATTTGAATTGAATATAATTCAGCTTCCCTGTCTTTCTATTTAATTTTAATTTCTATACTTCTCTTCATTTTTGTTTTGCTTTTCTTCAGTTTCTATTTATTACTTGAATATATTTTTATTTTGTTCCTTTTTTATTTGATTATCAAAAACCTTTAGTATGATTAGTTTTCAGCATCTCCTTGGAGGTCAACATCTACAGAAAAATCTATCCTATCCCGCCCCCCCCCCCCCAATCCCTCACCAACCCAAATCTACTGAAATATATACTTACCACAAGTCTTAGCCATTATGGTTTGGATTTTTTGTTTGATTTTAAAAGGACCTTATTGTCACTGTCATTGGGATTTTTGGTATTCACAGGTGCTGGAGGTAGATCTACATAAAAAATTGTTTCTAATTTTTCCCAAGTTCAGAAGAGTAACAGCAGAGGACTTGCTGTTTCTGCTTCTCCATTGGCTGTAAGACTTATTCCTACTGGAGTGAGATCCACTGTCAGACCATGAGGAGCACCTCTACCAGATAGATGTCTGCTTCTGGACCGATTCTGCCTTTTGGTGCTTTCAATTGATTTGATTTTTCTCCCCTCAATTTCCTCCCAGCTCAAAAATTCTATTAGTATTCTTTAGGTCACTGAAAGAGGCAAACTTCAACTCCCCTACATTTAATCTAGATTGATGTGCATTCACCAGGCTTATTTCCCAAGCTTGTTCCATGAACTCTTTGAGAGTCTACCAACTGTCTCTAAATGATCTATTCTTGATTCTTGGGTTTCCTTTCACAAAGGTGAAGAGTTTCATATAGAATTTTAAGGCCCTCAACTAGAAAGATGGTTAGGGTACTGCCTCGACCTGTTGCACCTCCAAACCAAACCCAGGTATGTTCAATAGTAACCCTTTCACTGCATATGTTTTTCATCTAGCACCATCTGCATCCCCCGAGTCCTCAAATTCCACATGATAAAATCTTTTTCCACATCAGTATCTCTGATCTCTCCATAACCCTTGAAGTGTCTTTCTCCATATTTCTCCCTTGCTGCTGGATTTAGCCTCATGGTAGTATGGCTAGTATTTTATGACAGGGTCTTCATGTCCTTATTCTGTGATGAGGCTGTCTTCTTTCCCACAGACCTGGACTCAATTTTTCAGTCTCACAGCAGCTGACCTAATGTTTTTCTTTTTCTTTCATATTCTCTCTCTCTCTCTCTCTCTCTCTCTTTCTCTCTGTTTTACTTTTAATTCCATGTCTCTCTTTTCTTTCCTCCTTTCAACTCCTCCGATGTAGAACTCCCCACTCACCTTCAAATTCATAGCCTCCTTTTTACTGCTATTGCAAGAATATGTGTATATGTATATATATATATATATATATATATATATATATATTCATAAATATAACTTGGTTGTCCCATATAATCTTACTTGTATGCATGTTTTGAGGCCCATATAGTCCAGTCTGTTCTCAAATCTCTGTATGCCTATGGCGATAACATTATACTTCAATTCTCTTACTCCACTAACTGAGTGCTAGGATTAAAAGTATACATCACCATACTCAATTATGGTGAGGACTGAACACAGAGTTTTGTTGCATGTTACTCCATAGCCCCTAATTAATTATTGTCTTAAAATTTCATCATTTTTAGTAACACCTTATTAGTGTTATTATAACATATTTTCTATATTAAATTATTGCTGTCATTATAGATTGTGTATGCACATGCTCTACAATATCCATTTGAAAATATTTTAAATTACTTTTTAGAACACATTTGCTGGCAAAAGAAATCTTAATTTTTCTTTTTTGAGAATGTGTTAATTTCTTCTTGATTCTGGTTTCAGGATATTTTTGCAAAGTATAGAATTGTAGTTCAATAGAGTCTCTTCTCTTCTTTCATTATTTAAAGAGAGTCATGCCATTTTTTTTGCCTCCATGCCTCTGATTTCTCTACTTTGTACGCAACCTCCTTCCCAACCTCTTCCATCTCATGTCTCATGTATCTTATTGCCCTATCTATTTCTCAATACTTTTATCCAGTGATGATCTCCATACTTAATCCACACTCATCAAGGTATCGATTTACATACATACACATGTACATTGTATAAGATTCTGCATATGAAAAAGAGCATAATACTTTCATCTGCATCTGAGTTACTTTGCTTAACTTACTTTTCTGAAAGTTCCATTTTTGTTTGAAGCTTAATTTGATTGTTTACACACACACACACACACCCCTATGGGTGTATATCTCACATTTTCATTAGCCTTCTAAAGATGTTTTTATTTCTTAGAGAAATTTCTTGGTTCTACCGTCTTGCATTTCCTAAAACACTGCTAATCCAATAGTCAGATTGGTATAATTGTTATTAGTACACCAGTTTCCCTGGATCTGGATTTTATTTTCTGTCATAATTGAGAAATGTTCACTGTTATGTCTTTAACCTCCTTGATTCTTTGTTCTCATCTCCTTCTGTTATGTTTTGAAATCCATTAAGTTTGTTGGAGACTATTTCATGTCCCAAAATTACCATTTGATCATTCCTTAGTTTATTTTGTCATCACTTTCCATTTTTTTCCAACCATGTCATTAAGTGTTCGTTGAAGTACTTTCATGTTGGTGGCTTAAAATCTTTGTGGTATAATTCTAATATTTCTCACTCTAGTGCCAGTCAGTTCATACTGATTTTCTTTTTTATACAAACTGATATGTCTACCATTCTTTTAAAGACAAGACATTTTTTTGAAAGCTGGACTTTTTAATATTGTACTATGAGATTCTTGGCCTTATTTACATCAACCATTTTATCTGATTTTCTTTCCCATTCTTTTTTAAGGAAAGAAGCATATGTTGTGTTATCAATGCCACAGAAATGTATATGCATTCTTTCTATTCTGGCTCAATTAAGAGTAAGGTAGGAAAAAGTTGGCTTCCTCAATCTTTCCACAGATTCTACACTGTGTCCAAGGCATAGGAACAGCTTTCTATTGCTTCATGTAGAGACAAGGCTGTTACAGGAGTGTATATGTGTATGTGAAAGTTAACTTTGATATATGGTGAAAATCCAATCTTTCTGTTAAAGTGTAGACTTGAGTATATACTGCTACACTCACTATGTGTTCAGGGATGCTTTGTTCCTCATAGGTGAAATTTAACACAAGCTTGCTATGTGATGCCCACTAGACCAAAAATAAAGTGTGTTTTTGTTCTGTCCAATATTATGAAACTTATTGTTTTCTGATCCCATCCCAAGGCAGGTTGAAACTCTTCATCACAACATGCTGATAAAGAAAATTCTAGCTTGTCACTTGCTTTTGAAGCACAAATGTAGGTGAGCTACCAGTTTTTTGTTTGTCTGTTTTTGTGTATTTTTCAAATTATTTTTGTGTGCATGTGTGTAATTTGCATATTATTTGGCTGAAAGGGAGGAATGTTAGTTTAAGTATTTTCAGTTTCTATATATCGCCTCTTTTCTGGTCCTTGGGAAAGAGAAAGCTTTTGTTGGCACTTTATTACTTGGTCTTCATTTGCTGGCATTTCTAGTTTGCTGATTTCCTTAGTTCCAGGTCTGGCATAGTGAGGTTCAAAGAAAACCCAAGAATTTGCCATTGTTTCTGTCATGCATCCTGGAATCACTAGCCAGTCATCCTCCTGTCATTTGGGTTTTGTATTTTATAGATAAATGTTCATGTTTTTTTTTCACTACCTCATCCTATACTTTATTCTTCTCCTTTATTCACCTAAGACTTAATAGAAAATATCTAAGTAAGTTTGATATAATTTTGTTTATAGAAAACCCTCAATAATCCATAGACGATAATAGAACCAAAACATGAATTTAGGAAATTTATAGGATGCAAAGAAAACATAAAAATGAATTGTAGTTTATAAACGATTTTATTTATATTATAAATAATTATAATGGACATATCAAATATTATTCATACATACTACACCAACCCATTAAATATTGGAAACAAAATAAGCACAGAATCAAAATGCTAAAACTATGAAATATGGTGTAGAAAATGATTAAACTAATATTTTATTAATATGTTTAGAATAT